>JALXJV020000003.1:40126006-40544457 GCA_024633595.2 Lepomis macrochirus | reverse complement strand
GGATCTATTAACAGAAATGCAACATAATATACAGAACTATGTTTTCTGTGGCGTATAAAGACAAAATCTTTATTGCAAAAAGAGGAATAAAGTGTACATGGGGCATAAAGAAGTGTAGAAAGGTATTCAAATTAATAAGAAGACACAAATAATAAAAACTTTGCCAGGTGGAGTCTATATTATGTAAAGATATTAAAAGAAGGCCATTTGTTGACAGTTTTCACAGCATTGATATAATGTACAAATTCATGGAGGAAAGATACAACGTTAGGTTTTTTTCCTGCTGAATTTACAATCCCCATTAGAATTAAGACTTTTGTTATAAAGTACTTATTTCGCGAGGAGAGATTGAATGCACAGTGAGCCGCTGGTTGAAATTTGCAACCCTCACCCACTAGATGCCACTAAAACTTGAACACACTGAACCTTTAACTTAAAGAGATCTGACAAGTTTTGGACTTTGAACATAACTGTATGAGTTGACAAAAGTTAAACTTTCATTAAAGGTTCAGTGTGTATTTAGGATGATCTATTGACAGAAATGCAATATAAATTGGTTGGTGTGATGCGGTCACTCCTCTTAATGCGAGTTAAAAGCCTGGCTGCAGCATTTTGAATATTCCCCTTACTGATGCCAGAGTACAGAGCACTGCAGTAGTCGAGTCTTGAGGAAATAAAAGCATTGATGACCTTCTCTAGGTCAGCAGAGGAGTGAAATGTTCTAATCTTAGTCAGCTGTCTCAACTGGACAAAACAGGACTGTACTGCTTTTTGTCACCTGAGCATCAAAAGACAGCACTGAGTCAAAAATGACACCAAGGTTACGAGCTTCTTTCTGAATGTTGTCTGAGGAGACACCCAGGCTAGTGATGAGGTTTCTGAGGTAGCTAGAGCTGGTTCCTACGGGGTTAAATATAATTATTTCAGATTTTGTGTCGTTCAACTGAAGGAAGTTGTTAGACATCCAGGCTGTGTCAAGTCAATCCTCTGTTCGGCAAAAAGAATCACATGCCTCTCCTCACTTTCTGACCCTCCCTCCCCTCCTGACAATTTTCCTAAGAGGGCAGATTTACATCAGGTGTTTGCTTGGAAGCCAAAACCAAACATGGCAAACTTTGATGTGAACCCTGATTATCCCCTGATTACTAAAATTTACCTTCACTGTAAGTTGCCTTAAAGTAAAAAGATACAAACCTGTTTCAACGTTTCTAACAGGGAAAGATGTTACATACATGGTGTTTTAACACAAATATATTTACCAGTTTCTTCTCACAGTGTTTGGGGGGAAGAGGTTAACCACCTGGACCCTGGCACCTATTTCTAGGAAAAACGCCTAAAATAACAAACCCAAAAAAAATCAGTAACATCTCCTCAACCATCAGGTCTAGATACATAATTCTGGTCTCCTTTAAAAAGGACAGAAGCTAAGGAATATAAATCCATTGAATATTTATTTTACCATTACAGAATACATGGAGATGAAATACAGAAGAAATATGATATTTTCATCCTCGTCTGGTAAAAAAAGCATGGTACTAATGTTCACTTTTATTTGGAGTTATCTTCAAAACATTATTTATCTCCATACAACCACGTTCCAAATAACACAAAGCTTCCAAAACATTGAAATATTGATAAAAACAGTCAATATTCCTGGGACCAAAAACACTCCCATGCTTTACAGGACACAAGCTGAGAACGCAACACCCTACTGTAAGGGCTGTAAGAGGGCGCTTTCTCTTCGTCACTAAATATGGTGACTTCGTTCTTAACCTGAACCACGTAGTAAAATCTGCCTGAAGAGAAACTCTGCTTTCCAAACACACAGTGCAGAACTTTTTCTTTAAATCATCATGATTCACTTTTTCCCATCTGCAGACAGGATGAGTTTAGGATGTGCTGTATCAGGATCAAATCAGGTCACATCCACAGCAAACTGCTGGACCATCTTCAGCCGAAGTGTTAATGAAATGTGTTATCTTTTCCCTGAACCTCTCCTCCAGCTGAGCCAAAGATCCCTGACATGATGGTGGACAGATACTGACCTCTGTCCACTACCTTTGTGGGTGAAGCAGCTTCAGGGACGTTAAGCTAAGCTAAATACGCTTAAACCACCTTTTGTTCTGCTGTAAAGTCGGGTGCCAGCCTCAGGTGGCCACTCAACACAGTTTTACGCATTTCTTTATATGTCAGAGGTCGCACGCTTCGCAACGAGGGGTTAAGTGTCTTGCTCAGGGACACTACGGTGGATGGATGACAGTGGGGGATTGAACCAGGGTCTCTCACACCAAAGGCAGAGTCCAGTTATCCATTGCGCCACCACCCCATTTCTGGTTCAGCTTCACACAGGAAACCGGAAGGTTGCTGTTTGGTCAAAATGCAACAGCCCCTTTAAAGTTCTGCAGCTCTGCAACAGTCCCACTGTCAGTCCCAAGTTCAGCTCACTGTTTACCTTTGTGTTTGAATCTTTTCATATATCAGAGACTTTGTTTTTTTTCTTACCTGGGTCAGGGTGTACAGCCTGCATTTAGCTTCAATCAATAACAATTTACATAAAACAAACAAAACAAAATCAGAATCTATTCCTCACTCTCTTTCATATAGTTTGGCATTAAGGTAATATTACAAACTGAAGTTGTTTTTCCGGCAGTCAGCTACATGAGGAGATTGGTATTATAATTTCACTCATCCTTAATGGAAATTTGTGTGTAATTTCAAAGTGGGAGGAATTTTTTCTCTGGTTAGACAGTAGACAATAGACAGAATAGCTCGTCACCCCTCGATTAGAACCCATACATTAACTATAGCTTCTGTACAGTATATAAAGGTCAATATATGGTTTAACTAAGCTACATGTTGTCGGGGGTCGATTGTGTTGAAGTCTGTTCCCCAGTCTAAATGAGTCTTATGTTCTTTTTTTATGCTGTTTGAGTTTTTCTGCAGCCAACTCAGCAGTTTTCACATGAAGGTCAAACCCACATGCAAGAATGTAACTTAGTGTCCTCAGAAAACCACAGTGACTGTACGGTCCTCTCCAGCTCTGCAACAGTCTGTCAGTCCACAGTGTAGCTCACTGATTAATGTTCAAACCTCCTCCTGTTATTCTTGTATGTTTCCCCCTAAAGTTGTTGCTAAACCAGATGAGGACGTTGAGAGGTGTGTGCGGTCCGTCATGGCATCACATGTAGGCAGAAAAAGCTCAAACACAATCCGTGTTTATATCTCTGTAGATCTTTAGTCCCCCTCCTGACGAGTGTCAGGCAGCGTGACAGACGTGGCCTTGGTTGGTTGTTATCAGGAACTCTGTGCACTCGTACGAACTAAGTGTTCCACCCAGTCATTGTGTTGTCACCTGAGCAGTCACTCCCCCCCTCCCTTAGACTCCATCCACACTACTTTAGTTTAAAAACGAAGATGATCTCCGTCGTTATCACAGTTGACCTCTGCCTCTACTGAAACACGTACACTGGGCGTGCGCATGCCGGCGTACACATGAAGCAGATGGTCTGTTCTGTAGTTACAGAAGATTTGGCGAAAGAATAAAGAAATACAGACGAGGAACCACACCAGATATTTTTTTGTCAGGGACCAATAACGAGCTGGGACTGTTACTGAATGTAACGCGGGAGTTAAAAGCGGCGGTGGCGGGAAACAGTCATTGCAAAGTAATCACGGCAACATGCTCAGTACAAGTGTAGGGTATAAGTGTTATTTGCATGGTACAAAACATTTTAGTAAAAATACAGAACACTGTCATAGTTTCTAAAGGCCTCCGCTTTTAGCCCGTCGGCTCTAACGCTATCCAAAGTTTTAAAACAAAAGCAGAGTCGACACGTTTTCTCCGTTTAGGTCTGCTGTTTTAGTCTGGACGGAGGTGCAAACGCAGCAGAAGGTCTCCCTTTAAAACCAAAACACAGTAGTGCTGAGGGGCCTTACACTCACACGCTAGTACCCATGAGGTTTGGAAAGCTTACACAGTTGTCATGCAGTATTATTAGGTAGATTTTACAGGCACACCGGAGGAGCCTTTCCTTCCTCCGGCGTTTCATCCTCACATCGTGTTAAAGCTTCGCCATGAACAGTTAGGCACAGGGACAGGAGGCCATACTGCTTTAAGATTTTAATGGCTGCGCCATCTGTTGTTGTTTACATTGAGCAAATAATTTAGTCACAACAAGCCGCTGTGTTTTAGTATGTGATGGAAATTTGATATTGTACTCTGTTTACAGTTTTACCCTGCATGCTTCATTATTATATTTCAAGGCTTTACTGTGTGGTATTTGATCATTTAATCATGTTACAGTTAGTTGAAGCTTCCCATGGGAAAGATGCTCGTTAGAGAGTTTTCTTATCTGACTGACCTTGATAGGCCTTCAACTCAGGACATTTGGTCCCTACTCCCTTCCTCCCTAAGACAGCTGTGTAACACCTCACAGTATCAAACCACCTGTTTCTACACTGGCTCTTTTGCACTCCTGTACGTCTGTCTGACCCTTTTCAAAGAATAAAACCCTTAAAAGACGTCTAGATTGAATTCTTTATTTCAGAAGACTCACCAAAGGACAAATTTCCATTTCATGAATTTATTAATAAAGGAGAATAATACAGAATTAATAAGAAGTAATACAACACAGATCAGCTGGGCCAGAAGTTCTGTCTCCTAGGACCATCACTAACATCTGGGACCCAAGCCAACGGATGCTTAATCATTTACACAGTCTGGGTTTCTATGTGTTTGGGGAGCAGAGATCCTCTCCAGGCCTTGAATGCACATTCAAGGCCTTGAGAGGAACAGCAAGGAAGGAAAACACCAAAACGATCTCACAGCTCTGACCTAAACCCAACTGTGGACAAACTAACATAAGGAGGATAGAGGAAGGAAGGTTAAGGATAAAAAACACACAATACATCTATATCTGTAAGACATAACAATAACAGGAATAATAAAAATGGTAAAAGAACATGCATAAAGATTAAATGTAAGAGGACACAATTTTCTGCCATAACTTCATCATATCAAACAAAGTACGTCACTTTACACATAATGACATCAAATTCAGTCAGACATCCTTGATATCTTTGGAAAACGTCTGTAGTTTTACACAGAGTTCCTTATGATGGTTCCATCACAGGGTTTGGCAGGCAACGAAAAGTTAAAGTAAAAAGGCAAAAAAGCAAAGCAAATGTATAATAACAGAAGGAGCAACCAGATATATTCAGAAGAAAACCGGTTTACACCAAACGCTGCCACTAAATATGGACAGTTCTTTCATTAAATGACTATAAACCTTGTTATTGTAAAAATAATCAGTGTCTCACTGTTTGGTTTGTTCACATGTATCTGATCCATTGGAGTCTTTAGTGTTCACTGCTGTGTCGGTACTTTGTCTGCTATAAATTTACACACTGGATATAAAATGTTAAGATCATTTCAGTAAGTACAAGCATTGTTGGCGATGCTTCATGGTTCAAATTAAATTGCTGCTGATAAAAAAAAGATCAGGGAGTTTGATTGACAGGAGAGATGATCAGAGGGGCGGAGTTTGTGACATCATTGCTGCAGGGGCTGAAGAAGGGGAGGAGTTTCTCAGTGAAGCAGCAGCCAGTAAAGGAGTAGATACGAGCTGCAGCATCTACGTCATAAAAGGAGACCAGACCCTCCTCATAATCCACAAACACCCCCACCTTCTGAGGCCGAGACTTCAGAGGGAGACGGACTGCATGGTCAGCAAGAGCTCTGTACTCGTTTCCGTTCCTCAACCATATAGTCCAGTAACCCTTCTTCGGGTTCAGTGCGATTTCTCCCTTCCTGTTGATCGACTCTCTGGCCACTCCTAAAGTCCATCTAGTCTTGTCTTTGACCTGAACCTCAAAGTAAAATCTGCCTGAAGAGAAACTCTGCTTTGCTAAAACACAGAGACTAGATGAAAATCTCTCTGGATTGTTTGGGGGATTTTTCTTCACGTCACTATCAGACACTTGTTTCTCATCATCAGACAGGTTGAGTTTAGGATGTGCTGTATCAGGATCAAGAGTCACATCCACTGCATACAGCTGGACAGGGGCGGATTTAGACATTTTGAGGCCTAAGGCAAACACAGGCATGGGGCCCTCCACAACCCTTCCGGCGCCCACCGCGAGCAGTCCCACCACCCCAACCAAGCTCCAGTATCCCTTAGATTTTGAGACAGGTGTTATAGCCTAAAAGAAAACACAAAGGGTATATATGAAGAGCATTTATATAAATGCTTATTTGCATATTTTCTGTTCATTTAACTTTGTTTGACTTTACATTTACATTTTATTTTCATTCCACATTTCATATTGCTTTTCTTTAAAGTTTTCTTTTAATTTCACATAACTTTTCTTTACTCTTTTAGTGAGTTATTGTACTTTTTTACTATTGTACTGTTCTTTATTGTAAATTTGTTGCAGACTTTGCTTCTTTAAGACTGTTTTGGAAGGAGTGTATTTGTGGGCGGGGCCAGAGTGGTTCATTTTACATGAGAGTAGAGCGCAAACAGTTCTGTTGTCTAACGTCTACCTGCAGGTGGCAGTTATCGCGAGGCTAGTGACAGAGCTCAGACTGGGTATAGGTGTGTTCGAGATGACGGCGGCTGACTTTCGGCCGACTTGATAGTCTAAAGTGAGCTGCAGGTGACTGCAGGGGCGGGGTGTAAAAACGGTGCCCTAAAGTCAGACACATTCTACCTGTGTGAGCTCACTGCGAGCTGAGATCAATGACTGATCTCGCTGCCATTGCAAAGAAAAATGCCGCGAGACCGGGCAATAGTGTGGTTCCAACTTTGTGCAGCCTGAAAAGAGCAACTGCTGCCTCGGCGCCTGCAGTGGCCTTGCTCCCGCGAGTTTTTAATGTCTCATGATGGTTTGCAGCGCCGGCTAAAATCGGACACGATTTCTAACCTTTTTATATACAGTCTATGTTTCTAACCAGTGTAACCGGCTGACCCTGAGTACGTAAGTTACTGCATGGTCCTGACTCGAACCGGCGATCTCGGGTACGGGAGGCGGACACACTGACGAGGAGGCTAAAACTCACGGGTGCTAGTGTCGGTCCCCAGTGCGTTTCTTAATGTGTCGAGGAGTGAGGTTTACTCACTGCACAGCTTCGCTGCCTTCCGTCACACCAGCAAACCAACATGCATCACCTTAAGTCAGCCCTGCGCAGCGCTGCATGGGTATTATTATTTTTAATAACGCAGGTTAAAATACGGGAGATTTACGGCAAAATACTAATACGGGAGGCCGGCGGGAAAGATGGGTAAAATACGGGACTTACCCGGCCAAAACGGGACACTTGACAGCCCCGCATCGCTTAAGCAACCTGGGCCGACTCTGCCGGTGGGCAGCTCCTCTTCATCAGTGTTAGCTTTGCTAGCTCAAGCACCGGCTTCTTGCTGCTCTTTAGTAACGTTAATGTTAGTGTTGTCAGTAGCCGTCATGAAAAAGGTTGTTACCTTTGGAAGTTTTGCTAAAAACGGTCTGCTTTCTTCCCGCTTCTTCCTTTTTTCAGAACCACTTCGGCAGCTTCGCTTCATTTTTCAACCGTCTGTAGCCTACAGCTTATAGCATGCTGAGCTGTTTGTTTACAAACACACACGCAGATGCGCAGTTGGATAATGGAATAGTCCAATGTAGTGGGGACTGGGGGGGGAGTTTCTCATCATGAATTAAACAATCGGATAGCACTTTAGCGCATCGATGTTTAGAGATATAATTAATTGGTGAAAAGTAAGACAACAAATCGTAACCATAAGTTTATGAGGCGTTTTACGGGGCCCCTTGGTAGCTTGGGGCCTAAGGCAACTGCCTACCTTTGCCTAATGGTAAGTCCGCCTCTGCAGCTGGACCCTCTTCAGCTCAGACTCAGCGAGCAGCTGCTTCATCTCTTGTCTGATTTTCTCCTCCAGCTGAGTCACAGCTCTCTTCACAGTCCCATGATGTGACGGACGGACGCTGACCTCTGTCCAGTCCTTGGTGGGTGGGGCATCCTTCAGAGAGGGGAAGCTCTGGAGAAGATGGAGGTGGTCTTCAGAGCGTGAGAGCTGCTCCACCTCAGTCCTTCTCTTCATCAGCTCAGAGATTTCCTGTTCCAGCTCTGTGATGAAGCCTTCAGCCTGTTTCTCTGTTGTTCTCTGCTTCTCTTCGATGGTGTCGATGAGCTCCTTCAGGCCTCTCTCAACAGACTCCTTCAGAGAAGTGAAGACCTGAACACCTTCTGCTTTCTCTCTGTCTGCATCTTCCTCACTGAGGCCGACCGACCGTTTGATCTCCTCAATCTTCAGTCGTCTCTTCTGGATCATCTGCTGGATTTCAGCCTCTGTCTTCCCCAGCTCGGCCTTCTTTCCTCCGTATTCTTCCTTCAGAGGAACAACATCGTGCATCTTGTGGTCTAAAACAGTGCAGAACATGCAGACACATGTCTGGTCGGTCTTACAGAACAGCTCCAGAGGTTTATCGTGCTTCGTACACATCCTGCCTTCCAGGTTCTCCACAGGGTCGATCAGCTGATGTCTTTTCAGGCCTGAAGCTGTCAGATGAGGCTCCAGGTGAGTCTCACAGTAGGAGACCAGACACACCAGGCAGGACTTCAGGGCCTTCAGTTTGGTTCGAGTGCAGACGTCACAGGGAACTTCTCCTGGTTTGGACTCTTGTGTCTCTGATCTGCTGTCGGCTTCCTGCTGAGCTGACTTGAACTGAGCAGCCATCTCAGAGAGCAAAGTGTTGATCCTCAAATCAGGTCTCGTGTCGAAAACCTCTTTACACATCGGACACTGGCGCCTGTCATCAACATCCCAGTGTTTACTGATGCATTTCTTGCAGAAGTTGTGTCCACATGGTATGGTGACAGCATCAGTGAACACATCCAGACAGATGGAGCACAGGAACTGATCTTTAGATCGCAGATTTCTGGCAGCAGACATATCTTCACTCTGAGAACAAGAATTATAGTAGAATTTGGTTACACACATATTAATCATTTGTTTTTAAAAATATCCAAGAATGATTACTGCAATATTGAGAAACATTGTTCTTGTGTCACTTAACTGAGGAGTCCATCTGACATACGTCATTATGAAAAAGAGTTTAACTTTCTGTTCCATTAGAGCTGTAAGTTTGAGTTAATGCTGGTTGTTGAAACAGTAAATATGATCAGCTGTACTCACCAGTATTTGAGTCACTTGTTGAGAAACACCTGAAGAGCTCGCTTTAATATTCCTGTAGTCAGAAACACAGACTCTGACTGCAGCTCTGCTGTGGGTCTGAACTCTTAAGTTTCGTTTCTGGAGTGTGACGTTGAACCTCTCCTCTTTCCAGTGCTGCTCCGCCTCTTTCTGCAGCTCCTCCAGGCTCAGAGATCACTATACACTGCTCAAAAAAATACGGGAACCATCATCTCCTCCAGCTTCTGATGTGGATGTTTCTGTCCAAACTGTCAGACACAGACTCCATGAGGGTGGCATTTTTTAACAGTGTAGTTACATTGCACAAGATCAGTTTAATATTTCAGAGCTGTTTTTACAGGGTATATGTTTTTTTCTGCAGCTGACGGAACAGTCTTCACAGAAATGCATTAATATACTTTAAGGTCAGCAGAAAACCACAGTGACGGTTCAGTCGTCTACATTCTTAATGAGAAAAGTGAATTAGTCTCTGTCAGTGTCACATACATGTATTTGAGTGAAACGTACAGTATTTTTTATTCTGAAAGGTTGTGAAGTAGACGGATAAAATTAAAATACTCAAGTAAAGGTGAAGTAGACTACACACAAGTACTTGTGAACCCAAGTCTCTCACACCAAAGGCAGTATCTTATCCACTGCGCCATCACCACCCATAACAAATAACAAATTCACATACGTGTTGCGATATTCATCCTCTGCATTTAATCCATCTCTCAAGGGAGCAGCTGCTGTGAAGCACCTGGGGACCAACTCCAGATCTTCACTGACTAAAGAAACCTAACATGTTTTGGGTGGTGGGGGAAAGCAGAGACACAGGGAGAACATGCAAACTCCACACATAAAGGCCAGGGAGACCGGGGTTTGAACCCACGACCTTCTTGCTGTGAAGCCACAGTGTTGTGCACTGGCCCGTAGTAGGTGCATTCATTGATTTAAGAAAAGCATGTGACACAATTAATCATGAAATTTTAATTAATAAAATGGAATGGCTCAGGATCAGGGGGTAGTGTTGAATTGAGTAAGTACTTTATTTAAAATGATTTGAATGTTCGGACATGTGATGTCTCAGCTGTCAGTGTTTGGACCAAAACCATTCATCCTCTTCACCAATGATGTATTTAAAATATGAATTTTTAAAAATTTGTATTATATTCAGATCACACAAACATATTTGGTTCTGGTGAGCAGTTACTGCAACTCTTGTCACTATTAAAAAAAGTAAAACAGTGGTTTGGCATAAATAAGTCATCATTAAATATGAGCAAAACTGAATTCATGGTAGTTTCCAACTGTAAATCAGAAAACAAGCACAGGTACAACTGCAAGTTTTGTGTTGATTGGACAAACAATTTGTATTTTGTAGCCTGATTTGCGTTTTCTCCCCTGCAGTTGTTTGCATTTATAGCGCCTCCTGGTGTTTGATTTGAATAAAACTTTCAGGGCGTGTTTCATTTACTTATGAGGACATATCCTGAGAGATTTGTGATGATTGGAGAATGAATATGGGATTTATAGTGTAATTTGTGTAATGCTAAGCACCTTTCTTTCTCTTGTAGCGCCCCCTAGTGACGTATGTACATCAAACTGTTCAGTTATATCCGGGGCACCTATCGCAACACATTCTGTGAGTTTTGTGATGATCGGCCCTATGGTTGCTGATTTGTGGTCATTTATGTGCAGAGCCACGCCCCTTACAAAGTTCATTGGTCCATATCTTGAAAAGTAATTGAGATTTATAAAACTTTTAATAGGCTTGATGCAACGATGATTCACTGAAAAGTTGGTGGCAATCGGAGCTACGGTCTAGGAGGAAATGTCAAAAATGTGTTTTTCAAAAAAATCAAAATGGCAGAAAAATTGTATTGACGGACCTCAATGGTCCCTGAGGCTTTTTTGTAGAGCACATTGAGCTTCACCTGTGTGAGAAATTTCAAGTCAATCAGACTTACGGCGTGAGGGGCGTGGCCTTTCGAAATTTTGCATTTTTAAGCCTTATTTATAGCGCTACGCGGTATGAAACCTAAATATGCTATATGTTACAGCTACTGTAAAAAACAAAGAGCCATGAGAACACTCGAAAACATTGGATTTCTGGAACATACCAGTTCTTTATTTTTGCATTCTAAGCTTTAAAAATCCATAATCTGGTTGAATTTTAAAATGTGGAATAATGTTCAAAACTATTTTGTGGTAATATTCACACACAACGTTGAAAGAGGGCCGGGGGGACTTGAGGCCCCGTGTCCACCAAAGCGTTCTTTCCCAGCTGAAAACACCAGCTGTTCTTCTGAAAACGCCCACCAGGGAGCGCTGGCTGCCGTTTTCAAGGCGCAGCGTTTTTGCTGACTGCTTTGTTTGCTACCGAACTTTACTTGACGTAAAAATGTCAACACAGAGTAGAGTCCTCGCTCTGCATGAAGGGAAGGCTGAAGCAGGTAGAGAGACAGGACGGACTCGCCGTATGTGGGTTCATGAGATTTTCTGGCAGAGGAAACATCTCGGCGAGCACCACCGTTTGGTCCGAGAGCTGAGGTTCAACAAAGCCCGGTTCCAGGATAGTAACCGTTGCTACGGTGTGGTATTTGTCCCGCCCCTCCTCTACTGTGATTGGACAGCTGAGTAAAAAGTGACAGTGACGAGCGCAGCGTTTTCCCCAAAGTTGAACATTTTTCAACTCTTGGCTACTGGAGAAAAACGCTCAGTGCAGAAAAGACGCTCAGCACCTTTTTACCAGCTGGTAAAAACATGCCGCTCCCATTGGAATAAACTGGAAAAAAAAGACGCTGGTGTCAGAAAAAAATTTTTTGGTGTCCACGGGCCCAAAAATACTTACTTGTAAATAGTGATGACCTGGTAAGCTATCTCAAACTTGTATATAGGGGCCCAGACAGTAAGTAAATAGTTTAAAATATATACAAAATATCAGGATATTATCTAAATATATACTACAGTTAAGTAGAGCTCATATAATCTGCAGTATTTCAAATGTACCCATAACCCTAAAACTAAGCTACCCTAATCCTAGCGGTCCCTAAACAAACGGACAACAATAAAAAAAATCTTTGTATCAGTCTATCATTCAGTGGGCAGGTAAAGTAAAAAAAACTTTGATAAGTAAGATTTGCAGTGCATTTTAAACAGATTCCACAATCAAAAGACAAATCATCATCTAAATGTTGTTGCTTGAACATATTTTTCTAGTAGCTGCCGTCTTAAGGTCCTTTTTAATGCTGACACAAAGACATTTTTATAGTATAATCACTTTCATTCCATACTTGTGGACCTTTGCAAACCACACTGAAGCTCGTACATTTAAGTTTACGTTTTTTACCTGTTATAAGATCCTTTTTCCTTCTTTTTTTATATGTATGTGAGGTAGAATGAATCAGAATAAGGTCACATTTATTTTGGACCATGAGATTCTGTGGAACAAATCAAATGACGATTTAAAGCAATGTCCAAATTTATACCAACTTAAAAAGATGTACAAAGAAATTATATTCAAGAAGGGTTCTAAAACTGAGCAGGGTTCTCAATGACAAATCTGTAGTTCAGAATGTAGTTATATATAAATATTTCCACTTGTTTGTGTGCGAATGTATGTGTGCGAGTATGGTTTTATGTAGGAGTGACCCCGAATAGTCAAGGATTCGATGCTTGGATAGGACGATCCTGATTCAACTGCCAATCTCACAGTTGGATCTTTGCGCTTTATTCTGGATTTGTTGTTCCTTAATAAAAGTTTTTCACAGCTAAATCAGATGACTGTGAGAGTCATCCTTTCACTAATGCTAAAGAAGTTAAAGGTAAAGTTGGTTTCAGTGGGTGGGACACACACCCAGTTGTTTGAGCTCTCTCAGCCGGCCTTCAGATTCTTGTACAAAGCTCAATGAAGTGCAAAGTGATAGCACATCAAGAGTGACACAAGAGTAAGCTTTCCTCTCTTGACTGCAACCTTTCAATATTCCTTTTAATATTCAGCAGCTGCTTTTAAATACAGGTCAACACTGATCAAATCAGAGTCTTTATTGGAAACATAAACTGAATTTTGTGGCTAGGTATGATTCTCGCTTCGGGTGCGAGCAGTGCCGGGTCTCAAATCCCGGACGAGCCCTTGCCAAGAAACCCTTTGCGCGTCTTCTCGCTTTTAGTAAACTGAACAAAATTACACTTTTGTTTTTCCCCCATTCACCATGAGCTGAACTCAAAGATCTAAGACTTGGGTTGTACACAAAAGGCCTGTTTCTCCCAAATATTGTTCATAAATCTGTCAAAATCTGTGTCAGTGAGCTCTTCTCCTTTGCTGAGATAATCCATCCACCTCACAGGTGAGGCATATCAAGATGCTGATTAGACAGCATGGGGACTGCACAGGTGGGCCTTAGGCTGGCCACAATAAGGAAAGTGTAACACTGCCTATCTCTCAATGAAAAACAGTTTGGAATATAGAACTACATCTGGAATGACTTTTATTGTCTCTACTTTTAATGTCACATTAAAAATTCTTGAATATCCTCCCTGGTGTGAAAAATTAATTCCTTATTAGACAAAGCTGGACTAAACTAAAAATACACGACTTTAATTCACTGTCCTTAGAGATCACTCTACACCATCCTTTATGAACACTAACATGACCCATCTACCAGAGGGGCAACAGTTTTCAAACATTTATTAAAAGAACAAATAAAAAATGTATAACCCCTTTTTAAATAATTCTCATAAAGTATTTTTAACATTCACTTGTTAATTAGCAATGTAAAGACAGAACTGCAAGACTACTTAATTTATTATAAAAAAAAAAAAAAACACTTTCTAGCATCACACTCAAGGCTTCTCAGTTATTTCTGATTTGGAAGATTTATGTTTACAGAAAAATACCCCCAAAAAGAAAGGACACTGTTGGTTTCAAGGGAGCCCCTAATTTGAGTTTGACAATGATGCTGGCTTCCCATCTTTGTAAAAAGAGGTCCAGCTTTCGCCCTGTAAGTTTGCCAAACTCTCACGCCAGACTCACACAGGCGGCGTGTGCACCGCGTTACGTGCTGCGCTGTGGCTGGCAGAGCTAGTCAGTGCTGATGCTCACACCAGAAGCAACACGTCCTAGAAGCGTCCAAGAAGATTCCCAGAAGCGGCTCCTCACTGTGCGGAGAACAGGCAGCCGGTCCATTTGTGACGGAAGACGCGTCAAGCAGCACAGAGCAGATGAACCTGGCAGGAATGAGACACAGACACTTCATAGAAAATCTAGAACTTCATAGAAAAGAACACAAAATGACAGTGTGAGTTGACGCAGGGCTGAAGACGGATGAAAACTGGTCGTAATGTGGCGCTTACGCCTCCTGTGTGATTCCGTCAACACATTACAATCAACCTACCAAATATTAACAAACTCACTTCAGTATTAAATAAGGGAACTGAAAAGCAAAGCTGTATTTGACATATTTTGGCCACTTGGTGGCAGCACAGCAAGCTGAAAACATCCTTCGTGACTTGCGTACCTGATGCATGCTGGATTTAACATAGAGCATACTGGTTAAAATTCAGTGTTTCCAATACATTCATTTATTTGTGGCGGCCCGCCACAAAATCAACGCTGACATATGAATTTTCAATCTTTAAAATGGGTTTAAGTGGTATTTGATTGAAGAACTGATTGCTCCTGACTCTCTCTCACAAACACACAGAGAACGGACCCATCTGTGATCATCCCCCTCCTCTTTGTGCACAGACTCTGTTGCTTCAACCTTCCCTTCCTTAGAGGCAGATCAATACCGGATCTTTCATTTAGCGCAGTGAGCCGCATATCGGCACAATACTCACGAAAACCAGTTAGTGTGACAGTGGCTATGGAGACGCTTCACACAACATGCTGGAAACTCGGGTAAACTCCCACTGCAACGTTTCATTTTTATTAGCTTTAGGTTGAACTAATCCATGCCGGTTACATGATAACATTAAATTTACTTCATTTAGCAGACGTGCTAATCTTACCTTGTTAGCTCCTATCGTCTGCTTTTCAGTAACTAACTTTATTATCTGTGTATCTGTCACCGGGAGGCTCAGCAGTGTTAACGCAGCTACCAGTTATTGAACTGGACTGAATATTATATCTAGATTGTTTACTCACTTTATAACAGTCAGACCGCAGTAACTTACTTTACTGTACCTAGAGTTAGTGGATGGCTCTTCCTCTGTGTTGTTGTCGCTGTTTTCTTGCAGTGTTATATCATGCGGGTCACATTTAGTTGCAGTGACTGAGAGGTGGAGAAGCTGTGTGCCTGAGTTTAAGTAAAACCACATTAAATCTAAATTTAACGTTACAAAGCAAACAGCTGGGGATCCAAGCTAATGTAGCTTTAGCTGTGTGCCCTTTATCACTATAGGCTAGTATAAACAATGGCTCCACATTTGCTTTGTACTGTTACATCCTTTCTTGCAGTTATATGGGTCGTGTTAGCTGGTGAAGTAATGTTCAAAGCGATACAACTTTGCATTGGGTAATGTTAGCAACTGCTCGGCGTTAGCAAGCGAGCTAACGTGACTTTCTCTGTGACTTCTGACGTGACTGTTTTTACTTGACGTCTTCTGAATCTCGTTTGGTCTGACAGGCCTCATCACATAAACCTTTACTGTTGTTTTCATCCTTACGTGGTGTTTATGTTGGAGTCTATGTTCTATGGTGTTAGTGGACTGCATTTCGTTAGCTGCGGTGTTTGGGAGCGCGTACAGAGCTGAATCCGACCCAGTGTTCTCACATTAAAAGCAGAAAAGTGGCTGATGCAAGCAAGCGAAAAAAACATGCTTCATTTCTAAGTGAGGTTTGAGCCCATTGACAATAAGGCAGTGAAAATTTGATTATATTATACTAGTGGTGGGTCGTTATCGGCGTTAATGTGCTGTGTTAACGTGAGACTCTTATCGGGCGATAAAAAAAATATCGCCGTTAATCTATTCTCAAAGTTGGGTTGGGAGCTGGGTCTATACTACGCAAGCTATGATGACTTTCACCTTGATATTTTAGCGCAGATGTATACCTAGCCGAATCGCACTGTAGGGGGCGAGAACAAGTCTTCGAACCTGTGTGTTTGCCTACTGTGAAATTACCACATCAAACGTGACGTGCTAACATGGATGCAGCTGTTGCTGCGTTCCATTTACCTCGAGGGCGGAGCTGGGAATGACGCCACACCGAAGTTGACCGGCGTTCCAGTTACAACCTCGCTCGGCCAGCTGTTTGTTTACAACTAGCCAGGTTAGTTATTGATACGCCGGTTGATTAAAAAACGCATTGTGCGGTATTTACTCACACTAACTGTAGCAACACGTCCACAGACAGCTGTTGGACAGCACTAGATTAATTTCAAGATTACAGTGAGATTAATCTAGATTTAAAAAATTAATCTATGCCCACCACTAATTAATACGTGATTTCATTCAAAATCTCCAAATAGCCAGTTTTTTTGATAAATTACTACTAAAACTAAAAATTCAGAGAGGATTTGTCAATATTTTCAAAGTTAGATATTGATGCCAAAGTGTAGTATGGTGCAATAATAATCTTATTTATCGAGCACTTTTAAAAACAATGTTACAAAGTGCTTTCAAAAGAGCAAAGACAATAAACATAAAAAACAGATATATGGTAAAAGCAGCAACGAATTTAAATAATTACAAAATTAAAATAGAGTTTAAAGAAAAATAGCTACTTCCAAACCACGCCTCTCATCGTCACAAGGAGCTTCCTCGACGGCTTCAGAATCTGTGGGGCTTTCTTCTGAAGCAGTCACTGTAGGGGCAGACTGTGTTCTTCCATGTTACTGGTGGGCTGTGAAAAGGCAACAAGCGTCTAATTGCAGTCATTTTCAAGGTTTTGACAGTTTCCAAAGAACTGATAGGCATGCATTTATTCAAGAACCCTAATTCCTATCTTCACTTTATACTGGTCATTCATCGAGAACTTATTCAGCTGCCTGATATGAAAAGAAAAGCTCATCTCAATGTAGTTTACAATTTCTAAAAGAATATCTGTATGCTTCATTCACTACATCTACAATGTGGTGCATTTCACTATGTTTTAACAATTAAGAACAGCTGACTTTTCATCTGCATACAGTATAAGGTATTAATGTATAAAACTACAGCATAATAATTAAATTAAATTTTGTCTTTGAAAGGTGAAGTAACGCTAAATGCACCTGATTTTGATTAGTCTGCCCAAGACAGGTTTCCATCTGGAGTCCTCTGGCTGACAGTCCTTAATGTCTACATTGGTGTTAACATCAATATATTCCATGAAATCAGCGTTATACTTTAATGATCTCTCAAGCACGCGGCCCGTTTGCTGGGCTTGGCTGTGATATATGAGATCTTTAGCACTGTTAACATACAGAATTTTTTTTAACAAATTTTTCTCATCTTTAAAACCGGTTACAAGAAACTTGAACACAGACGATCACATCTATACTGACAATGTTGCTGTTGCTTTTTTAATAAAAAAGAAATGCAATAAGCTTAGACACAACTATGTTACCTTATGATCTTAATAGGTGATTTTTTTCAGCAATACATATAGTGTGTGTAAAAACTACTTTTGTTGCTGAAAATTTGCATATGCACCTAATGGCATAAGGCAAGACGCTGATATGTATTTCTTGTCAGCTGCAGCTGTGTATAAAAATCAGAAAATACTAACTGTAGCTTAAGCTTTGTTTGTACCTCACACAGAACTGCTGGTAGCTTAATAAGTCTGATAAGAGATGGCAGAGAGGCGACATCATCCTAACTTACTCAGTCATTCTTCCTTCTTGGTGGCAGTAACAGAACGCATGGGCACTCCAATGACTAGCTGTGCAATATTCCCAGCTTTAAAAGACATTTGGGGCTAACAATGTAACGTACACACACCATAACCTTCTCAGATCAGACACAGCTACAACACAGATTTTGTTATAAAAAGGCCATGAATATCCTTCTAGTGACAGTGGCAGCTCCAGCAAACTCTGGTTCAAGCGCGGACAAGCGTTTCAATTTTCGGTTAAAATAACACACAGATACATACGCAGATGGCTCGTAAGGAAAGTGCCCTTAAATGCTGGGAAATTACAGATATTTTTATGGTCAACTTATTTCTCAGCGTGAGAAATACAAGGTGTGTCGTGTGAGCGTGTGAACTGGCTGACATGTGCGTGTCTCACGGTGAATGCGTCAGACTGAGAGCCCTGCAGGGAGTTTTGCGGTTTTACTGAAGGTTAAAGCAGAAATGTTAGTTAAAATTCCTTTAAGTTACTGAATTTAGCCAAGATAACATTAACAATTAGCTAGCTCAAGACATTTTGAACAACTGCCAGCCAGTTAACTGTCAGCAGCTAACCCGCATAATAAGTTACACTAGTGAAGTTTTATAGAAGAGATGCGCCACTTTAAGAATCCTCAATAAAACTCTATCCCCAGCCCGAAATGCCAAAGTGGCGGTTTTCCCACCCTCCCGCTGGAAAGCCAATGTGGAATTTAACCCTGCATAAATGAGATTAGCACGGAATCGAGAATCCAGCCAACAACTAACATTAAAAAAACTTTGATTAAACACTCATTTAAATATGATTAGATTGATATGAAAAAAAAATTCTAACTTAACAAGAATGGTCACATTAGCATTGGCTCTCCGGCTAACGTTAGCTAGCGAGCTAAACTTAGCATTACCTTATGTCCAAACCAACTGCATGGTCCTTTCATCCAAACACTAAATTTCTTTACAAACATTTTCATTACATAAAGAATTACTTTATCAACTAGTAATGGATATTTACTTCACTGTCTGAAAGCGTACCAGGCGACGCAGCTTTCATCGCTGTCTCCTTTGTCTTTGTCTATGTGACGTGAAGAGAGTTTTTTTTTTCTTTGAGGGCTGGTCCTGCTGCACTTGTACGTCATGTTGATTGGTTCATTTTGTGGATTTGTCATTATATTGTATTGTAATTGTTGAGTATATTTATTTTCAACTTTTCCTTTTGGTTTTTGCTGTGGTTTCTGTATAAATTATGACTGATTTGTGTGGTTATGGGTTATCAATGACCATAATTTGAATAGTTTATTCAGTCTATGCTAATGCTCATACTCACAATTGATAAATATCAAATTAATTACATTAAGAGACATCTTTTCAAATTCTGTAAACTTAGCCCAATAAATTGTGAAGGATTAGATTGTGTGATTTGGTGAAGATTATGACGACTGTAAGGAAAAGACCAATAACTGGACGTGATTTAGTTAAACTAAATGACATGTCCAAAATTGTAGGCCCACATCATTGGATTCTGATAATAATACATAGGTTGTGTTAAACTGTCCAACAAACGCAGTGTGTTAATACATTTTCTGCATTTTTACACATCTTATGTTGATATTCACACAATGTGTAACAACACAGTTTTTGTGTATTTTTTAACAAAACCCTTATAAGAGGGTATCAGTTCTTTTGCCTGTTTGGTATGTTCTTGGTATGTTCTGTGCTTTGAGTGTTGTTTCAGTCTGTTTCCTTGTCTTTCTTTTTGTGTGAGCTTGTAATTGGTTTTGACTGCTGTGTGTTCTGTCTGATTTCCTCATGTGCTCCACCTGGTCTTGGTCCCGCCCTCCTCGTTACCTTGTGCTTAAATGTTGGCTCGCCGATTCAGTCTGTGATATTGTCTTCTGCCTGCTGGGTGTTTTGTTCTGTTTGGACTTTGCTAGCCATGACTGTTGTAATCCTGACATTTTGTTCTAAACAAATCTGTAAACTGAAGCTGAACCCACCGAATAATTTAAATGTCATTGAGAATTCTCGCACACTCGCCCTCCTTCCCACCATAGGTTGAAAACAGGGAGGGTAAAAACCACACCTGAAGGTTGCACCCCACCATTAAAATACATTAAATAATGTATACTTAAATAACTCAGTAGTAAAAAAATTACAAACACAAAAAGGGGCAGTAAAAGTACATTTTAAGTTTACAAACATTTTGTCCTCCCTCCCTTTGCTCACAATGGTTTAGTCCACTGCCTGCTTTCCTCACACGCACAACCAGACGTGGGGGATAATTCAACAACAAACGTTTCGGCCTCTGTAATTATATGTAGGCTTTGTGTGTGTGTATATATAAATAAAATCATTGAAATGAATACAACTAAAACGATCAACTTTAATGAGCTGCGCCCGAATGCGGTTCATTTAACCGTCTGTACCATCATTTCAACTTGAAAAAGTGTTTCACGTGCTGTGTCCACACTTGGGGAAACACAATAAGCAAATGAAAACCTTGTAGGTGCAATAACTGAGAGCACCGGTGTTTGCGGGCATAGATTTGGGCAAAATGTTTTGTGACTTTCCGGGTGGGTGAAATAGGGTGAAGCGTCTCCCTGAAGATCAGCATAACTTCATATTTAAATTGACTTGCCGACAGGATCGATCAGAATCCGTTAATTAATGTTCTGTGTTCTTCTCCACATCCAACATGTCTCTCACACAGTCCAGGTTCATACAGTAAAAAAGGAGTAAAGCAGCTGTCTTGAGCTCCATCAGAGCGTCTAATTTATTTCAGAAGCTAAATGTTGAATTCTGTTTCTTTTGTCTGTCGTGTGAAGTTTATAACTACAGTTTTTAGTTTTGCTGCATAAATGTCCCCCAATATTTGCGGTGACATTTTTGCAATAATGGAAAATTTTAAATTGACTGACAGCAGCTTCTCTAATCATTAAAGTAAACCGATGAAGAAAACACTCATACACCAACAAAATAACGTGATGACGTTGTAGGCATACAACAAGAGTTTAATGTCTCACCCCAGGGGAGTGGGGATGCCGGCAACGCCCCCATCACTGAGGAGGAGGGCCAGGGGCTTGATAGCAATGGTGAAGAGGAGGGCAGACAGCGGGCACCCCTGCCTAACCGACCTCTCCGGCACAAAGGCCTCCGACACCACGCCATTGAGCTTCAACCAGCTCCTGGCATCCCTGTACAACAGCTCGATGCAGCTTACAAAGCGCTCGCCAAAGCCAAAACGCCGGAGGAGGCCAAACAGGTAAGCGTGGTTGACACGATCAAAAGCTTTTGAAGGTCCACCGACAACATCACCCCACCACCATCTGTCATCGTCCCAATCGCACAGCGGGTCGAGAGAATGTTGACCCGGCCCACCATGGCGTACGACTGAGTGTGACCGATGATGGCAGGACCTCAGCCTGTTGGCCACCACCTAGGCGAACACTTTGTAATCTGCACTGTCAGGGGCCTGTAGTTGGCCAAGTCCCGCCTGTCACCGCCCCCCTTGTAAATGAGGGAGATGACGCCCTCGGCCATAGCACCCGGCAACTCACCCCGCCGCCGAGCTTCCTCGAAGACCTCCAGGAGGACCGGGGCCAGCCGCTCACGGTGGGCACGGTAGAGCTCCCCGGACAGGCCATCCAGCCCCGGGCTCTTACTCGGCCTCAAACCCGCGATGGCGGCCTCCACCTCCTGAAGGGTGCGGCGCAGGCCTCCCGATCCTCCGCACCCAGCCCAACATCTACAAGAGAAAAAAAGAGAATCAGGGCACGCGGCCACATCAGTGCCCAGGGCGAAGGCACGGGCGAAGTGGTCCCTCGCCACTCGCACCACCTCCCGGGCTCCACCCACCACCGTGCCATCAACATCAAACACCTCAGTGACATAACACCTGGACTGGCGGCGCTTCTCTGCAGCGATAAAATAGGCCGCACAGTCCTCCCCTTTTAATTAAAGGCTTGCCCTGCTCCGCACGGCGCCCCTGCACCTCTCACTGACGAGCTCAGCCAGCTGGTCACAGAGACTGATGCTACGAGTGTAAGTCCGAGCGGGGTCGGCAGCAACCCTGTGCGCCTCACGCTCGAGCTCCGCCTGGAGATCAGCCTCACGCGCCCTAGTTTGAGCAGCCAGCATCCTCCCACACTTAACGGCCAGCGCTTTAATGCGGCGCTTGACCCCCACCCACCAAGCCAGCACGTCGCCCATCAGGACAAGCTCACAGGGGAGGCCGCCAACTAACGCCCCCAACGCCAGTTTAAAACGGAGGTCTGCCGCAGAAGGACCCCCAACCAGTGAGAAAACCTCACTCCCCGACACATTAAGAGACGCACTGGGGACCGACGCTAGCGGCCATGAGTTTTAGCCTCCTCGTCAGTGTGTCCGCCTCCCGTACCCGAGGTCACCGGTTCGAGTCAGGACCGTGCAGTAACCTACGTACTCGGGGTCAGCCGGTTACACTGGTTAGAAACATAGACTGTATATAAAAAGGTTAGAAATCGTGTCTGATTTTATCCGGCGCTGCAAAACGTCACCAGGACACATGACATTAAAAACTCGTGGGAGCAAGGCCACTGCAGGCGCCGAGTCCGGCGGTCGCAGTTGCTCTTTTCAGGCTGCACAAAGTTGGAACCACACTTTCGCCTGGTCTCGCGGCATTTTTCTTTGCAATGGCAGCGAGATCAGTCATTGATCTCAGCTCACAGTGAGCTCACGCAGGTCGAATGTGACCGACTTTACGGCGCTGTTTTTACACCCGGCCCCTGCAGTCACCTGCAGCTCACGTTAGACCAGGGGTGTCAAACTCATTTTCACCACGGGCCACATAAGCATTTTGGCAACCCTCAAAGGGCCGGTTGGAACTGTAAGACTGTATAAAGATACTTTACTGCATAAACTCTTCACATATTGTAAAATAACTGTCTCTTTATTTGATTATTTAGCCTATTCAAGTTAAGGACATTTAACCCATCAGATGTAAAAATAGCAAGCACATTTACTGTATCTGTGTTATAACATACATTAATTAATTCATCAGGTTTAGAAACCCATAATACTCCATCAATCTTTGTTATGTAGGCTACTTGAAAAGTATAACAAAAAACTATTGATTAACTTTTGCACAGACAAGAGGGGCAGAACCATTGTAAAACAAATAATTGTGAGCTGCTAATAACGTGTGACAGATGTGGCATTTGATTAAAACAAACAGCTGCACACAGCCTTGCAGAGGGCAAACATCTGACTAATAACAGATAGTTTTATTACCTGGAAAAATGCCGACGTAGGCTATATAGCAGCTACTCCTTCATCATCGACACTGGTTCAAAACCAGTGCTTGAAGTGGACAAAATTAGTTGTGATGGAGACATTCTGATTCTAACCTGTCCCCAGCGTCTCCATGTAAATGACAACTATCTGTCAATATTTTTAAATGTCCCGCCCATCCAGGCTGTGATTGGTCGGTTCACGACAAGTGACATTGACGAGCAACATTCAGCACACGGCTGCTTGAATGGCACTTAGATCTCAGCTTTGTAGGGGGTTTTTGGGAATGGAACAGTAGATATGCATATCTACAGGGACCCCAAGGATGGTTTGTACTGGTTGGTTGTGTCCGACCGATTGTGGTGGGCCGGTCTGAGCAAAAATGCCAGGGCCGTTTTATTGTCCCAGTCCAGCCCTGTGTACTGGGGTTGTTCAATACACTGTGAATATCTATGATGTTTTGTTGAGTCTTTATTACACAATACGTTTTCTAACCTTTTGAAACTCGCTGCTGACAAAGACTAAAACTAAACTAAAACTAATAAAAAATAAAACTAGGCAATTTCCAAAAATAAAAACTAAACGAACAAACTCACTTTAAAAACTAATTAAAACTAAATTGAAATCAAAAAGTCAAAACGAAATAAAAATAAAAACTAATGAAAAATGGAAAACTATAATACCCTTGGTCGGGAGGCCGCATCGCCCCAAAGGCGGCAGACCCTCATCTGTCTGTCTTGTAACACGCGGAAATACTCCGGCCCCAGCGCTGTGGAAAAACGGGCTGAGTACGGCAGAGATTGGACTGTCTGTGAAACGTACCTTCACCAACCTCGTGCCGTCCGCCACCTGGGTTCCGGGCCACATCCTCCTCTTAATCTCCGAAACAGCAGTGAGACCTCAGCCCTGCAGCCTCGCTATTATCTCGCTGTCTGGAATATAAGACACCATAAGTTCGTCATTAGACAGGGCCTTACACAGTTGCCTCTCCTCTCCTTTAACATGAGACATCGTAACTTCATATTTCCTTGGGCCGACAGCCCTGCAGGCCCCCGCATACAATCCTGACGTGTTGCATGAATTGCAACGTTGTCACTGGTTCACCGCCCTCCTCCTCCAAGCTCACAGTCAAATCCTTGTCAAATACCTGAAGAATTTTCTTCTTCCATCTGTCACACAATCATCCGTCACTTTCTCACCGTCTTTAAGATTCTCCGCCGCCGTCCTGCTAGCAGCCGGCCGGCTGAGAAGCCCCTGACTGCAGTGTGCAGATCGGGGCGGGGGTCAAACGTTTGACCCCGCCCACACCGAGCACTGCCCTTCCAAGAAGCACGAGAAGCCCAGTCTCCCTCGTCTTCACTTGAGATTTACGTTCGTGGAAATGGATGGAAATTAGCCTGTTGAACTAACTCTGGCTCATTTACAGTACAGCTGTTAATTAATGAGCACTGTCCCTGTCAAAAAACAAATTAAATTAAATAATTAAAAAAAGGTGTCTGTGTTAATAGCATCAATTGGTTACGATTTTTAAGTAAAAATTATGTTGTATGTCACCAACTGATCTCTTGATTCAGCCTGTTCTCATGCTTTTGCGCCACATATACACGCTTTGGGAAAGCTGTGTCTATAGTACACAAAACGGCGATTTTGCGTGTATCGTTTACGTCCCCAGGTACGTGTGTATGTGACGCCCCCGGGTGACCGGATGCGCGAATAGTGCTTCCGGTCGCTAACTAGCTAGGTAGCTAGCGATGTTTTTACTTAAGGAGTTGACAGCCTTCCCGAGGCAATTTCCCTAACCTCAACCATGACATTAGTTAGTGCCTAAACCTAAGTCAGTAAATATATGCATGTCGACCGGCTACACCTCACGGCCGATCTGCTAGCAGGTAGGGTTAGCCTCCTTTGTGCTGCAACGCTATTGTACACGTTTGACCCCGCCCACATTGACCCACGTTGAGCCCGGCCCCGATCTGCACACTGCAGTCAGGGGTACTTGGGCCGGCTAGGAACCCCAGCTAGCCCCGCCGCAGCAGCTCCAACCTCTCAGTCTTCGTCTCCGCTCCCTCCCTCCGACACATCCCCCTCGCCGGGACGAGCTCCGACCCACCTCCGCTGGGCGCATCCGCTCTCCTCGTCTCCTTCTCTACCACATTTTCGCCGCCGGTGCGAGTCCCAACCTGCGCTCGGCCGCGGCGTCCGAGGCGGACAGCTTCTCCTCCCGGCCTTCCTTCTGGGCAAGCCCGGGTCTTTGGAAAGCCCGGGCAGCCTTCTGTCATCAACAGGGCCGGAAAGTCGCTCGCTGCTCCCTCCTGCTTGTCGGGGCCCCGTAAGGCCCACGTTGTCGCCTCGGCTAGCCTGCTATGCTAGCGGCCGCGGTCGGGGGCAGCCAGTAACACAAAACTTCTCCAATAAACTAACGAAAAACTAAGAAAAACACTCTAACCGAAAAAGAGAAAACGAAACTCAAACTCACGTCGTCTCAGCACACTTCACACACCACCTGCCACACAGTCAGTCACTTCAGCAAGATGCTTTTTTAAAATTTGTTTATTATATTAGTACAGCAATTTTTAAAAGCTGCACTAAGCATTATCCCCAAAAACAAAAAAAACTAAAGACAAGGATGCTCAACAGACTAAGAAACCATGACAGACTATCAAAAAAACCAAAAACAGATAAATAGCTGAAAAAAAACTAGAATACCCAAGAACAGATTACCGATATCTCAGAAATAAGATGAAATAGCATAATATGACTAGAAAACCAAAAACAAACTGCACATATCATAGAAATATAAGTCACTTACACTAAATAACCAATACAAACTGCAAACTTCTCTGAAACAAAAAACATTTAGCATAAATAAACTAGAAATTACCAAAACGGACTGCAAATAACACAGAAAACAAGACATTTAGCATTAATAGATTAGAATAACCAAAACAGACAGCAAATAACCATAAACAAGAGACATTTAGCCAAAAAAAGGATGTTATCTGCGATGTCTCTCCCTGGCACGCTATAAGACTGCTCATGACCTACACAGGATGCAATGACTACTTTAAGTCTGTTGGGCAAAACTTTTGCAAGAATCTTATAATCAGAGTTCAGGACAGTAAGGGGCCTGTAGTTCGAGAGGTCCCACTTGTCTCCCTTCCCCTTGAAAACAAGCGAAACCGCACCCTCCGCAAACCCCGCAGAACACGAGCACCACTCCCCGCGCTAAAAATCTGCAGCAGTATGGGAGCCAGCTTTGCCTCCTCTATAGCTCCCCCGGCAGGCCGTCCAACCCTGGACTCTTGTCGGGTAGCAGCCCTCGGATGGCGGCCTCCACCTCTCGCAGCGTGAAGGGGGAGTCACAGAAGTCACGGTCCCCAGCATCAAGGCGCCCTTCTGTAACAGAACACAAAGATACAGGGCTGGTGACAGCAGTACGCTCCGAACCAAACACCTCCACAAAATGGCTCCTTGCAACATCAACCACCTCCACCATCCCACTCACACAGTCACCTGACTCATCGTAAAGTTCCCTTATCACACACCTGCTCCTTTTGCTTTTCTCTAACCCTAGAAAAGAAGGCTGTACGTCTCTCTCCCTCTATGATATTCTTAACTCTGCTACGCACTGCTGCCCCTTTACACCTATCACTGGTGAAAGATTGCAACTGCCGCCTGAGCGACACACTGCGAGCGCAGTCGTAGTCAGGACGAGACTGTCACGCTTGGGGTGCAGGGTAGCAGGTTGTGTGTGGAGTGCAGGGCGGAGCAGGTGAGGACCCAAATGCAGGACACGGAGTGGAGCAGGTACAGTTCAGAGGTTTAATAAGGCAAACAAAAGGCGAGCTCACTTACAGAGTGGCTGGTGAACAGAGTCCAAAACAAAATCCAAAACACACAGATAATCCAAATGGGGTGATCCAGGGCAGAGACGAGACGAGACACGGCAGGGCAGAGCACGAACACTTAGCAGAGCGTAAACACATGACATGACACGACACGACACAACACGACAATGACCGGACAGGGAATGAACAGAAACACCAGGTATATATACACACGGACAAACGAGCTGGGCGGGAGCAACACAGGTGAGTGGGATCAAGGTAACGAGGCAGGCAGAGAGACAGCAGGGAAGACAGAGAGGCGGACAGAGACAACAGGGGGCAACAGAGAGGCAGGCGGACAGAGACAACAGGGGGCAACAGAGAGGCAGGCAGGCAGAGACAACAAAGGGGAACAGACGGAACACTAGACAGGCAGACATGGGGCAAAACACAGAAGTACACAGACCAGAGAAAACTCTAGAGACATGAGGAACAAGAGTCAGCTGGGCCTCTGGCGGGCTGCAAGCAGCACTAGCAGGCCTGGGATCAGGCAGGTGGGAAGGCAGGAGGCTAGCTGGGCTAGCTGGCCGGTAATCAGGCAGGGCAGACACGGGGTTTGTTGGCTGACTGCTAGCTGGTTGGCTGACTGGTTGGGGACTGGCAGTTCTTGTGCTCTCTGGCTCTAACACCAAGTCCATCAAGAAAGAGACCAGAGAGCTTGATGTCCAGGAGTCCCCAACCAGTCTGGATGCTGGAGCCAACACAGGAGGGAGCTGACCAGGCAGGCGGCTGGAAGGCTGGGTGCTAGCAGGCCTGGAGAGGAAGATGCCTCCCACCCTGCAGCCAGCAGGCCGGGGACAAGTCCTTTTGGGGTTAGCAGGCTGGGGAACAGATGACCTGGAGCTAGCAGCGCTAGCAGGCTGGGGAACAGATAGCCTGAAGCTAGCAGCGCTAGCGGAACAGGGATCAGGCTGGTGGCTAGCAGCGCTAGCGGCCGGAAATCAGGGTGGTGGCTAACAGCCAGAGGGCCGGAAATCAGGCTGGCGGCTAGCAGCGCTTAGCGGGCCGGGAATCAGGCTGGCGGCTAGCAGCGCTAGCGGCCGGGGAACATGCTTGGGACTAGCAGGCCGGGCTTGGGACTAGCAGGCTTAGCAATCGCACACTGGGGGGTAGCTGAACAGAGCTTGGACACAGTCTCCAATTCAAAAGTCTTTCTCCAACGGAGGAGGCAACAAGCAAAGCCATCTCCGGTCTGTGCTCCACATGGCTGAGAGCAGTTCGAAAAACTGTGGCTCCTCTGCTGTTAGCTCCTCTTTGGGGACCCCCAATGCCTCCCAGGTGCTGAGCAACTTCATAATGTCCGCTGGGTCCAAGTTTGGTCCGGTCATTCTGTCACGCTTGGGGTGCAGGGTAGCAGGTTGTGTGTGGAGTGCAGGGCGGAGCAGGTGAGGACCCAAATGCAGGACACGGAGTGGAGCAGGTACAGTTCAGAGGTTTAATAAGGCAAACAAAAGGCGAGCTCACTTACAGAGTGGCTGGTGAACAGAGTCCAAAACAAAATCCAAAACACACAGATAATCCAAATGGGGTGATCCAGGGCAGAGACGAGACGAGACACGGCAGGGCAGAGCACCTAACACTTAGCAGAGCCGCAAAACACATGACATGACACGCACACTCGACACAACACGACAATGACCGGACAGGGAATGAACAGAAACACCAGGTATATATACACACGGACAAACGAAGCTGAGCGGGAGCAACACAGGTGAGTGGGATCAAGGTAACGAGGCAGGCAGAGAGACAGCAGGGAAGACAGAGAGGCGGACAGAGACAACAGGGGGCAGCAACAGAGAGGCAGGCGGACAGAGACAACAGGGGGGGCAACAGAGAGGCAGGCAGGCAGAGACAACAAAGGGGAACAGACGGAACACTAGACAGGCAGACATGGGGCAAAACACAGAAGTACACAGACCAGAGAAAACTCTAGAGACATGAGGAACAAGAGTCAGCTGGGCCTCTGGCGGGCTGCAAGCAGCACTAGCAGGCCTGGGATCAGGCAGGTGGGAAGGCAGGAGGCTAGCTGGGCTAGCTGGCCGGTAATCAGGCAGGGCAGACACGGGGTTTGTTGGCTGACTGCTAGCTGGTTGGCTGACTGGTTGGGGACTGGCAGTTCTTGTGCTCTCTGGCTCTAACACCAAGTCCATCAAGAAAGAGACCAGAGAGCTTGATGTCCAGGAGTCCCCAACCAGCCTGGATGCTGGAGCCAACACAGGAGGGAGCTGACCAGGCAGGCGGCTGGAAGGCTGGGTGCTAGCAGGCCTGGAGAGGAAGATGCCTCCCACCCTGCAGCCAGCAGGCCGGGACAAGTCCTTTGGGGTTAGCAGGCTGGGGAACAGATGACCTGGAGCTAGCAGCGCTAGCAGGCTGGGGAACAGATAGCCTGAAGCTAGCAGCTCTAGCGGAACAGGGATCAGGCTGGTGGCTAGCAGCGCTAGCGGGCCGGAAATCAGGGTGGTGGCTAACAGGCCAGAGGGCCGGAAATCAGGCTGGCTGGCTAGCAGCGCTAGCTGGCCGGGAATCAGGCTGGCGGCTAGCAGCGCTAGCGGCCGAGGAACATGCTTGGGACTAGCAGGCCGGGCTTGGGACTAGCAGGCTTAGCAATCGCACACTGGGGGGTAGCTGAACAGAGCTTGGACACAGTCTCCAATTCAAAAGTCTTTCTCCAACGGAGGAGGCAACAAGCAAAGCCATCTCCGGGTCTGTGCTCCACATGGCTGAGAGCAGTTCGAAAACTGTGGCTCCTCTGCTGTTAGCTCCTCTTTGGGGACCCCCAATGCCTCCCAGGTGCTGAGCAACTTTATAATGTCCGCTGGGTCCAAGTTTGGTCCGGTCATTCTGTCACGCTTGGGGTGCAGGGTAGCAGGTTGTGTGTGGAGTGCAGGGCGGAGCAGGTGAGGACCCAAATGCAGGACACGGAGTGGAGCAGGTACAGTTCAGAGGTTTAATAAGGCAAACAAAAGGCGAGCTCATTTACAGAGTGGCTGGTGAACAGAGTCCAAAACAAAATCCAAAACACACAGATAATCCAAATGGGGTGATCCAGGGCAGAGACGAGACGAGACACGGCAGGGCAGAGCACGAACACTTAGCAGAGCGTAAACACACAACACGACACGACACGACAATGACCGGACAGGGAATGAACAGAAACACCAGGTATATATACACACGGACAAACGAGCTGGGCGGGAGCAACACAAGGGAGTGGGATCAAGGTAACGAGGCAGGCAGAGAGACAGAAGGGAAGACAGAGAGGCGGACAGAGACAACAGGGGGCAACAGAGAGGCAGGCAGGCAGAGACAACAAAGGGAACAGACGGAACACTGGACAGGCAGACATGGGGCAAAACACAGAAGTACACAGACCAGAGAAAACACTAGAGACATGAACTAAGGTACAGGACTAAGAACTAAGATACTAGACAAGACAGATACTAAGTAACTAATACATGAAACTGTGACAGAACTGAAATCAGGAAAATACCAAAACACAGACTAACAGATGAAGGAATAAACTCATAACTAAACAGAACAGATGACAAGACTAACATGCAGCTACAAAACCAAAACCCTCAGAACAAAAACACAGCACACAGGACAGGATCGTGACAGAGACGCAGCTTTGGCCAGCTCTCTGGTGAGCTCAGACCTCAGCGCCGCCTCCCAGGCTCGGCTCTCCCTACTCTTAGCTCTGCTGTGAGAGATACACAGCTTCTTGAGTCGCTTTTTAACACCCATCCACCACCGTGTATCGCCATTCAACGAGAGCTCAGCAGAGAGTCCATCCATAAACCCTGACAGTGCAGATTTAAAAGAGCTGTTTGAGCTGCAGACTTGCATTAAAACACCATATACCCCTCCCTCTTTAGCGGCAGTCCTGGGTCCGAGAGCACACGTAAGGTGGCTATGATCTGAAAAGCCATTAACCGTGTATTCTAAGTCCCTTAAATGTGAGATGACCCCTCCCGCAGCTAAACAGAGATCTATCCTAGACCTTTGCATTACCGACTGAGTGACCCGACGCCATGAGAAGATTTTAACCCCACGATGTGCTATATGCCAGACATCCACTAAATCGCTGTTCCTCATTAGTTCGTAAAGTGCAGGTCTTCCAGGGTCATCTTTAAGTGGTCCGTCTCGGATGTAATCAAGTTTTGACAAAATGGTATTAAAATCGCCCAGAAGGATACAGCTCGGGCTACTCCAGGCCTCTAACGCCTGGGGAAAAAACCTTTTTTTCTCTACACTCTCATTAGGAGCATAAATCGAACCAAACCTATATTTCACACCAATATACTCACAACCCTACCCTCTGTATCACGAAACACACAGGACATATTAGAAAAGACGCCTGGGTGAAACAATATCGCGACGCCATGGGACCAGGGGGGACCTAAAGAATAAAACACTGTCCCCGGCCATGAACGCCTGACATGTCCCACCACCTCATCATCCCACCATGTCTCCTGTAGGAAAAGCACATCCTGCGTAAAGGCAGAGAGGACAGAATTAATTTTCCCAGTAGATCTTAACCCATTAACGTTACATGATACAATGTTCGGCATATCTAATCATCAAGTGGGGGAAAGAGGGGGGGGAGGGGGAGCTCCTAACTTTTTAGCTTTCTGTCTCTTGAGCCCTGAACTGGACAGCCTGGAGACTCTTTTCCTAACGCTGGGGGTGTCCATAAAGTCCATGTCGGAACACGCTCCGGGGTCCTCCTCTGTATTTGCCGCACCAGGAGCACCTACAGCAGGGGCCCTCGTTACGGCGGCAGAGCGATTCAATTCAATTTTATTTATATAGCCAAATCACAACAACAGTTATCTCACAGCTTTTCATAAAGAGCAGGTCTAGACCGCACTCTGAAGTTATTTACAGAAGCCCAACATCCCCCCTCAACGCTCAGGATACCTGGATGGAAAAGAGGTTGGGGAGCCACCACAGGCCCCGGACCTTCTCTGGACTCCTCCACTGTCTCCTCCACCTCCCAGTCCGTCACACTAGCCCCGTCCAGGCTGGACCCCAGAGGCTGAACTCCAGGATGGGTCGTGGGCTCAGGCCGGATCGAGGTCTGCGGGCCTGGGGTCAGAGGCTCCTCATCACTGCTTGAGTTCCCTTCGAAGTCTATTTCTTTGTCCCACTCCAGCGCATATCCCTGCCGATAAAGCCTCCTCTCGAGACTCTTGGACCAGAGAATCATTTTCACTAAAATTACATATGCAGCTGTCGGTGTCATTATAGCAGATCCCACATTTTTCAAATCTCTGCTGACGTTGCTTCTGTTGCTTTTGGATCTGGTGTGGGCACTCCCGGGCGTAATGTCCCTGAACGCCGCAGCGATGACATGCAAAGTCCGGGCGGTCCCTGAGGATGTGACCCGGCTGGAGACGTAGTCGATAGACTCTGGTTTGCCTATCATGTAGGACTCGAAAGTACTCCGGCCCTAGTGCTGTGGAGAACCTGGCTGAATATGGCAGAGACTGGACTTTTTCCGTGAACCTTACCTTCACCAGTCTCGTACCATCAGCCACGTGAGTCCCGGCCACATCCTCCTCTTGATTTCAGACACCGCAGTGACACCCCAGCCTTGCAGCCTCGCTTTAATCTCACTGTCAGGAATGTATGCTGGCAGGTTTAAAAATGAAAATAAAATAAAAATGCCCTACAAGCTAGCAGGCACACGCACTATTCTATACTCACTGTCAAGTCTTTATTAAACATTTGTAGTTTCTTCTTTCTGAGATCCTACATTTCATAATCATCCATCTTTCCCTCTCCGTCTTTTGTCTTCTCCATCACCGACCTGTTATCAGCCGACCAGCTGGGGAGCCCCGCTCGCCCCGTCGCAGCAGCTCCTTCTCGTTTCTGCTCCCTCTCTCTCTCGCAGGGCCGATCGAGCTCAGGCCTACCTCCTCTGGGCTCCTCCGCTCTCTTCGTCCCTCTCACCTCCACTTTTCGCCTCCAGTGCGGGCCGGAGCGGCCTGCCTTCACTCGGCCTCTGCTTAGCCGCGAGGCTAGCGCCGGCATCCGGGGCGGCTCGCATCTCCTCCGACAGTCTTCCTGGGCTGGCGCTGGCTCCGTGGAAGGCTCAGGCTGCCCACCGTCATCAGCAGCGGCAGCAAGCCTCTCCTGCTTCCTCCTCCTCGCCTCAGCCCCGTAAGGCCAGCGCTTTGTCGGCTAGTCGCCATGCTGGCAGCCGCCTTCCAGTATCCCGCCAAGGCCCCCTAACAGCTAATAGCCGTCGGGGCCAGCCACCAACTCTCGTCGTCACCTCTGAATTAAATTTAAACTAAAGAAAACACTTTTAAACGAAAAAAATAAACAAAGACGAACTCAAACGCCAGCCTCGTCTTCACACATGCTGCACTCACCACCTGTCACACAATCAGACACGTCCGCGCATGCTTTTTTTTAAATCTTTGTTTATTATATTAGTACAAACAATTTTACATAGAAAATTGCAGTACACATCACACCATCTAATAAACCAACATATACACCATACAAAATATAAAGGCAAAAGCTAATAAGAGCAACGACTAACTAAACAACCAAATAGTCAGCAACTTACGTAAGTAACCTGTCTAAACATGACTGGAAAACATAACTCGACAACGGAAAAATCAAAAACAAAAGACAGAAATGCTTAAAAATGACTAAGAACCAAAAACAGACTACGAATAACCAAAAAACAAAAAGACAAAAAAGCTTAGAATAGCTAAGAACCAAAGACAGACTGCAAATAACCAAGAGACAAACAAATGAAAATGCTTAAAATGACTTAAGAACCAAAATCAGACTGCAAATAACCAAAAAAAAAACATAGTATAGGAATTCGTAACATGCCTAGAAACCAAAAACAGACTGCAAACAACTAAGAACCAAAAAGAACAGAAATGCTTAACATGACTAAGAACCAAAGACAGACTGCAAATAACCAAGAACCAAAAGGACAAAAAAAGCTTAAAATGTCTAAGAATCAAAACCAGACTGCAAATAACCAAAAAAGAAACATAGTATAGGAATTCGTAACATGCCTAGAAACCAAAGACAGACTGCAAATAACCAAGAGACAAACAAATAAAAATGCTTAAAATGACTAAGAACCAAATCCAGACTACAAAAACCAAGAACCAAAAGGACAAAAAAGCTTAAAATGACTAAGAACCAAAGACAGACTGCAAATAACCAAGAAACAAACAGATGAAAATGCTTAAAATGACTAAGAACCAAAACCAGACTGCAAATAACCAAAAAAAAAAACATAGTATAGGAATTCGTAACATTCCTAGAAACCAAAAACAGACTGCAAACAACTAAGAACCAAAAAGAACAGAAATGCTTAACATGACTAAGAACCAAAGACAGACTGCAAATAACCAAGAGACAAACAAATGAAAATGCTTAAAATGACTTAAGAACCAAACCAGACTACAAATAACCAAGAACCAAAAGGACAAAAAAGCTTAAAATGACTAAGAACCAAAAAAAACAGACTGCAAAGAAAACAACCTTAGATCCAAACTACTGAAAAACTAAATAAACATGGAAAACCAAGACAGACTGCACAGAACTAAGACACGAACCATTTTAAACTTAAAATAAACTTAGAAAACCAAAACCAGACTGCAAATTACTTGAAACCAACCTACTAACAACTCAAATAAACATGAAAAACCAAAAAAACAGACTGCAAAAAAAACCCCGAAAAAAAGACAGAGACTCTTAGAATGACTAGAAACCAAAACAGCACAAATGAAAAGCAAAAAGAAAACACATACACATTTAACCATCAGAAAGACTGATAGGCACTCCTGTAACATCAGTCAGGGGAAACCCTATCGCTGTCAGAGGAGAAACCATACCAATCTTTCCAAATGCCAGTATTACAGAAACAAAAACACAATCCTATTATTACTGAAACAATGACCAAAGTGTCACCCACCTGCAGGCATTCAGCACTCTCTATGTCCGTCAGAAGTTGAATGTTAATCGCTCAGCAACAACTGAGCAGAGCGATGCTCGTGAGCAGGTCCAGTCCTTCACCCACTCAGGTACCCCAGCCCAGAGTAACCGAAGGTGACACTTAAGAATGTTTTTAAAAGAAGCCAAGCTCCCACTTTCCTCTTCTCAAACAAAGCACAGTTCCGAGACAGCAGCAGTGCGTGTCTTGCAAACGCGAGTACAATGTTCACGGTCCATTCACACTCGGACTTGCTGCCACCTGGCAGTCCGAATACTAGCGTCCACCATAAGTCCATTTCAGATGCAGTAGCCCATCCGCAGCATCGCCTTAGCAAGCTGCAGACAGAGATCCAGAACGTCTCCCTAGCGGAACAGAACAACAGGTGCTCCAAGGTTTCGTCCTCAGTGCCGCAGACAGCACAAGTCCTGGAAAAAACCGACTTGTCAATCTGTCTCAAAATCACACCAGTGAAGATGCGTCTGTGCCGGATTTTGAATTCCAAATTGAAAACAGCGTGGCCAGCATATTTGAGGCAAGCTGTTCTCCAAATCTCAGAGGCGCTGCGGTCCGGGAACAGCTCAGCCCAGGCTTTCTCCGCCGACGGTCTCTGACTCTCTCTCTGGCTAAGTAGTCGGTACCACCGCTTAGCTGTAATCAGCTGGAGAGGCACCAGGGCACCTTCACCCCTCAAAGCGAACTCCGGCAGGACGTCGTCACAGCAGTCTGGGGGGGCAGCAGGAGGTCTCCGTCTAAGAGCAGCTTTCCAGGAGGCCGGAAGACCCTGTTCGATCCGAAGACACAAAGCTGCCCTCACCCTGGGCCTGAACACAACTCCATTAGCACGCAGACACTGAAACGCCGCTTCCTGTCAACACCCCCCCACACACTTACCATGTCACGGAGTCGGTGGAGGCCCGCCATCGCAAGGCACACACTCCAACATTCTGCTCTCGGGGGCCACACAGGGGTTACGAGACAAAGGCTGCTGTAGCACCAGCGCACTACTTCTGCCCAGAGCCCTGAGCAGCAGCCTGGCCCTCCCACACGCCTGAATGACTTCTCTGAAAAAAACATCAAGCTCCGCACACTGGGCTACAGTCGCGATGCTGCAGAGGTTAAATAGTCCGCACCGCCCGCTCCGCACTATCTGCTCCCGCAAGTAATCGGTCCAACACGCCTTGTGACCCGAAGCTAGCAGCTTCTGGATCAGCTCTCTCTCTCAACTCGTCTCGCTGTACCCAGGTCCCGGAGACCTAAACCCCCCTCCCGAGGCTTAAGGATAAGAGTGCCATGCGCTATAAGACTAGACTTACCTCTCCAGAGAAAACCCCGCACCGCCGCCTGAAGCTGCTGCATCACCTCCGCTGGGAGGGCGTGCACTCGCAGCGTGTGAACTACTTTGGAGAGAACCAAAGAGTTCGTTACCACAACGCGACCCCTCAGAGACAGGCTCCTCATGTTCCACTGCGAAAACCTGCTCCTGACCCCACCCAACACCTCTTCCCAGCTCTTAGCGCACGCCGCACCCGCATCGCTCCCCAGGTACACGCCGAGAACCTTAACAATCCCAGAGCCCACAGAAAAACGCCACCTCCCCGGTGTACACACCTCATCCCTGAAAAACGCCACCGTGGATTTCTCATACTTACCAACGCCTCGACCCTCCTCATAAGCTCTGAGGTGCCCCACAACTCTGCTCAGACTCTCCTCCTCCCTCACCGTGACAACGACATCGTCGGCGTACAGGGAGGCCTTGACCTTCCCTACCCAAAGGGGTGCGGACGCCGGCGATGCCCTCGTCACGGGAGATCAGCAGAGCGAGAGGTTCGATAGCCAAGCTAAAGAGCAGAGCCGAGAGGGGGCACCCCTGTCTCACGGACCTGCCTAAAACAAAACCCTCCGAAATGCGCCTGTTCAACTCAAGCTTGGAGACAGTGCTGCTATACAGCAGTCTTATCCACTCAACAAACTTTTCACCAAACCCATAGCTTCGCAGAAGACAAGAGGTAGTCGTGCCTGACCCTGTCAAAAGCTTTTTGGAAGTCAATAGTGCTTAGCACATAGTAGTCGATATTATCCATTGCCTTGCGCTGTGACCCACACAGGAAGCTATGACTACTTTAAGTCTATTGGCCAACACTTTCGCAAAAATCTTGTAATCAGAGTTCAAAACGGTAAGAGGCCTATAGCTCGAGAGGTCTCGCCTATCTCCCTTCCCCTTGTAAATAAGCGAAACCGCACCCTCCGCAAATCGCTCATGTAACACATGAGCACGACTCACCGCATCGAACACCCGCAGCAGTATGGGAGCCAACTTTGCCTCACAAGACCTGTACAGCTCCCCCGGCAGGCCGTCCAAACCCGGGCTCTTGTTGGACCGCAGCTCCCGGATGGCGGCCTCCACCTCCTGCAGCGTGAAGGGGGAGTCACAGAAGTCGCGGTCCGCAGCATCCAGGCGCCCCTCTACAACAGAACACAGAGCATCAGGACTGGCGACAGCATTACGCTCCGGACCGAACACCTCCACAAAATAGCTCCTGGCGACTTCAATCACCTCCTTCACCCCTTTCACACAGACACCCGACGCATCACACAGCTCTTTTATCACACACCTGCTCCTTTTGCTTTTCTCTAGCCCTAAGAAGAAAGCAGTACACCTCTCCCCCTCTATAATGTTCTGAACTCTACTACGGACAGCTGCCCCCTTACACCTATCACTGACGAAGGAAAGCAACTGGCGCATGAGCAACACACTGCGAGCGCAGTCATTGCCAGGACGTGACGCAGCTTTGGCCAGCTCTCTGGTAAGTTCAGTTTTCAGTACTGCCTCCCTGATTCTATTCTCCCTACCTCTAGCTCTGCTGTGGGAAATACACAGCTTCTTTAGTCTCTTTTAACTCCCACCCACCACCCAAGTATGTCATCATTCAACTCCAGCTCAGCAGAAAGTCCCCCACAAACACCGACAGTGCAGATTTAAAAGAAACATTCTCGAGCAAACTAGTATTCATACACCACACCCCCCACCCTCTCTAGCTGCAGTTCTGGGGCCCAGAACACACGTGAGATGACTATGGTCTGAAAACCCATTCACTGAGTATTCTATTTCACTTAAAAACGATATTACGTTGCTAAACAGAGATCAATCCTAGATTGCTGTAAAATGGATAGAGTAACCCGCCTCCAAGAAAACCCTTTGACCCCACCATGCGCTACACGCCAGACATCTATCATGTCTCCCTTCCTCATCAGCTCATATAGAGCAAGCCTACCCGGATCATCCTTCAGCGGCCCCCCCCTTGAGAGTGATCTAGCCTCGACAGCGTGGTGTTAAAATCGCCCAGCAAAATACAATTTGTGCTACACCACACCTCTAAGGCTTTAAAAAAGGCTCTCCTCTCTACACCGCCATTGGGGGCATAAATCGAACCTAACCTGTACTTAACCCCCTCATACTCACAATCAACAAATATAACCCTACCCTCTGTATCCTGAAACACCCGGGAAACGTTAGAAAAACCCCCAGGGCGAAACAATATAACTACCCTGCAGGATCGGGCACATCCTAGGGAAAAAAACACAGGCCCGGGCCATAAGCGCCTCACCTGTTCCACCACCCCACCATCCCACCAAGTTGCAAAAAAATTACCTCCTGCGTGAATGCGGAAAGGACGGCGGATAATTTCCCAAGAGATCTACAACCATTTATGTTACAAGAGACTAGCCTTGGCATTACTAAACTTTCAGTACAATCTCCACACCAGCACACAGACTGTCTCCATCAAAGCTTGATCCCAAGGAGAAAGCTCCTCGAGGAGCCGCCGGAGCAGCTGGAAGCGTCGCCTGCAGACCGGGAGCAGGAGGCTCCTCATCACTGCTGATGTCCACATCCGATGCCACCTCTCTGTCCCACTCCAAAGACACGCCAGACGAGACACCACTCACTTCAGGGGCCGCAGGTTCCATAGAGTCCTCCTCACTATAGTTGCAGATGCAACTCTCCATCTCGTTGAAACACATGCCACACTTCTCAGACGTCCGTTTCCGTTGCTGTTGTTGCCACTGCAGTTGCTGGGGGCAATCCCTAGCGTAGTGCCCCTGGACACCGCAGCGATGGCATGTGAGATCGGGGCAGTCTCTAAGAATGTGACCCGGTTGTAGACAGAGCTCTGCACACTCTGGCCTGCCTATCATGCAGCACCAGAAAATATTCAGGCCCCAGAGCTGTGGTGAACCTGGCCGAATACGGCAGAGACTGGATCTTCTCCGTAAACCGAACTTTCACAATCCTCGTGCCATCTGCGACTTGGGTCCCGGGCCACAACCTCCTCCTGATCTCCGACACCGCCGTAACACCCCATCCCTGCAACCTGGTAAGTATATCTTCATCAGGGATGTATGCGGGCAGATTCAGAAAAGACACCATTAATTCATCGTTTGAGAGAGGTTTCGCCAACACGCTGGATTCCCCGATCTTGAAGCCATCTAACAGCCGCTCCTTGCCTTTAACGTGAGACATAGTGACCTCAAACTTCCTCGGCCCCGTTGCTCGACAAGCTAGCAGGCCTCCACACACGATGCGGACCTGCTGCATGAACTGCAAGGTCGCCACCGGCTCACCGCCCTCGATTTCAACACTCACAGTCAGGTCTTTATTGAACACCGGCTTGTCCTTCTTCGTCCTAAAGTCCGCCGCTCCGTAATCATCCGTCTTCCTTCTGCTGCCGCCCACCGTCTCAGCTGCCGACTTGCCGCTAGCCTGCCGGCTACGTAGCCCAGCTAGCCCCGCCGCAGCAGCTCCCGCTCCTCCCCACTCTTTCCTTCCGCAACAATCCTCACACCGAACCGCCAAGCGAAAATAACAAACAAACTAAACTAAGGAAACTCAGACCAACACTCAGCACACGCTTTCACCACCTGTCGCGACAGACACTCAGCCACGGCGCATGCTTTTTTAAAACTTTGTTTATTATATAAGTACATTCAATTTACAAAGAAATTGAGGTACACATCTCACAACACATAAATCAACGAATCCATAATACAAATATAACGAGCAAAAGCCTGAACAACAATAAAAAAACATCAAATAGTACAACAAAACTCACTGAAAACATAAGGAACCTGTCTAAACAAGTCTGAAAACCAAAGCACAACAACCAAATAAACCAAAACCAAAAGACAGAACTGAATAAAAACCAAGAACCAAAAAAACCCTCGCGAATAACCAAGAAACAACAAGACTGCAGTGCTTAAAACGATCGAAGAACCAGAACCCAACAATGAAAAACCAAAAAAAACTAAAAGACAAAAAGGCATACGTAACCTGAGAACCAAAACAAACAACCAAAAACCAGAACCGAGAGCTAAACAAACCCAAGAACGAAGACCAAACTACAAAAAAAAACATTTACTATAAGACAAAAACAGCTTAAATAACCTAAGAACCAAAACATTACTACATATTACCAAGAACCACTAACCAAGAAAAAAAAACCAATACCAAAGAACCAAAACCGAACAACACACAACCAAAAAACCCCATAGAATTAAAATATATAACATGACAAAACCAAAAGCAGAATGCAAACAACAAAGAAACCAGACAAAAACAAAACCACAAAACGATTAAAACCAAACAACAAACTGCAAAAAAACAAATAATACAATCAGAAACACTTACATTGCCACAATTACAAAACCCCACTGTAAAGAACATGAAATCACCTTAAAAACACCTCACACAAACTACAAAACTAAAAAAGAACACAGACAGAACTATAAAGACACACAAAGAACCAAAGCCAGCCCACAAAAGCAGGAAAAGAAACACAGCCTACTCATATATTAAATTACCAAGAAATCAAATCCAGGAACAACACCAAAAATACAAAGTGTAAAATCAACCAAAAGACTACAAATCAAAAAAAAGAAAACAGACAGCAAACAATCGAGGAACAAAAACAGAAAACTTAGATGACTTAGAAATAAAACAACTGTAGACAACACAACTCGGGAAACAAAACCAAAGACTGACTGGAAAAAAACCAAAAAAACCTAGACAGAAAAGTACATAATTACCTGGAACTAAACCAGATTACAAATAACCAAGGAGCTTAAAAAAAACAGAAATTCTCAAATTAATTGAAAACCATACCAGCACAAAAGAAACACAGGCAAAAAAAACAAAACAAACACAGAAGTTCAAATTATAACTAAGAGCAAAACCTAGACAGCAAAGAAGAACAAACACAATAAACCATACACCCAACCAAAGGGCACTCCTGAAAAAAAGTCAGGAGATACCCTATCATTGCCAGCAACACAACCCACACTGTAAATCCCCTACCCCAAAACAAATATTATATAAACAACCAAGAGAAAGAAAAAACCCCAAAACCCCATTAATACACAACCAAAATCAAAATGTCACCCACCTACACCCTATACCTCTCAATATCCGTCAGAAGTTGAATTTTAAAACCCCAGCAACAACTGAGCAGAGCGATGAGCGTGAGCATGCCCAGTCCTTTACCCACTCAGGTATCGCAGTCCAGAGCAACCGTAGGTGACACTTAAAAATGTTCTTAAAAAGCAGCCAAGCTCCCACTTTCCTCTTGTCGAACAAAGCGCTGTTTCGATACAGCAGTAAAGCGTGTCTAGCGAACGCCAGCACAATGTTCACTGCCCACATGCACTCGGATTTGCTGCCCACTGGCAGTCCAAACACCAGCGTCCACCGCAAGTCCGACTCAGAATCAGCCGCCCATCCGCAGCATCGCCTAAGCAAGCTGCAGACTGAGGTCCAGAACGTCTCTCTAGCAGTGCAGAATAAAAGCAGGTGCTCCAAAGTCTCGTCCTCAGTTTCACAGACAGCACATGTCCTTGAAAAGATCGATTTATCGATCTGTTTCAGAATCACCCCCGTGAAGATTCGTCTGTGGCGAATTTTGAACTCTGTGTTGAACACCGCGTGACCAGCATATTTGAGGTCAGCTGTCTTCCAGATCTCCAGGGCGCTGCGGTCCGGGAACGGCTCAGCCCAAGCCTTCTCCGCCGACGGTCTCTGACTTTCTCTCTGGCTCAGAAGACGGTACCACCGCTTAGCCGAGATCAACTGGAGAGGCATCAGGGCTCCATCACCCCTCAAAGCGAACTCAGGCAGGACGTTATCGCAGCAGTCTGGGGGGGCAGCAGGAGGTCTCCGTCTAAGAGCAGCTTTCCAGGAGGCAGGAAGACCCTGTTCAATCCGAAGACACAATGCTGCCACCACCCTGGGTCTGAACAACACACCGTTAGCACGCAGACACCGAAACACCGCTTCCCTGTCAACACCCCCCCCCACACACTTACCACGTCACGGAGTCGGTGGAGGCCCGCCATCGCAAGGGGCACACACTCCAATATTCTGCTTCCGGGGACCACACAGGGGTTGCGAGACAAAGGCTGCTGCAACACCAGCTCTCCACTACTGCCCAGAGCCCTGAGCAGCAGCCTGGCCCTCCCCCACGCCTGAATGACTTCTCTGAAAAACACCTCAAGTCCCGCACACTGGGCCGTGGTCGCAACACTACAAAGGTTAAATAGCCCGCACGGCCCGCTCCGCTCTATCTGCTCTCTCAAGAAATCGACCCAACACGCCTTGTGACCCGGAGCAAGCAGCTTCCGGATCAGCTTCACTCTCTCCACCCGCTTCACTGTAGCCAGATCTCGGAGTCCTAAACCCCCCTCCCTAGGCTTAAGGATGAGAGTACCATGCGCAATGAGACTAGGCTTGCCCCTCCAGAGAAAACTCCGCACCGCCGTCTGAAGCTGCTGCATCACCTCCGCTGGGAGGGCATGAACCCGCAGCGTATGAGCTATTTTGGAGAGAACCAGGGCGTTCGTTACCACCACGCGGCCCCTCAGAGACAGGCTCCTCATGTTCCACTGTGCAAACCTGCTCCTGACTCCACCCAATACCTCCTCCCAGCTCTTAGCGCACGCCTCACCCGCATTACTCCCCAAATACACGCCAAGCACTTTTACAGACCCAGTGCCCACAGAAAACCGCCACCTCCCCGGCGTGCACACCGCATCCCCGTAAAACGCCACCGTAGACTTCTCAATACTCACCAACCCCCCCGACCCCTCCTCATAAGCACGGAGGTGCCCCACGACTCTGCTCAGGCTCTTCTCCTCCCTCACCGTGACAACGACATCGTCGGCGTACAAGGAGGCCTTGACCTCCCTACCCAAGGGGGTGCGGACGCCGGCGATGCCCTCGTCACGGGAGATCAGCAGAGCGAGAGGTTCAATAGCCAGGCTAAAGAGCAGAGCCGAAAGGGGGCACCCCTGCCTCACTGACCTGCCTAAAACGAAGCCCTCCAAAACGTGCCCATTTAACTTCAGTTTGGAGACGGCGCTGCTATACAGCAGTCTTATCCACTCAACAAACTTAACACCAAACCCGTAGCTGCGCAGAAGGCGAAAAAGATAGTCGTGCCTGACCCTGTCAAAAGCCTTTTGGAAGTCCACATTTAACATTATACCTCCCGTAGCAGCCATAGCGGCTAAAGCACACTTAGTCATCAGAATTTTATCCGCAATGTCCCTCCCTGGCACGCTGTAAGACTGCTCGTGGCCCACACACGAAGCAATGACCACCTTCAGCCTGTTCGCTAACACTTTCGCAAGAATCTTGTAGTCTGAATTCAAAACGGTAGGAGGCCTATAGCTCGCAAGGTCTCGCCTATCTCCCTTCCCCTTGTAAATAAGCGAAACCGCACCCTCCGCAAAACGCTCAGGCAACACATGAGCTCGACTCACCGCATCGAACACCTGCAGCAGAATGGGAGCCAGCTTTGCCTCGCAAGACCTGTACAGCTCCCCAGGCAGGCCGTCCAAACCTGGGCTCCTGTTGGACCGCAGCTCCCGAATGGCGGCCTCCACCTCCCGCAGTGTGAAGGGGGAGTCACAGAAGTCGCGGTCCGCAGCGCTCAGGCGTCCACCTACAACAGAACACAGAGCATCAGGACTGGTGACAGCATTACACTCCAGACCGAACACCTCCGTAAAATAGCTCCTCGCCAACTCAGACCACCTCCCTCACCCCACCCACACAAACACCAGACGCGTCACGCAATTCTCTTATCAAAAACCTGCTCCTTTTGCTCTTTTCTAGACCAAGAAAAAAAGCAGTACATTTCTCTCCCTCAATGATATTCTGCACTCTGCTTCGTATAGCCGCCCCCTTACACCTGGCGCTGGAAAAAGTTTGCAGGACGAGCCCTTGCTATGAACCCGTTGTTGCTTCCTATTGTCTTTAATGTAAACCTTCCTCTACTGCAACTAAATTTTGATGAAATGCGACTCTTTCATCAAAGCGGAAGAGGCTTTTTGTGGCTCGTTGGTCTAGGGGTATGATTCTCGCTTTGGGTGCGAGAGGTCCCGGGTTCAAATCCCGGACGAGCCCTTGCTATGAACCCGTTGTTGCTTCCTATTGTCTTTAATGTAAACCTTCCTCTACTGCAACAAAATTTTGATGAAATGCGACTCTTTCATCAAAGCGGAAGAGGCTTTTTGTGGCTCGTTGGTCTAGGGGTATGATTCTCGCTTAGGGTGCGAGAGGTCCCGGGTTCAAATCCCGGACGAGCCCTGGCTATGAGCCCGTTGTTGCTTCCTCTTGCTTTTAATGTATAAACCTTCCTCTTCTGGTACTAAATTTTGATGAAATGTGACTCTTTTATAAGATCAGGAAAGTCGTTTTGTGGCTCGTTGGTCTAGGGGTATGATTCTCGCCTGGTGCGAGAGGTCCCGGTTCAACTCCGGACGAGCCCTGGCTAAAAACGTTGCAGGGATTAATTCTTGCTTTGATTGTGAGACGTCCCGATTGAAATCGCGAACGAGCAATTTCGAAACCCACAGGTGCTTCCTTCTTCTTTAATGTATAAAGCTTCCTCTACTGGAACTAAGTTTTGATGAAATGTCACTCTTTTATCAAAGCAGAAAAGGCATTTTGTGGCTCGTTGGTCTAGGGGTATGATTCTCGCTTAGGGTGCGAGAGGTCCCGGGTTCAAATCCCGGACGAGCCCTTGCTATGAACCCGTTGTTGCTTCCTATTGTCTTTAATGTAAACCTTCCTCTACTGCAACTAAATTTTGATGAAATGCGACTCTTTCATCAAAGCGGAAGAGGCTTTTTGTGGCTCGTTGGTCTAGGGGTATGATTCTCGCTTTGGGTGCGAGAGGTCCGGGTTCAAATCCGGACGAGCCCTTGCTATGAGCCCACTGTTGCTTCCTATAGCTTTTAATATAAACCTTCCTCTACTGGAACTAAATTTTGATGAAATGTGACTCTTTTATCAAAGCAGAAAAGCACTTCCCAGGAAACCCAACAAACGTAACCTATTGGTTTCAGGTAAAGATGCCAACAACGGTCGTTCAGCCTTGGCCTCGGGTAGTCCTAACGACTGTAACTACTGTCGTTACAGCAACCAGGAACACTAACGAACCAGCAGTATCGACGATCCTGGCAAACCACCCCTCGCGGTTAAATAGCTGAGTTTCCCTTTCAGTCAGTCAGAACTGAAGAAGTTCCTTGGATGAGGTACGAAACGTCTTCCCGTATCTTCAACCAAGTCCAGTTGCCCTTGACTTCAAACTTTGTTGGATAAAGCAGAAAAGGCGTTTTGTGGCTCGTTGGTCTAGGGGTATGATTCTCGCTTAGGGTGCGAGAGGTCCCGGGTTCAAATCCCGGACGAGCCCTGGCTATGAGCCCGTTGTTGCTTCCTCTTGCTTTTAATGTATAAACCTTCCTCTTCTGGTACTAAATTTTGATGAAATGTGACTCTTTTATAAGATCAGGAAAGTCGTTTTGTGGCTCGTTGGTCTAGGGGTATGATTCTCGCTTCGGGTGCGAGAGGTCCCGGGTTCAACTCCCGGACGAGCCCTGGCTAAAAAAACGTTGCAGGGATTAATTCTTGCTTTGATTGTGAGACGTCCCCGATTGAAATCGCGAACGAGCAATTTCTCGAAACCCACAGGTGCTTCCTTCTTCTTTTAATGTATAAAGCTTCCTCTACTGGAACTAAGTTTTGATGAAATGTCACTCTTTTATCAAAGCAGAAAAGGCATTTTGTGGCTCGTTGGTCTAGGGGTATGATTCTCGCTTAGGGTGCGAGAGGTCCCGGGTTCAAATCCCGGACGAGCCCTTGCTATGAACCCGTTGTTGCTTCCTATTGTCTTTAATGTAAACCTTCCTCTACTGCAACTAAATTTTGATGAAATGCGACTCTTTCATCAAAGCGGAAGAGGCTTTTTGTGGCTCGTTGGTCTAGGGGTATGATTCTCGCTTTGGGTGCGAGAGGTCCGGGTTCAAATCCGGACGAGCCCTTGCTATGAGCCCACTGTTGCTTCCTATAGCTTTTAATATAAACCTTCCTCTACTGGAACTAAATTTTGATGAAATGTGACTCTTTTATCAAAGCAGAAAAGCACTTCCCAGGAAACCCAACAAACGTAACCTATTGGTTTCAGGTAAAGATGCCAACAACGGTCGCTCAGCCTTGGCCTCGGGTAGTCCTAACGACTGTAACAACTGTCGTTACAGCAACCAGGAACACTAACGAACCAGCAGTATCGACGATCCTGGCAAACCACCCCCTCGCGGTTAAATAGCTGAGTTTCCCTTTCAGTCAGTCAGAACTGAAGAAGTTCCTTGGATGAGGTACGAAACGTCTTCCAGTATCTTCAACCAAGTCCAGTTGCCCTTGACTTCAAACTTTGTTGGATAAAGCAGAAAAGGCGTTTTGTGGCTCGTTGGTCTAGGGTATGATTCTCGCTTAGGGTGCGAGAGGTCCCGGGTTCAAATCCCGGACGAGCCCTGGCTATGAGCCCGTTGTTGCTTCCTCTTGCTTTTAATGTATAAACCTTCCTCTTCTGGTACTAAATTTTGATGAAATGTGACTCTTTTATAAGATCAGGAAAGTCGTTTTGTGGCTCGTTGGTCTAGGGGTATGATTCTCGCTTGGTGCGAGAGGTCCGGGTTCAACTCCGGACGAGCCCTGGCTAAAAAACGTTGCAGGGATTAATTCTTGCTTTGATTGTGAGACGTCCCCGATTGAAATCGCTGAACGAGCAATTTCTGAAACCCACAGGTGCTTCCTTCTTCTTTTAATGTATAAAGCTTCCTCTACTGGAACTAAGTTTTGATGAAATGTCACTCTTTTATCAAAGCAGAAAAGGCATTTTGTGGCTCGTTGGTCTAGGGGTATGATTCTCGCTTAGGGTGCGAGAGGTCCCGGGTTCAAATCCCGGACGAGCCCTTGCTATGAACCCGTTGTTGCTTCCTATTGTCTTTAATGTAAACCTTCCTCTACTGCAACTAAATTTTGATGAAATGCGACTCTTTCATCAAAGCGGAAGAGGCTTTTTGTGGCTCGTTGGTCTAGGGGTATGATTCTCGCTTTGGGTGCGAGAGGTCCCGGATTCAAATCCCGGACGAGCCCTTGCTATGAGCCCACTGTTGCTTCCTATAGCTTTTAATATAAACCTTCCTCTACTGGAACTAAATTTTGATGAAATGTGACTCTTTTATCAAAGCAGAAAAGCACTTCCCAGGAAACCCAACAAACGTAACCTATTGGTTTCAGGTAAAGATGCCAACAACGGTCGTTCAGCCTTGGCCTCGGGTAGTCCTAACGACTGTAACAACTGTCGTTACAGCAACCAGGAACACTAACGAACCAGCAGTATCGACGATCCTGGCAAACCACCCCCTGCGGTTAAATAGCTGAGTTTCCCTTTCAGTCAGTCAGAACTGAAGAAGTTCCTTGGATGAGGTACGAAACGTCTTCCCGTATCTTCAACCAAGTCCAGTTGCCCTTGACTTCAAACTTTGTTGGATAAAGCAGAAAAGGCGTTTTGTGGCTCGTTGGTCTAGGGGTATGATTCTCGCTTAGGGTGCGAGAGGTCCCGGGTTCAAATCCCGGACGAGCCCTGGCTATGAGCCCGTTGTTGCTTCCTCTTGCTTTTAATGTATAAACCTTCCTCTTCTGGTACTAAATTTTGATGAAATGTGACTCTTTTATAAGATCAGGAAAGTCGTTTTGTGGCTCGTTGGTCTAGGGGTATGATTCTCGCTTCGGGTGCGAGAGGTCCCGGGTTCAACTCCCGGACGAGCCCTGGCTAAAAAAACGTTGCAGGGATTAATTCTTGCTTTGATTGTGAGACGTCCCCGATTGAAATCGCGAACGAGCAATTTCTCGAAGCCCACAGGTGCTTCTTTCTTCTTTTAATGTATAAAGCTTCCTCTACTGGAACTAAGTTTTGATGAAATGTCACTCTTTTATCAAAGCAGAAAAGGCATTTTGTGGCTCGTTGGTCTAGGGGTATGATTCTCGCTTAGGGTGCGAGAGGTCCCGGGTTCAAATCCCGGACGAGCCCTGGCTATGAGCCCGTTGTTGCTTCCTCTTGCTTTTAATGTATAAACCTTCCTCTTCTGGTACTAAATTTTGATGAAATGTGACTCTTTTATAAGATCAGGAAAGTCGTTTTGTGGCTCGTTGGTCTAGGGGTATGATTCTCGCTTCGGGTGCGAGAGGTCCCGGGTTCAACTCCCGGACGAGCCCTGGCTAAAAAAACTTTGCAGGGATTAATTCTTGCTTTGATTGTGAGACGTCCCCGATTGAAATCGCGAACCAGCAATTTCTCGAAACCCACAGGTGCTTCCTTCTTCTTTTAATGTATAAAGCTTCCTCTACTGGAACTAAGTTTTGATGAAATGTCACTCTTTTATCAAAGCAGAAAAGGCATTTTGTGGCTCGTTGGTCTAGGGGTATGATTCTCGCTTAGGGTGCGAGAGGTCCCGGTTCAAATCCGGACGAGCCCTTGCTATGAACCCGTTGTTGCTTCCTATTGTCTTTAATGTAAACCTTCCTCTACTGCAACTAAATTTTGATGAAATGCGACTCTTTCATCAAAGCGGAAGAGGCTTTTTGTGGCTCGTTGGTCTAGGGGTATGATTCTCGCTTTGGGTGCGAGAGGTCCGGGTTCAAATCCCGGACGAGCCCTTGCTATGAGCCCACTGTTGCTTCCTATAGCTTTTAATATAAACCTTCCTCTACTGGAACTAAATTTTGATGAAATGTGACTCTTTTATCAAAGCAGAAAAGCACTTCCCAGGAAACCCAACAAACGTAACCTATTGGTTTCAGGTAAAGATGCCAACAACGGTCGTTCAGCCTTGGCCTCGGGTAGTCCTAACGACTGTAACAACTGTCGTTACAGCAACCAGGAACACTAACGAACCAGCAGTATCGACGATCCTGGCAAACCACCCCCTCGCGGTTAAATAGCTGAGTTTCCCTTTCAGTCAGTCAGAACTGAAGAAGTTCCTTGGATGAGGTGCGAAGCGTCTTCCCGTATCTTCAACCAAGTCCAGTTGCCCTTGACTTCAAACTTTGTTGGATAAAGCAGAAAAGGCGTTTTGTGGCTCGTTGGTCTAGGGGTATGATTCTCGCTTAGGGTGCGAGAGGTCCCGGGTTCAAATCCCGGACGAGCCCTGGCTATGAGCCCGTTGTTGCTTCCTCTTGCTTTTAATGTATAAACCTTCCTCTTCTGGTACTAAATTTTGATGAAATGTGACTCTTTTATAAGATCAGGAAAGTCGTTTTGTGGCTCGTTGGTCTAGGGGTATGATTCTCGCTTGGTGCGAGAGGTCCGGGTTCAACTCCGGACGAGCCCTGGCTAAAAAAACGTTGCAGGGATTAATTCTTGCTTTGATTGTGAGGCGTCCCGATTGAAATCGCGAGCGAGCAATTTCGAAACCCACAGGTGCTTCCTTCTTCTTTTAATGTATAAAGCTTCCTCTACTGGAACTAAGTTTTGATGAAATGTCACTCTTTTATCAAAGCAGAAAAGGCATTTTGTGGCTCGTTGGTCTAGGGGTATGATTCTCGCTTAGGGTGCGAGAGGTCCCGGGTTCAAATCCCGGACGAGCCCTTGCTATGAACCCGTTGTTGCTTCCTATTGTCTTTAATGTAAACCTTCCTCTACTGCAACTAAATTTTGATGAAATGCGACTCTTTCATCAAAGCGGAAGAGGCTTTTTGTGGCTCGTTGGTCTAGGGGTATGATTCTCGCTTTGGGTGCGAGAGGTCCGGGTTCAAATCCCGGACGAGCCCTTGCTATGAGCCCACTGTTGCTTCCTATAGCTTTTAATATAAACCTTCCTCTACTGGAACTAAATTTTGATGAAATGTGACTCTTTTATCAAAGCAGAAAAGCACTTCCCAGGAAACCCAACAAAGCGTAACCTATTGGTTTCAGGTAAAGATGCCAACAACGGTCGTTCAGCCTTGGCCTCGGGTAGTCCTAACGACTGTAACTACTGTCGTTACAGCAACCAGGAACACTAACGAACCAGCAGTATCGACGATCCTGGCAAACCACCCCTCGCGGTTAAATAGCTGAGTTTCCCTTTCAGTCAGTCAGAACTGAAGAAGTTCCTTGGATGAGGTACGAAACGTCTTCCAGTATCTTCAACCAAGTCCAGTTGCCCTTGACTTCAAACTTTGTTGGATAAAGCAGAAAAGGCGTTTTGTGGCTCGTTGGTCTAGGGGTATGATTCTCGCTTAGGGTGCGAGAGGTCCCGGGTTCAAATCCCGGACGAGCCCTGGCTATGAGCCCGTTGTTGCTTCCTCTTGCTTTTAATGTATAAACCTTCCTCTTCTGGTACTAAATTTTGATGAAATGTGACTCTTTTATAAGATCAGGAAAGTCGTTTTGTGGCTCGTTGGTCTAGGGGTATGATTCTCGCTTGGTGCGAGAGGTCCCGGGTTCAACTCCCGGACGAGCCCTGGCTAAAAAACGTTGCAGGGATTAATTCTTGATTTGATTGTGAGACGTCCCGATTGAAATCGCTGAGCGAGCAATTTCGAAACCCACAGGTGCTTCCTTCTTCTTTTAATGTATAAAGCTTCCTCTACTGGAACTAAGTTTTGATGAAATGTCACTCTTTTATCAAAGCAGAAAAGGCATTTTGTGGCTCGTTGGTCTAGGGGTATGATTCTCGCTTAGGGTGCGAGAGGTCCCGGGTTCAAATCCCGGACGAGCCCTTGCTATGAACCCGTTGTTGCTTCCTATTGTCTTTAATGTAAACCTTCCTCTACTGCAACTAAATTTTGATGAAATGCGACTCTTTCATCAAAGCGGAAGAGGCTTTTTGTGGCTCGTTGGTCTAGGGGTATGATTCTCGCTTTGGGTGCGAGAGGTCCCGGGTTCAAATCCCGGACGAGCCCTTGCTATGAGCCCACTGTTGCTTCCTATAGCTTTTAATATAAACCTTCCTCTACTGGAACTAAATTTTGATGAAATGTGACTCTTTTATCAAAGCAGAAAAGCACTTCCCAGGAAACCCAACAAACGTAACCTATTGGTTTCAGGTAAAGATGCCAACAACGGTCGTTCAGCCTTGGCCTCGGGTAGTCCTAACGACTGTAACAACTGTCGTTACAGCAACCAGGAACACTAACGAACCAGCAGTATCGGCGATCCTGGCAAACCACCCCTCGCGGTTAAATAGCTGAGTTTCCCTTTCAGTCAGTCAGAACTGAAGAAGTTCCTTGGATGAGGTACGAAACGTCTTCCAGTATCTTCAACCAAGTCCAGTTGCCCTTGACTTCAAACTTTGTTGGATAAAGCAGAAAAGGCGTTTTGTGGCTCGTTGGTCTAGGGGTATGATTCTCGCTTAGGGTGCGAGAGGTCCCGGGTTCAAATCCCGGACGAGCCCTGGCTATGAGCCCGTTGTTGCTTCCTCTTGCTTTTAATGTATAAACCTTCCTCTTCTGGTACTAAATTTTGATGAAATGTGACTCTTTTATAAGATCAGGAAAGTCGTTTTGTGGCTCGTTGGTCTAGGGGTATGATTCTCGCCTGGTGCGAGAGGTCCCGGTTCAACTCCGGACGAGCCCTGGCTAAAAAAACGTTGCAGGGATTAATTCTTGCTTTGATTGTGAGACGTCCCGATTGAAATCGCGAACGAGCAATTTCTCGAAACCCACAGGTGCTTCCTTCTTCTTTTAATGTATAAAGCTTCCTCTACTGGAACTAAGTTTTGATGAAATGTCACTCTTTTATCAAAGCAGAAAAGGCATTTTGTGGCTCGTTGGTCTAGGGGTATGATTCTCGCTTAGGGTGCGAGAGGTCCCGGGTTCAAATCCCGGACGAGCCCTTGCTATGAACCCGTTGTTGCTTCCTATTGTCTTTAATGTAAACCTTCCTCTACTGCAACTAAATTTTGATGAAATGCGACTCTTTCATCAAAGCGGAAGAGGCTTTTTGTGGCTCGTTGGTCTAGGGGTATGATTCTCGCTTTGGGTGCGAGAGGTCCCGGATTCAAATCCCGGACGAGCCCTTGCTATGAGCCCACTGTTGCTTCCTATAGCTTTTAATATAAACCTTCCTCTACTGGAACTAAATTTTGATGAAATGTGACTCTTTTATCAAAGCAGAAAAGCACTTCCCAGGAAACCCAACAAACGTAACCTATTGGTTTCAGGTAAAGATGCCAACAACGGTCGTTCAGCCTTGGCCTCGGTAGTCCTAACGACTGTAACAACTGTCGTTACAGCAACCAGGAACACTAACGAACCAGCAGTATCGACGATCCTGGCAAACCACCCCTCGCGGTTAAATAGCTGAGTTTCCCTTTCAGTCAGTCAGAACTGAAGAAGTTCCTTGGATGAGGTACGAAACGTCTTCCCGTATCTTCAACCAAGTCCAGTTGCCCTTGACTTCAAACTTTGTTGGATAAAGCAGAAAAGGCGTTTTGTGGCTCGTTGGTCTAGGGGTATGATTCTCGCTTAGGGTGCGAGAGGTCCCGGGTTCAAATCCCGGACGAGCCCTGGCTATGAGCCCGTTGTTGCTTCCTCTTGCTTTTAATGTATAAACCTTCCTCTTCTGGTACTAAATTTTGATGAAATGTGACTCTTTTATAAGATCAGGAAAGTCGTTTTGTGGCTCGTTGGTCTAGGGGTATGATTCTCGCTTCGGGTGCGAGAGGTCCCGGGTTCAACTCCCGGACGAGCCCTGGCTAAAAAAACGTTGCAGGGATTAATTCTTGCTTTGATTGTGAGACGCCCCGATTGAAATCGCTGAACGCAGCAATTTCGAAACCCACAGGTGCTTCCTTCTTCTTTTAATGTATAAAGCTTCCTCTACTGGAACTAAGTTTTGATGAAATGTCACTCTTTTATCAAAGCAGAAAAGGCATTTTGTGGCTCGTTGGTCTAGGGGTATGATTCTCGCTTAGGGTGCGAGAGGTCCCGGGTTCAAATCCCGGACGAGCCCTTGCTATGAACCCGTTGTTGCTTCCTATTGTCTTTAATGTAAACCTTCCTCTACTGCAACTAAATTTTGATGAAATGCGACTCTTTCATCAAAGCGGAAGAGGCTTTTTGTGGCTCGTTGGTCTAGGGGTATGATTCTCGCTTTGGGTGCGAGAGGTCCCGGGTTCAAATCCCGGACGAGCCCTTGCTATGAGCCCACTGTTGCTTCCTATAGCTTTTAATATAAACCTTCCTCTACTGGAACTAAATTTTGATGAAATGTGACTCTTTTATCAAAGCAGAAAAGCACTTCCCAGGAAACCCAACAAACGTAACCTATTGGTTTCAGGTAAAGATGCCAACAACGGTCGTTCAGCCTTGGCCTCGGTAGTCCTAACGACTGTAACAACTGTCGTTACAGCAACCAGGAACACTAACGAACCAGCAGTATCGACGATCCTGGCAAACCACCCCTCGCGGTTAAATAGCTGAGTTTCCCTTTCAGTCAGTCAGAACTGAAGAAGTTCCTTGGATGAGGTACGAAACGTCTTCCAGTATCTTCAACCAAGTCCAGTTGCCCTTGACTTCAAACTTTGTTGGATAAAGCAGAAAAGGCGTTTTGTGGCTCGTTGGTCTAGGGGTATGATTCTCGCTTAGGGTGCGAGAGGTCCCGGGTTCAAATCCCGGACGAGCCCTGGCTATGAGCCCGTTGTTGCTTCCTCTTGCTTTTAATGTATAAACCTTCCTCTTCTGGTACTAAATTTTGATGAAATGTGACTCTTTTATAAGATCAGGAAAGTCGTTTTGTGGCTCGTTGGTCTAGGGGTATGATTCTCGCTTGGTGCGAGAGGTCCCGGTTCAACTCCGGACGAGCCCTGGCTAAAAAAACGTTGCAGGGATTAATTCTTGCTTTGATTGTGAGACGTCCCGATTGAAATCGCGAACGAGCAATTCTCGAAACCCACAGGTGCTTCCTTCTTCTTTTAATGTATAAAGCTTCCTCTACTGGAACTAAGTTTTGATGAAATGTCACTCTTTTATCAAAGCAGAAAAGGCATTTTGTGGCTCGTTGGTCTAGGGGTATGATTCTCGCTTAGGGTGCGAGAGGTCCCGGGTTCAAATCCCGGACGAGCCCTTGCTATGAACCCGTTGTTGCTTCCTATTGTCTTTAATGTAAACCTTCCTCTACTGCAACTAAATTTTGATGAAATGCGACTCTTTCATCAAAGCGGAAGAGGCTTTTTGTGGCTCGTTGGTCTAGGGGTATGATTCTCGCTTTGGGTGCGAGAGGTCCCGGGTTCAAATCCCGGACGAGCCCTTGCTATGAGCCCACTGTTGCTTCCTATAGCTTTTAATATAAACCTTCCTCTACTGGAACTAAATTTTGATGAAATGTGACTCTTTTATCAAAGCAGAAAAGCACTTCCCAGGAAACCCAACAAACGTAACCTATTGGTTTCAGGTAAAGATGCCAACAACGGTCGTTCAGCCTTGGCCTCGGGTAGTCCTAACGACTGTAACAACTGTCGTTACAGCAACCAGGAACACTAACGAACCAGCAGTATCGACGATCCTGGCAAACCACCCCTCGCGGTTAAATAGCTGAGTTTCCCTTTCAGTCAGTCAGAACTGAAGAAGTTCCTTGGATGAGGTACGCAAGCGTCTTCCCGTATCTTCAACCAAGTCCAGTTGCCCTTGACTTCAAACTTTGTTGGATAAAGCAGAAAAGGCGTTTTGTGGCTCGTTGGTCTAGGGTATGATTCTCGCTTAGGGTGCGAGAGGTCCCGGGTTCAAATCCCGGACGAGCCCTGGCTATGAGCCCGTTGTTGCTTCCTCTTGCTTTTAATGTATAAACCTTCCTCTTCTGGTACTAAATTTTGATGAAATGTGACTCTTTTATAAGATCAGGAAAGTCGTTTTGTGGCTCGTTGGTCTAGGGGTATGATTCTCGCCTGGTGCGAGAGGTCCCGGGTTCAACTCCCGGACGAGCCCTGGCTAAAAAACGTTGCAGGGATTAATTCTTGCTTTGATTGTGAGACGTCCCCGATTGAAATCGCGAACGAGCAATTTCTCGAAACCCACAGGTGCTTCCTTCTTCTTTTAATGTATAAAGCTTCCTCTACTGGAACTAAGTTTTGATGAAATGTCACTCTTTTATCAAAGCAGAAAAGGCATTTTGTGGCTCGTTGGTCTAGGGGTATGATTCTCGCTTAGGGTGCGAGAGGTCCCGGGTTCAAATCCCGGACGAGCCCTTGCTATGAACCCGTTGTTGCTTCCTATTGTCTTTAATGTAAACCTTCCTCTACTGCAACTAAATTTTGATGAAATGCGACTCTTTCATCAAAGCGGAAGAGGCTTTTTGTGGCTCGTTGGTCTAGGGGTATGATTCTCGCTTTGGGTGCGAGAGGTCCCGGGTTCAAATCCCGGACGAGCCCTTGCTATGAGCCCACTGTTGCTTCCTATAGCTTTTAATATAAACCTTCCTCTACTGGAACTAAATTTTGATGAAATGTGACTCTTTTATCAAAGCAGAAAAGCACTTCCCAGGAAACCCAACAAACGTAACCTATTGGTTTCAGGTAAAGATGCCAACAACGGTCGTTCAGCCTTGGCCTCGGGTAGTCCTAACGACTGTAACAACTGTCGTTACAGCAACCAGGAACACTAACGAACCAGCAGTATCGACGATCCTGGCAAACCACCCCCCTGCGGTTAAATAGCTGAGTTTCCCTTTCAGTCAGTCAGAACTGAAGAAGTTCCTTGGATGAGGTACGAAACGTCTTCCCGTATCTTCAACCAAGTCCAGTTGCCCTTGACTTCAAACTTTGTTGGATAAAGCAGAAAAGGCGTTTTGTGGCTCGTTGGTCTAGGGGTATGATTCTCGCTTAGGGTGCGAGAGGTCCCGGGTTCAAATCCCGGACGAGCCCTTGCTATGAGCCCGTTGTTGCTTCCTATTGTCTTTAATGTAAACCTTCCTCTACTGCAACTAAATTTTGATGAAATGCGACTCTTTCATCAAAGCGGAAGAGGCTTTTTGTGGCTCGTTGGTCTAGGGGTATGATTCTCGCTTTGGGTGCGAGAGGTCCCGGGTTCAAATCCCGGACGAGCCCTTGCTATGAGCCCACTGTTGCTTCCTATAGCTTTTAATATAAACCTTCCTCTACTGGAACTAAATTTTGATGAAATGTGACTCTTTTATCAAAGCAGAAAAGCACTTCCCAGGAAACCCAACAAACGTAACCTATTGGTTTCAGGTAAAGATGCCAACAACGGTCGTTCAGCCTTGGCCTCGGGTAGTCCTAACGACTGTAACAACTGTCGTTACAGCAACCAGGAACACTAACGAACCAGCAGTATCGACGATCCTGGCAAACCACCCCCCTGCGGTTAAATAGCTGAGTTTCCCTTTCAGTCAGTCAGAACTGAAGAAGTTCCTTGGATGAGGTACGAAACGTCTTCCCGTATCTTCAACCAAGTCCAGTTGCCCTTGACTTCAAACTTTGTTGGATAAAGCAGAAAAGGCGTTTTGTGGCTCGTTGGTCTAGGGGTATGATTCTCGCTTAGGGTGCGAGAGGTCCCGGGTTCAAATCCCGGACGAGCCCTGGCTATGAGCCCGTTGTTGCTTCCTCTTGCTTTTAATGTATAAACCTTCCTCTTCTGGTACTAAATTTTGATGAAATGTGACTCTTTTATAAGATCAGGAAAGTCGTTTTGTGGCTCGTTGGTCTAGGGGTATGATTCTCGCTTCGGGTGCGAGAGGTCCCGGGTTCAACTCCCGGACGAGCCCTGGCTAAAAAAACGTTGCAGGGATTAATTCTTGCTTTGATTGTGAGACGTCCCCGATTGAAATCGCGAACGAGCAATTTCTCGAAACCCACAGGTGCTTCCTTCTTCTTTTAATGTATAAAGCTTCCTCTACTGGAACTAAGTTTTGATGAAATGTCACTCTTTTATCAAAGCAGAAAAGGCATTTTGTGGCTCGTTGGTCTAGGGGTATGATTCTCGCTTAGGGTGCGAGAGGTCCCGGGTTCAAATCCCGGACGAGCCCTTGCTATGAACCCGTTGTTGCTTCCTATTGTCTTTAATGTAAACCTTCCTCTACTGCAACTAAATTTTGATGAAATGCGACTCTTTCATCAAAGCGGAAGAGGCTTTTTGTGGCTCGTTGGTCTAGGGGTATGATTCTCGCTTTGGGTGCCAGAGGTCCTGGGTTCAAATCCCGGATGAGCCCTTTTTATGAGCCCACTGTTGCTTCCTTTTTCTTTTAATGTATAAAGCTTCCTCTACTGGAACTAAGTTTTGATGAAATGTCACTCTTTTATCAAAGCAGAAAAGGCATTTTGTGGCTCGTTGGTCTAGGGGTATGATTCTTGCTTAGGGTGCGAGAGGTCCCGGGTTCAAATCCCGAACGAGCCCTGGCTATGAGCCCGTTGTTGCTTCATCTTGCTTTTAATGTATAAACCTTCCTCTTCTGGTACTAAATTTTGATGAAATGTGACTCTTTTATAAGATCAGAAAAGTCATTTTGTGGCTCGTTGGTCTAGGGGTATGATTCTCTCTTAGGGTGCGAGAGGGTGCGATCTTTAGACAGTATATTTCAGGCAGCAGACATATCTGCAGTTTGAGAACAAGAAAGAAAATATTGTAAGACCTTTTGCCTGTTTGACTTGAGCTGAAAATGTATTATGTCCATACTTTTATGTCCTTCATATTAAGCTATCATAAAATGTTGGGTTACACACATATCTATCATTTGTATAAAACCATCAAAGTATGATTACTGCAACACTGAGAAACATTCTTCTTGTGTCACTTAACTGACATGTTCATCTGAAATACGTCATCTTGAAAAAAGTCAAACTTCCTGTTTATTATATTAGTAGTTATACACCAAGTCCAAATTCATCCATCCATCCATTAACAAACCCCTTAGCCTGCATACAGAGTTGCGGGGGTCCACATATATGTATTTTAAAAAAGAAAAAGAAATATACATTAAGATCTGAATCCCTTGTACATCCTATCTTTTGCACTACCAATTATACTCCAACTTAGCTGCAACAGACTTCATCAGTATGAGCTGCGTTTAAAGTTGTGCCTAAAGTAATCTATGGGTCTTGTTTAATTCAAAAGTCCAACGGCTCAGTCATACACTCGATAGATTACTATCTTTCACAAGACTGTAAAGACTTGTTATGGTAAATGAACAAAGGGAGGCGCGTCATTTCCGATGTGATCAAAAGACAGAAGACTGAAACATTCCTTTAACAATGATGCTCCCGTGTTTTCTTGTGGTGTAAATCCAGCACAACTTTGACTCATTTTCGCTGAGTTACTGACTAATATGTTAAATGTGTACTCATTGAATTGCAACGGTTTTTGATGACTACAGGCAACCTTTGGACAACTCACCATACCTGTCACTGGCCCCGTCGCCATTCTCTGGACCTGTCGCTCCGTCTCCGTGCCTGGATGTAGAACCAGGATGTGGGTGTGGGAAGTCTTTGTCAGGTTCCTTTATAAGGAGACGGGAGAAGACCTGGAGGGGCGAGTTCAAGACGGAAGAACCAGAGGAGGGTAGCCAGCGTGACGAAGTAATCGCCACAGACGTCCTTCGGATGAGACGTAAAACAGAGGTCCTGACTCATTGTGGTCATTAAAGATCCCATGGCACTTGTCACAAAGAGTAGGGGGTTCCCCGGTGTCATGGCAAAATACCCAACCTGGCTGTCACCATCTGGCCATCTAATCATCCCCCACAGTAATTGGCTCAATGTTTCCCTCCCTCTCCACCTCAAGCTGATGTGTGGTGAGCGTTCTGGCGCTAAATGGCTGCCGTGCATCACCCAGGTGGATGCTACACATAGGTGGTGGTTGAGGCGAGTCCCCCCACTTCCCTGTAAAGCGCTTTGAGTGTCTATGACAAAGCGCTATATAAATGTAATGTATTATTATTTGCATTATTACAGACAGAGGCCGAGTGTGGACTTTGACGGAGAGAGTCCACCACGCTGCTGAGGAAAAACTATTCTTAATGTCCAGCAGGTTGTCATCACTGTCCAAATCTTGCAGAAGATGATTCATTTCTGTTTGTTCTGCTTTTGAAGGAGCAACTACTGATCAAATTGAGCAAAAAGCTCTAGAAGAATCTTACCTGAAGGCTCTGATGTTAGCTGATCACTGCAGGAACCCTGTAAGAAGTCACAGGTATGTGACTGAAAACTTCTGACATGCAACGTTAGAGATTTCTGTAAGAATAGTAGTTTTGGGTTTTGTAGTTTTAGCACTTCTGTTCAGGAAACTGCTCAGAAACCCCCTTATTGTATAACGAAAGCCCCACATCCTCTGACTCCTCCAGGTACCCAGAGAACCCATTTATACACTTCTCAGCAAAATCTTTAATTTCTCATTATTGTTTTGAACATTAATTATTTCCTACTTGTTTAAAGAATTGTTACTTGCCTTTAGCACACCAAACACTCATTCTCGCTCTGTCTTTCCCTCTCCAATAATCATAAACATGCTTGTTACGGAGGAGAATGTATTGTGTGGTGTTTTGTCTCATCCACTTGTTGCTAGGTTTCGGGTTTGTGGTGATTGCTGACAGAACCCACCTGTGCTCGCTCAGCTGCAGAACGAAGGAGGCGGTGCCTCTACGGATCGCTCTCTCATCCCTTCATCGTGCCGGCCGGCGGCGCAAAAGAAAAAGCAGGGGAGCACATGTAGCCGTTTGTTTTCGATTTAAGTTTTGTCGTTTTGCAGAGTAATGACTCCTGGGATTTTTTGTTAGCTTTAGTTCTAACAAATAAGCGCGTTACCTTTTTTCATCCAGTATCTCCCATCATTACTTCCATCCCTTAACATCATTGGTTACTCCCTAATTCCCTACTGGGACGTAACAATGCTGCTAATAAAATATTCAATCTTTTTCACATGTTGATTTTCTGCACCTGTCTTGCTCGTCCACGGATGTCCAAAACATTTCCTAGCTACATGTTCAAATTTTTAATGCCTACATCTAAGAAGGGTCGTAATCTGACGTCCAAATATTAAACCTGATTTGCACTGTGTTACATTTTCTTGTAAAGCACTTTGTGATTTTTGTCTGTGAAAGGCGCTATACAAATAAACTTTACTTACTTACTTACTTACTTACGTCGTACAGACGTCTCATGCTTGCTGGGTATCAGGAACTCTGTCGTGGAAATGATATTCCTGGTGAGGGGTTGAGCAAAGAATTGAGTTACAACCAACCGTTGTCTTTGAGGAAATTATTTAACAAAAGAGAATAAACAGAGAAGTACTAAAACACATATACAGCTGGTCCAGAGACCTGCCCCCTAGGGCGGCATCAGGCGTCTGGCCCCGAGCAAAGGGATGCATCATCATTTACACAGACTAGGTTTCTATGTTTTGGGGAACAGAGATCCTCTCAGCCTTGAAGGGACATTCCAGGAGAGGAGAGGAACAACAAGAGAGGGAAAACACCAAAACAATCTCTGACCTAAACACTAGTAAATGTGGACAGACTAACATAAGGAGTATAGGAGAGGAAAGGCTAAGGATAAAAACACAATACACATCTATAACAATTATAGTTATAATAATGATAATATTAAAAGAGCATACATAAAAGATTGAATGTAAGAGGACACAATTTTCTGCCATAACAAACTCTATGCCCAAGAATTAACTAGGGCTGGACAATTTATTGAAAAGTAATCAAAACCATGTGTGTTCATGTACTTTCCCTTTGTCTTTGTCTGTCCCTTTCGGTTTGAGTCTGAAGCTCGGGGAGATGTTAGCTAGTGCTAACTGCCTTCTCTTTCCAGCAGTAGTGGTAACAACAGACGACGTATAATAACGGACACACTGTGACCTACACGGTACATTTACTGCCAGACTGACCACTTATTACTCGCTCGCTTTCAGTCACTTTCTGCCTCTCTCTCTCTCTCATTCGCTCATCCACTCCTTGCTACGCAAACACATTGCATTGAACTCTGCTGCTCTTATAACAGCACCTGTCAGGTAGATGTCCTTTGATGAATGAGGAGAAGAAGCAAACAAAACGTGTTTTACCGTGCTCACACAGTGTGCAGGTGAAAATCAGTTGTTTCGCATTCATGTTAAATAATTGAGTGAAAGTTTAGTAGCAGCGGTCATAATTCAGCAGAGGCACGGAATAAAGCAGAACCACGTCTCTCTAATATCCGAGTCAACCTTATTAATTAACATTTAGATTATTGATTTTTAAAATCTGTGAGTAAATGAACCCAGCTTTAATAGTTGAGCATATTCACTGTAGAAACCTTGTCAGTGAACCATAAGGGCAAAAAAACAACATTCAACAACACAAAAATCATTTAATAATTCAATTCAATTCGCTTTATTGTCATGACTGTGAAGCAATATTGCCAAAGCATCATACATATAACATAACAACAATCAACCCCATACATCTCATTAAAGAATTAAAGCGTAAAGTAATCAAAGCATCTGTGTTTGTGTTAAAAAAAAGAAATATATATATTAAAAAATAAAATTAATAAATAAAACAGTGTGTGTGTTAAAAAATAAAATAAAATTTAAATTTTTTTTAAAAATTAACAAAACAGCATGTGTTTGTTTTAAACTTTAAGTTTTACTTTAAAACAGAGTTTTAAAACAAACGTGTGGATGGGACCACAGGAGGAGCCTTAACTTCCTCCTGGTGCTTCACCCTCACGTGGTGTTACCGGTTCTTTAGGCACACGGAAACGAGGACATCCTACTTCAAACAATGTTTTAATGACTTGAACAAAAAAGACAGTTGATATATTGAACATCACTTTAAACACATCTCCAAAAATTCAGTTGGACATTTTTGATTCTGACGAACACTGGATTCTAAGTTCTGTTAAACAATTTCTCCTCTTATGGGTTTCTCAAGATGGAGCCATCACTGGGTGTGGCAGGCATGATGAATTAATCAATTGTTTGGTTGGTTGGTTAAGGGGAGGTGAGGTGGGGCAAAAAGACAGCACATGTAAAATTAAGCAAATGTATAATCACTGATGAAAGAACGACCAGATACATTCAGAAGAAAACAAATTTACACTGAAGTTTCCTGCTGAAAATGTACATCTGTTACCTTAAATGATAATTAATCTTATTTAAGCAATAATCAGTCTCTTAATGTTTGGTTTGTTCTGCCATATATTTACACAATGGGCGTAAAAGCTTAAGATCATTTTACAAAGTATTTGCTGGTAAGATCAGGCAGTTTGATTGACATGAGAGATGATCAGAGGGGCGGAGTTTGTGCCGCCGTCATTCCTACAGGGGCTGAAAAAGGGGAGGAGTTTCTCAGTGAAGCAGCAGCCAGTAAAGGAGTAGATAAGAGCTGCAGCATCTACGTCATAAAAGGAGACCAGACCCTCCTCATAATCCACAAACACCCCCACCTTCTGAGGCCGAGACTTCAGAGGGAGACGGACTGACGGGTCAGTCAGAGCTTTGAACTCGTTTCCGTTCCTCAACCATATAGTCCAGTAACCGTTCTCAGGGCTCAGTGTGATTTCTTCCTTCCTGTTGATCGACTCTCTGGCCACTCCTAGATTCCATTTAGTCTTGTCTTTGACCTGAACCTCAAAGTAAAATCTGCCTGAAGAGAAACTCTGCTTTGCTAAAACAAAATTATAATGAGAAAATCTCCCTGGTTTTTTCGGAGCAGTCTTCCGAACATGGCCATGGTTCACTTGTTTCCCGTCATCAGACAGGATGAGTTCAGGATGTGCTGTATCAGGATCAAGAGTCACATCCACTGTATACAGCTGGACCCTCTTCAGCTCAGACTCAAGCAGCTTCTTCATCTCTTTGCTGAGCGGCTCCTCCAGCTGAGTCACAGCCTTCACCACAGTCCCCTCATATGATGGTACACGGAGTCTGACCTCTGTCCAGTCCTTGGTGGGAGGGGCATCCTTCAGAGAGGGGAAGCTCTGGAGAAGATGGAGGTGGTCTTCAGAGCGTGAGATCTGCTCCACCTCAGTCCTTCTCTTTGTCAGCTTAGAGATTTCCTGTTCCAGCTCTTTGATGAAGCCTTCAGCCTGTTTCTTTGTTGTTCTCTGCTTCTCTTCGATGGTGTCCATGAGCTCCTTCAGGCCGTTCTGAACTGACAACATCAGAGAAGTGAAGACCTGAACACCTTTTGCTTTCTCTCTGTCTGCATCTTCTTTGCTGAGCTTCACAGCGTGTTTGATTTCCTGGAGCTTCTGTCGTTTCGTCAGGATCATCTGCTGGATTTGAGCCTCTGTCTTCCCCAGCTCGGCCTTCTTTCCTTCACTTTCTTCCTTCAGAGGAACAACATCGTGCATCTTATGGTTCAAAGCAGGACAGTGCGTGCAGACACACATCTGGTCGGTCTTACAGAACAGCTCCAGAGGTTTATCGTGCTTCGTACACATCCTGCTTTCCAGGTTCTCCACAGGGTCGATCAGCTGGTGTCTTTTCAGGCCTGAAGCTGTCAGATGAGGCTCCAGGTGAGTCTCACAGTAGGAGACCAGACACACCAGGCAGGACTTCAGGGCCTTCGCTTTGGTTCCAGTGCAGACGTCACAGGGAACTTCTCCTGGTTTGGCAACTTGCTGATGTTGAGCTGATCGTCTGAACTCAGCAACCATTTCAGAGATGAAAGTATTGACCCTCAAATAAGGCCTTGGGTTAAAGGTTTCTTTACACATGGGACACTGGCACTGGACATTAACAGCCCAGTTTTTTCTGATGCAGTTTTTGCAGAAGTTGTGTCCACACGGTGTGCTGACTGGATCGGTGAACACATCCAGACAGATGGAGCAAAGGAACTGATACTCAGACTGCAGATTTCTGGCAGCCGACATTTCTTCACTCTGAGAACAACAGTAAAAGTTTTATAACACTTCTGTTCCATTAGAGCTGTAAGTTTGAGTTAATGCTGGTTGTTGAAACACAGTAAACATGATCAGCTGTACTCACCAGTATTTGAGTCACTTGTTGAGAAACACCTGAAAACTCACTTTAATATTCTTTTAGACAGAAACACAGACTCGTCTGACTGCAGCTCTGCTGTGGGTCTGAACTCAAAGTTTCATTTCTGGAGTGTGACGTTGAAGCTCTCCCCTTGCTGGTGTCACTCCGCCTCTTTCTGCAGCTCCTCCCATAGGAATGCAAAGTCCAAATACTCTCTTGTTTCTTTCATATCTCTTATACAATGAGCTACTTTTACTTCTAAGTTAAGAATAAAGGCTTTTTCTCCTACTCCTCAAACTCAACACAGGAGAAACAAACTCATATAATCTCATGTATGTTTTACTCTGGAACTTAAGTCTCCCGAATGTGGATCAGAGAAAAAGCTCCAAGAAACCCTCACCGCTCACTCACTGCCTTAATTCTTGGTGGCATAATTTCAACAAGGTGATGGAAACATTCCTCAGAGACTTTGGTCCACATTGACATGACAGCATCACGCAGTTGCTGCGAATCTCCCGTTCCGCCTCAACCCAAAGGTGCTCTAATGGATTGGGATCTGGGGACTGTGGAGGCCATGGGAGTACAGTGAACTCATTGTCATGTTCAAGAAACCAGTTTGAGATGACCTGAGCTTTGCGACATGGTGCATTATCCCGCTGGAAGTAGCCAGGGTTTGGGTATGAACATGTTTTTTGGCCTCTCCATTCTCATGGGATGTGGAGTTTTAAGGCCACTGTGTGACATAGGGAAATCTGTCCTCTGCCGTTGGTGGCAGACGTCTGACCCAGCTGAAGTTAGGTTTCGAGTTCTGCTCTGTTTTATCTCCTTCAATAAATCTACCAAAAGACAACGATTTGTAATTAATTTATTTGCTCAATTCTCCCCAATGAAATAGATTTATTTCTACGACAGTTAACACTATCCTTATTATTATAAAGTTGTCTTGAACATGGAGTGTTCTGTGAAATTTTAATTTTGTTGGAACTGATGAGTTTTAACATATTTTATCATAAACAGAACTCAGGTGTTTTATTCTGAAATATTTCAACCGGAAGTAAAACTTGTTGTTTCGCTAAGTTGAAGCCAAAGGGGAAGGCTGGTGGACAACAACTTCTCGAGTCATGTTCCATTTTAAAACGATGACCCCGGTTCTTTCAGGGGAGTTAGAGCCCTAAATGTCCGCGTGAAGGTCTCCAGACACCGGGTTGCTCAGCTCACCGACCCGCTCTGGTTTTAACAGCCGCTGTTAGCCTGCGGATGCTAACTTCAGCCTCGAAGCTACCAACAGGACAAGCCGAGACCGCAGAAGTCCTACTGTTTTTTTCGTTGTTTTTATTTTTATTTTTGTTTCCCCACCGCCGCCGCACCGCCAGCACAGTGAGTGATGTGGAAAGTAACCGCGCAAGTGTTCGGTGTTTTGCTCTTAGCCTGGTTCTTCGGGAACTTTGTTCTGGGTTGGTTTCAACGAAACAACGCGAAGCCTCAAACGCAGCACAGCGAGCATCCGAGCGCAGCAGCGGCGGACAGCCAGGACCAGAGCTGCTTCTGCCATGTAAGCAGTGTTTGTGTAACTTTTTAAAGTCGACACCATGTTTTTTATTTTTATTTTATTGACGGGGTTTGTAATTGAACGTAAAGCTTTAACCGTTATTAAACATTCAGGAAATCTTCTAGCATTTTCTACTGTCATCTCATGGTGCGTTCCGTATCACATGGGAAGTCGGAGTTTCCGGGTTCCAAGTCGGAAAATTAAACTGGAACGCCCCCTTAAACAATTTCGTATTTATTTGCGTGTCGTTAAATCAGTCTTACGCACAGTCCAATTTTTATCTGTGGATATTTTGCTGCGGAGTTTGTATGTGTAATGCGTTATTATCACCTGATTTTGCTAACAATGCACAAAGGCATAAATCTCGGTTTTCCGACATAAATCTGTTGTCATTCTCAGCGCCTTTTCCCCGATTTCCGAGGTACATGGAACGCACCACTAGCTAACGTAACAACAACGTCTGTCTCCTCTGTGTGTGAAGTCACGATATTAATCTTTTTTTATATCTTCTGACACTTATAACATAAAAGTCAGTCTTTTATAATAACCAGGAAACGACTGACATTGTCTGCGAATAACTAAATAACATTAGTCACCTCTTTTATATTTCTAACTCTGTTCTCAAGCTAACATTTATTAGCGGAAGTTGTGATTTTTCACATTAAAGTGAGCTAACTACACGACTGTCACATTAACGTTAAGTGTGTATTTAAAACTACGTTGCTGTTTGTTCCAGTTGACTAACTCCTCTGCATATGTAAATATTTTATTTGGAGGTATCAAAATAAGCTTTTTTGAAAATTAAACTCCTTGAACTCCGACACTAGAGATTTGTTTTTTTAGACAAACTGCTGTTATTTCCATAAGAAAAGCGTGGTGTAATCTGATTGGCCGCGGCAGAGCTCACGCCCATTTCCCCTCACAGGGGAGTTGTAGTGTTTTGTGAGTCAGCCAACAGGCGCTGCTAACGGCGTCAGACCCAGGAAGAGGACTACAAAGCGAGACGCGCCGGCAGAGGGGCGGGCTTTTGGTTTGACAGCAGGTTGTTTGGGGGCGGGGCCTCTGTTCGGCGTGGGGCTGCAGGTCTGCAGCGGCAGACAGAGCTGCTGCTGTCACGTAAGGCCGTAAAGTTCACTCAGTTTTAAGTTGAGTGAAAACACAGAAGCAGCAGCAGCAGCATGCTGAGAGGGATTTGTGTGTTGCTGCCTTTCCTGGCTCTCGGTGGACGGCTGCACTCAGAGGTCAGCTGCGTTTTTGGTTTCATGTGTTTTGAGTCATACTGAGACTTTCCAGGTGTTTCTGTGGGCAACAGGTGACAAAGTCTTCTTCCTCTTCTGCTTACTGCAACACCAGCAAGAATAAGTTTTAAAAAGTAGGGCAGGGTAAGGTCGTGTGGTTTACGTCTTACGTCAAGCGACAAAAACTGGCTCCATATGCTTGGTCAGATCTTAATCTGACATTTAATTTAGCCTCATGACTCCACTTTGGGTTTGTTTGTATAAAATAAACTTTTATTTAAGGTGTAAAAAAAAGATAAAGCTTAATTTTGCAGGTTTAAAATTTTTAAAATTTCCAATAATGTGGCACTAATAATTTGTAAAATAGGAAATTCCTTTTAAGAAAAGTTCAATTTAAATCAAACTCAACATTCATTTATTATTCTGTTATTATTGGAACCCTAATTTGTGTCGTAAATGTTAAATTTGTTTGACAGGTTTCATGTGTTTGCACGTTCAGTTGTCCTGTTGTTAACAAGTAATTGGAAACAATTAATTGGATGCTGAATATTTTGTCTGTTTTTTCCTGTAATTACTTGTTTTATTTCTCCTGGTAAAATATTCACACCTGTGAGATAAAGCGATCGCAGAAAAGCAGGAATTACATGTAAAATAATAAAAAATAATACTTCTTTTGCAAAGATCGGCCTTCAGGCAGCGACTGGTTTCCATTACAAGGGTTAATAAGTGTGACCAGGCGAAGACATGATGAAACGCTGATATGATCATTTTATGTTTCAGAGTGAAGGCGCACAGCGTCTGTAAATGCAAATAAAACCCACAGAGACGTGAAGGATATCGCCGCTTTGAATAGACTGTGGTGTGTCGTGTTACATGCTGTTCTCTCTAGGAAAGTTTTAATGTATTTACTTTGGAAACTAAACAATAAGTCAGAATAAACAAAAGTTTCTCAGTTTCTCAGAGTGTTTTCTGGACTACATTTGACCTGTAGGAAACTGTCAGGGACATTTTTTTATTTATTTTTACTATTTTAAGACATTTTATAGACCAAATAATACATCTGGGTGTTTGAGAAATTAATCAGAAATTCAGCTGGTAATGAAATAATGGCCCGTTGCCACCCAAAACTCTGTTGTTGTAGCCCGTTACAGCAGGTGTGTCCAGTGGATTGAGACCACAGGTGGTTGTGTTTACTGAACTCATTACAGCTCTCGGATTCTCACTCTGGTTGTTTAGCTGCTCCTCAGGTCAAACACATCTGTCTCAGTTTAACACGTCAGCAGCAGCAGGCGGAGCTGAAGCTTCCCGCGGATCAGGTGGAGGCTGAGTTTTGAATGACCTACAGGGGTTCAGGTAGCAGCCGGCCTCCATGTATTATGTATGGAAGTCCGTCTGTAGTGGAGCCTCAGCGCTAAAAACCTAGATGAAAGCAGATCCCGGTCCTGCTTCAGGTTCCTGGTTGACTTGTTTTTATCTGCACTTGCATCTTAAATGTAGAGTTTAAATGAACTTCCTGTCAGTGGCAGCAGCTTCAGATTTTTTAAATGCTTTCACCGAGTGAGACGAGGACACAGCTGCAGACGACATGTCCTGTAATGACTTTGCTGCTGCCTCATGGTGACGTCATGTTGTTTCTCTCCGCTCTGCTTCAGCTGACAGGAGTCCTGGACGACTGCTTCTGTGACGTCGAGAGCATCGACGTGTTCAACAACTTCAAGATTTACCCTCGCATCAAGAAGCTGACGGAGAAAGACTACTTCAGATACTACAGAGTAAGAGCTGCCGCCTCACGGTGAACACCGTCCAGTTAAACCCACGTTTATAAATCAAACAAAAGTCAATTTAACCTTCAAAGTGTAACCTCGAGTGCATGAACTTTATTCAAACACCGGTCTTCAGAGCTCGTGGTTTTCAGAGTCGATATGCCGACAGAAAAAATCTAGACCACGTCGAGCAGCACGGAGGCTGAATTCCAGAAGTTCTGTGGGAAGAAATTCTCAGTAATCAAGTAATAACCTGTTTAATTCACAGTACGAGCTTCCTAACAACACATTCATTTTGAATTGTGCCCTGTAATAACTGCACTCAGGGCGACATTTGAACATTTCTCTATGCACATTTGGTTTAATACATCAAATTCATTTATATTGATTTAATGTTTAATATTCTCTGATGATTAAATGTTTAGAATTCAGAAAAATTAAATTGGAAAATATGGAATTTAACGGATTTCATAGGATCTTAACTTTCTATCATGTTTTCTTGACCACCTGGCGTATGAAGGCACCGGCTGTCTGACCTGACGGTGTTCCAGGCTCCTGCAGAGTAAACGGATTATTTTAAAATAATCAAATCAAACAATAAATAAATCAACACGCGTACATGCAGGGCTGGAAATGAACTTGTTGGCTCACCAGTCGGACTGATTCGGTCAAACATATTTTTTACCGGCCAAAATAATAACTTGCCTTTTTATGTCGCGTAAACATTTGATTCGGTAATTTTAATTGAGATAATAAGATATTCTGTTGAATACAAATGAAGACACCAGATTAAAATTTTAAGCTAAATTTATTTATTGCTATTAAATGTACTTAAGACAGCAAATTGTTTTATAAAGCTAAAAGATGCTTATTAATCATTCAACTCACTCTTAATCAGGCTTTATATCATTAAACTTCCTCATTAATTACTTTTTATTCCACTATATTCATCAAACCTTAATATAAAGTTAGTCACTACAACAGGCCTGATATTACTTGGAGGTTGTTTTCATTTATTAAATCTTTGTGCAGTAAAAACAGTCGACGTTGGTCTTTAATTTATTGACACTATTTACTAACAAAAAAATCAGAACCATTCCTGCACAAAAATGACTGTGGGTTTCAGTTTTTACTCGCACATCGTAAATCATTCTTTGGTTCTATTTTAGGGGCAAATGCAGGTGAAATACTCTGTTTAGCAACGCTTCATCCGTCACGCTGCTTTTCTTCTTCTTGTGTTATTTGCGGGTGCTGTTGACTTCCCTTCCCGCTGTTTTGAGACACCAGGAGAGAACGGTAAAATACGGGAGAAGCCCGGGGAAACGGGAGGGTTGACAGGTACAAACGTTACGGTGGAAGCTAGCTAAATGCTAAAAACACTCCAGGTACACTCCCCTAACGCCCGCCCCCTTCCATATCCAATCAAACACAAGTAACCTAAAATGAACATGAACGCCCCTAATCCATGTGTTACACGATTTGAGATCCCTCAGAACAGCGGGGACCAATTTAAGTGCGACACACAACAGAATCAGCTGCTCCGCTGTGCCAGTGTGGCGGGTAGCCTTCCAGCATTTAGACGCCAAACGGAAAATCTACCTGCGTTTGGCGCTTGGCGGCTGTTAATGTCCAGCTCTGCTTACATGTGAACTTTTACTCGTCGTTGCTCCTTCTATGTTTGTTTACCTTTTTTTTCAAACGCCAGCTTCCCCTGGTAACCCCGTGTTTAACGTCACAATGCTATGAACTGTGGGTAATTCACTCAGGCGAAAACCGGCAGAGATGTAGGCGAAATCTGCACAAAGGGCTGCGAGAGAGACGTCATGCACCTGACGATTTGAAACCCTCGTGGACTCATCGGGAACAGCGTGCAGACTGGGATTCAGCCGGTGTTCTTACTTGTTGTTTGTTTGCTGCTCGTTTGCATTTTCTTCCCCTTTTCTGTTCGCTGCCCGTCAGGGGAAGCGTTGACTGGGCCAGTGAGCAGTTTCTTTTTTGTAGAAAAACAATAACAACATTTAGAAGCGTGGAGATGCACAGTCACGGTGACGATGAGATTCTGTACAAAAATATGTTTGATTTATGCAGAAAGACGTGCAGAAGTTTTCTGCTGTCCCACCTTTGACCTGCCGGACGACAGCATGCACGCCCTCCAGCTGGCCTGATGCAGAGTACCGGAGGCGGCGTCTGCTGCTGCTGTAAATAGCTCTGCGGACAGGACGCTTCCTGATATTCAGGTTCAAAATACCTGTGTGCATGTGTAACTGCTGTGGTCGGAGCCAGCAGACGTCGTTTCAGTATGTGGTCACATTCAGCTGCGTCAGGAGGCCGTTACACAACAGGAAGGACGACTTCTGTTTTCATGATTGTGAAATACAGCTGATGTTTTCAGTCAATACTTTAATTAACGTGTTAAACGGGTTTTTAGATTAACTGTTCAGAAGCTGCTTCTACTTTTGTGGTCCAGCTGAAATCGTCTCCCGCTCTGATGAAATGCAACCTTTAAATCATGTATTTACTCTGATCTGCTTAAGTTGTTACGTTTCTAACCAAACTTAAGGCTCCAGGGACGCAGTAGAATCTGGTAAATAGATGAGAATAGAGTTTTTTGGTTGACAAAAGTGAACCAAAAGTGATGAAGATAATTGTTTAGAAACATCCACTTCTGTCCACACTTTTTTATAAGAAATTCAGATTTAATGAGATGTTACATTATACTTGACAATATTCTATGATATTCAAATAGTATCGTGATATTTAACAGTAAAGTTGTATTTCTTATAGGGCTGGACGATACGGACAAAAATGTTATCACGATAAAAAGTTTCATATCTTTCAATATTGATAATTATCACGATAAGAATCAAATTATTTATTTCGAGTTTAAAGGCTGATTTTTGCTCCTGAGTGAAAGCTGAAGAAACCTGATGGTTAATTGTGGTTTAAACTTTTCTTTAAGGTCAGAACACGACAAACACTTGAGTGGATCTCTTCACAAATCTGAGGCAGAACATTCAAAACTATTATGATAAATTCTTTGTCAACAAATATGCACGAGTAAAATTAAGTAAAACAATAAACATCTTAATAAAAAAAGTTTAAGTTTTTGTATGATTCAAGTGAATACAATCAAACATTTATTGAAAATTTATTGAACGTCACATCGGACAATGACTCAGGCCGAGTTCACGCGACGTGATTCTAAGCCCGGTTTGTCGCCGAGCTCAACGACTGTCGGGCCTCCGTAATGTGTGAACTACTCGACGACGCATCAGAGAGGCTCGCCGACGCCAGCCAGAAAACTAGCAAGCCTCAATGACTCGTAACCCTCAGAATGTGATGGAGTGACGGCGACAGGCAGCTGTGACACGTTATTTTATTTTGGCAGCTAGTTAATGAGATCTGGGGTCCAACTTGTTAAGAGAAAGGTTATAATGTTACTTTCAGTGGTAATTAAAATAAATTTAAAAAGCTGTGTTTGACTCCGTATGGACCTTTGTTCTGTCTTTCCTCCAGGTGAACTTGAAGCGACCGTGTCCCTTCTGGCCTGACGACGGACATTGCTCCATCAAAGATTGCCATGTGGAGCCCTGCCCAGAGGTCAGAGGTCAACCACATACACACAATAATACCAATACAACTTATCTATACAGCTGCTTTTCTAGATACTCAGTAACGTGTGTTGTTCTCTGATAGCCTGTGCTTGTATGTAGTGTCTCAGAGAAGTTACAGCCCCCCTCACATCTTAGTAAATATTTGATTATATCTTTTAAGTGTAAATCTGCTGTCCCCTCAAAATAACACACACACACAGACATTAATGTCTAAACCGCTTTCAACGAAAGTGAGGACAGCCCTAAGTGAAAATGTCCAAATGGGACCAAAAGTGTCAAAACTTTGTGTGGCCGCCATTATTTTTTGAGGGGACAGCAAATTTACACTGTTACACGAGCTGCACGCTCACTACTTTACACTGTTATACGAGCCGCACGCTCACTACTTTACACTGTTATACCAGCCGCACGCTCACTACTTTACACTGTTATACGAGCTGCACGCTCACTACTTTACACTGTTATACCAGCTGCACGCTCACTACTTTACACTGTTATACGAGCTGCACGCTCACTACTTTACACTGTTATACCAGCTGCACGCTCACTACTTTACACTGTTATACGAGCTGCACGCTCACTACTTTACACTGTTATACCAGCTGCACGCTCACTACTTTACACTGTTATACGAGCCGCACGCTCACTACTTTACACTGTTATACCAGCTGCACGCTCACTACTTTACACTGTTATACGAGCCGCACGCTCACTGCTTTACACTGTTACACGAGCCGCACGCTCACTACTTTACACTGTTATACCAGCTGCACGCTCACTACTTTACACTGTTACACGAGCTGCACGCTCACTACTTTACACTGTTATACCAGCTGCACGCTCACTACTTTACACTGTTATACGAGCTGCACGCTCACTACTTTACACTGTTATACCAGCTGCACGCTCACTACTTTACACTGTTATACACGCCGACCTCGGAGCGTTTCGGCTGCAGGACTCCAAACATAAACAAACAACAAGGCTGATGAAATAATGGGATGTTTCTTCTGTGCACACAGGTGAACTCTCAGTTGATCTATAGATATATACACAGTATATTCCATGGAAGTGTTCAGCTGTGTGTACACGAGAAACATCCATTGTCACGGTTGCCATGTTAATGTTTGGCGTTGTTCATCTGCAACGCTCTGAGGTCGGAAGTTGTGGACATTTCAAATGGAAAATTCTGACCTCCGACTTTGAAGGCAGCATTTAAACTGGACCGAACCTGGATATCCACGACTTTTAGTTTAAAAGTAAATATGTGATTTGCACCATCTGTGATTCAGACATCAGAAAAGTAAACAGACTTATTTTCTGCATCAATCATTTGCCAATTATGTGGCAACGTAACCAGGTCAGAATGTAACATCGAGCTCAGCTGGATTTTAAAACAAGTTATTTACAGAATAAACATGTAGCTGTACTGAGATGTCAAATTTGTTCTTAAAAATCTGCAGCGCAGTCTGACAGTGTCGGACGTGTAGGAACAATGCATTTGACTGTTTAGACGAAGCTGTCTGTTATTGAGTGTTTGTTTGTTTGTTTGTTTGTTTGTTTGTTTGTTGATCTCTGCTGTGCTTCACAGAGTAAGATCCCAGTGGGCATCAAGTCGGGGAACTACAACAAGGTGAGAACCTGAGAAATCAAATGTGAACTTCAATATTTGTGTTTGACACGATAATGGAAAAATGAACCACTGGTCAAAACTAACCACGAGTCTGGACATAAAATACCTGCTACCCATAATCCATTGTGTCTGGTGTCATTTTGATGTTAGACAACCGAGGAGGATGTTAAGTTTAGCTTCAGCTGCTCCTGTTCCAGCTGATCCAGAAAACACACACTCAGCTTATCTCCTGGTTTCCACGTAGAGGCTGAGTGTTTGCCAGCTCTTGGCTCGCAGCCTGATGTTTGTCCTGTAATGACCCAGAAGTGTTTGGACATCTGCACTCGTCTCAGCGAAGGTCGGATCGGTTTCTATGACCGTCAGCTCGTGTTAACGATTAAAAGAAGCACGAATGTGTGCCGCGTCAGCACGAAGTTCACTCGCGTTACCTCAGATCTCTACTTTGAACCTGCGAAGGCTTGAAAACTGGCTGTAAAAGCTTGTTCTGCAGCAGTGAAACAAACTTCTGCTCAAGATGTAGTTTAGATGCTACGGCTCTACTTGGTGAATGTCCGGTGGCTAATGTTAGCAGACTTTAGGTAGATTAGATTCAGCAGAGGGTACAGAGCTAAAAACATTTAGTGTTTTATACAGTTAGTGCAGGAAGGAAGTACTGCAGCGTAAGTTAAGCCACATCTGACAATGACTGTGTTTGAAATGGATTAAAACAAACATTCGAGTGCTGTTTGAAACTGATCAAACGATCTTTTCCTGTCTCCTTAGATGCCTTCAAACTGCCCCGTAACGGTCAGTTTTGAAGGCATCATCGATGCTGTCCATTACCCATAAATCTGTGCGCTGTAGCTCAAGAGAAAACGGACAACATGGCGGACAAAAAAGCTGAAATTTATCTACCGATTTAAGGTTTTAGTAGATTTCTCGCTTTGATTTTTGAAAAGACAGCGAGAACTAAACCATCCATCCATCGTCAACCGCTTATCCTACAGGGCTGCGAGGAGGCTGGAGCCAATCCCAGCTGACATCGGGCGAAAGGTGGGGTTCACCCTGGACAGGTCGCCAGTCCATCACAGGGCCACACAGAGACAAACAACCACTCACACCTCAGGACAATTTAGAGGGATTTGGAGAGAACATGCAAACGGTCTGGGATGACCAAGGTTCAAACCCACGACCTTCTTGCTGTGAGGCGACGGAGCTAACCACTGCACCACCACACCGCAATAACTAAACACTGAACTATCATATTGGCCTGTGACTGAAACTGACCAAGTGTGTTGTTCAGGATGATTTCTGAGGTTTCCGCCATTTGACTGTTCAGTAGCCAGCTGACACTAAGGCCCATCCTCTCTACTCCAATTTAGTTTAAAAACGGAGACGATCTCCATCCACAGCAGCGTTTTAGCTGCGTATCAGAGTTTTTCTCCGTCTACATAAAAACAGTGCTTCAAACCAACGCTCATAGAGATGCCTTCGCTCCAAAGTGATGCACCTGTCTGTTACGGCAGCGAGGCAGCTGCCTTCTGTTTTGAACAGAGCTCTGGAATCTGGTTCTTAGGGACTCTGGGTTCTGGTTCCTTCAGCACCTTCATCATCTTCCCCTTCATGGCTAAAGTGAAAGGAGTCTCTGTCCTAGAGGGGCGTCTCTGGGGACTCGTCTCTAACAAAAATATATATTGAATCATTTATAGACACCATTCGTTTCCCTTCAGTGTAAAAGATGAACGTCAGCTCACATCTTCTCTAAGTCTCTAAGAAAGCCAATCGTATTTCCCAAAATATCAACAAAAAAACTTGAAATTTACATCGACAAAAAACATTTCTCCTCACGCCTCACTGCTCTGTAGGGTTAACGTCAAAGAAATCTGTGTAGGAATCATTGTATTATAATTATTAGTGTGACATGAACAGCTGTAATTTTCCTCTCTCTAACATTTGTCTCCCTTCAGTACTCCCAGGCAGCGAACACGATGCCGGACGCCACCGAGTGTGAACAGGCCAATGAACTGGACGCCATCAACAGCACCCTGAGGTGACACGTCTGTTTTATCTGCCGGCTGCAGACACTTTCGCTCCGTCTGCTTCAGCAGCTCGTTTTCAAAATGCAAAGCTGATAGTGACCCTGTCAAACATTTACCAACGTCTGAGCGGCAGCTGCTGGTGGTTTCCCAGCAGACTGACCTTCACTGCTCCTGTCAGGGGAAAAGCAGAAGGTTGAGACAGCACGAGGTAGAGAACCTAGCTCATGAATATTCAAACCACAGTAAAAACATAGCAGAATCCTCCTGATATTAAAAACCTGCTGTCACATCAGGGCTGCGAGATCGTACTTTTATTTCTAAACATGTTTCTCAACATGAGCGTGAGGATATTTTTGGACATACAATATATTGCCAAAAGTTTTGGGACACCCCTCTGAATCCTTGAATTCAGGTGTTTCTTTCACCTCCATGGCCACAGGTTCATAAAATCAAGCTCCAAGGCTGCAGACTGCTTCTACAAACATTAGTGAAAGAACGAGTTGCTCTCAGGAGCTCAGTGAATTCAAGCGTGGTCCCGTGACAGGCTGCCACCTGTGAAATAAGTCCAATGAGGAAATTTCCTCACTACTAAATATTCAATGATCAACTGTTAGTGGTGTTTTAAGAAAGTGGAAGCGATTTGGGAACAACAGGAACTCAGCCACATGAAATCACAGAGCGAGGTTGGCGCACGCTGAGGCGCACAGTGCGCAGAATTTGCAGAATCCGATGGGCGAGTCTGGGTTTGCCGGTTGCCGGGAGATCGTTAGGTGGATTTAACACGTGACAACGTCCGCTTTTCAAAATAAGGCGTCTGTACAGGATGGAAATAAGATTAACTGGATTATATTCACAGGAAGTAGAAAACATGTTACATGTGTCCATTAAAAGGAAACGGACTCATGTCATTTACTTTACCGGAGCCTCTCGGGCCCCGGACCCCCCCCCCCATAGTCTCTCCACATCCTGTGGGAAACATTTTGACTATTTAATTTCAATAAATGGGAAATTTATTTGTTCGTTGTTCTGCAAAAAGCTTTTCGTTGTATTCGGCTTTGGCCAAGAATTTTTATTTCGGTCCACAAGTTTAAGCTTAAATCAAATTCAGGAAATGTCTTAAAAGTGAACATCTGTGCAGTGTCCTGTGAAAGTAACTGCAGGTAGATACAGATGATTTATCCTTCAGTCCCACCACATAAATATTCATTTCTTGATGGCAGTTCGGTTTCTTCTTCAAGTCTAACATTTATTTCAGGGTCTGAAAAATCCAAACAATGAAGGAAAGTGAGAATTCTTTATAACCAGTAGAAATGATTTGAATCTAATGTGTTTGTTGTTCATTTCCCTTCCTGTTGCAGTAACCAGAGCAAAGAGGCGTTTGCTGACTGGGCGAGACACGACGACGCTCAGGACCACTTCTGTGAGCTGGATGGTGAGGATCCGCACCATGTTTACACGTCACGCTCGCTCACATGCCGCCGTCACTCCAGTCCGTTACTCTGTGTGTTTTAGACGAAACCTCTCCAGATTCTGAGTACGTGGATCTGCTGCTGAATCCGGAGCGATTCACCGGATACAAGGGTCCTTCGGCCTGGAGAGTCTGGAACAGCATCTACGAGGAAAACTGCTTCAAGTGAGACACACACACACACTTTGGCTCAGCGTTTCACCCTTTGCCTCCTGCCCCCTGTTTTCGACCTTAAACGTGAAGCGACGAGGTTTAACAGAATGTCTGATTTCTCCATGACAATGATTAAAAAAGACTCCAATATGGCGTCCTCCGCTGTGGTAATCTCCCTCGCACGGTAACGTTATATCAGACGTGAATCTAACAAGTCACCAATTAAAAACACAGCTTTATTACCAGGTAACTAACGTTACCAGTGAAGCTAGCTAACGAGACAACATGCTGGCGGCTGAACTAGAGATTTTAAAAAATGATTTATTTGAAGAAAATCGCAATATTACTTTGCAATGACATTAAACTACTAATAACCATGGTTACCGTAAATTATACGAAGAAAATACTTGTATTCTGGGAATATTCTCGTAGCGCCGTGTGCCTCCTTTGTAGCCCTCCCCCTCTATCGGAACAAGAATCGGGACGCCAACCCCTAGATGTGGACGCACATAACAGAGAGGTCGGGCCAAGTGTCAGGGGTGAAACGGGGTTGAGCATAAGAGTTTGATCTCAGCTGAGGGAGGCTCGTTATCTTTGGAGGGGAAAAACGTTCAGTAACTGCAAGAGAGTCCATCCTCTTTCTGTAACGTGGCCTCAAGTTTAAAACAACACTTTCAACATCATCACAGTATTTTTCATGTTATTTCTCTGCAGTGCAGGAACACATAAAGAGTTCTGCTTTATTGTTTGTGTACAAGTTTACATTTAAATACAGAGCGCAATTTGTGGAAGAAACAGGGCGAAGGGGTGTTTTGAAAGGTTTTTAATTCATATCAATAGTCACCTTTTGTTCTCATTTAGCTCATCCGGTAGCCTGAGGTAGCGCCTTTACTCCACTGGCTAATCTTAAACTTTCCTCATGTGAACTAAAAATCCTCCTTCCATCACGGCGCGGCACGCAGGCGCCAAGTTTAACCATCACAGTTTGAGAAACAGTTTTTCTGCCGCTGTTGCTTTTTAAAGTAATAAATATGTCACGTTACATGACGACGCAGAGCCGCAGGGAGAATAAAGGAAAGACCGATGCATGCTGTCACTTTCAAACCCCACAGCTGTGGCTTCAGCCGTGTTGTAACGGGGACGCTTCTCGTCATAGAAGCAGATCATCAGATCGTGACGTGTTGATGTGCTCTAACTCCTGACGTGCAACCTACCGGATGAACAGAGTGGTGATGACAGACAGAGAGAGGCATTTTAAAATAAATCTAAAACCACAGCACAGTCCGAAGCGTGAGTTTTGTGATCTGTTGCACCACCAGTGAAGTAGATCATTTTCACGAGGGTCTAAATTTTGTGACTGTAGATAATTCTCCAGAGGCAGGGACATGTAGACCAGAAAGGGGGAATCCCCTCCAGCACGATGCACCTGCTGCCAGTCTGACTCCAAACCTGATGATTATTGATCACTGAACTTTGTGTTTGTTTGTCAACAGGCCCAGATCGGTGTACCGACCTCTGAACCCTCTGGCTCCGAGCAGAGGTGAGTCTGACAAATCAATAACTGCTCAGGTTTTAGTTCTGAATCTAAAACTCATTCCAGTCCTGCTCCTCAAAACTTCACGGGGACAGAAATGTGACGCTGGTGTCAAATGTCTGCTCGGATTTCATATCTTAAAATCACATAGTTGTTTATCTAATAAATTAAAAATCTTTCTTGTTTTTCACATTGACTAACTTTGGCTTCTTTCTTTAAATGAAACGCGTCGATAGACCTGAGATATATCGATAAAAATATTGTTTTACTGTCAGAACTGATCCCCAGAACCCTCGTGGTTCTGATTAGTTCTGTCAGAATTATGAGATAATAAGTTCTAACTATGCTTTTCATTGGTATCACAGCAATATGAGTGTTGAAAGGATTTAAAAGCAGACTTGTGACTCGCTTTGTGACCTTGGTGTGAATCGGAAACTGTTTATGATAAATATCTCAAATCCACATCTTTACCCATAATGCCTCACTGAGACAGGAAATGTAACCCACAACATTCTGTTATATATAAAATAACATTAGACATCATGTACCGACATGGCTGAGAGATTTTTAACCAGCATGAAGTGATGAAATATAACAACACTCAGAGATCAAGTGGAGAAAAATCTGGCTCAGTGTGTGAAACAGACTCTGTGCTTTTTCTTAAATAGTAAAAATAGTAAATCATTTGTGGACACAAGCAGGAGCCGGTCGGCGTGTAAAACCTCAGCCCATGCAGGGCTCGCTCTGCCCGGTCAGAGCCGCACCAGGACGCCGCCGCATTTTCAATGTGCTTTACATAAAATAGAGAGATTACATGATAAAATAATACAAAGGAAAGAATTAAAATGAGCAAAAAATGAAAGCAGCAACAGAAGTAATTAAAATAAATAAAAGTTTTCTACAAAGTTGTCCTTGTTTTAAAGTTCTTGTGAAATGCATTGCGTTACAGTGTTGTACATTACAGTAAGTGTTGTTCTTCCTGTGTGTTTATGTAGTTATTAAACACCTGCACAGGGACTGCAGTCGAACATTAGCCAAGCTGACTAAACTGGCACATTAGACAAAGAAACAATAAAAGAAAGGACCGTTAACGCTGCACAGACACGATGAGCCCGAAGCTCCGTGTGGAGGCGGGACCTCAGACGTTGTGTTCGCAAAACTCCTGAAGCCGAGCTGAAGACGTCGAGCTTCACTGAGCGACTTTTGTTCAGCGGGTGGTGGATTCTTGCAAATGACATCAGGTCTCTGTCTCGTTTATACGAAAGAGGGACGGTTTCAGCAAACAGAAGGAAAAGTTATTTCTGAAAGATTCACTGGTTAAAATAAAAACTTAAGCTGTATGAAGTCAATGAGACGAAATGAAACGACTTGTTGTTCTGTTGGTCATCATGTGATCATGTAGGCCTTCAGTTAAAGACCCATTACATCACATTTAGTACTTAAATATCATTTGTCCTAATGACAGTACTTTGTATTTCAATTTGAATTTTTGCTTTATTTGGTAACAATATTGCCAAAACTTAGAAGATAATTCAAAAGAACAATTTAATTCATACAGTTAAAATAAATAAAAATTAATAAATTTAAAAAACAGTAAACCTGTCTGAATTCAAATTCGTATAGTTCATTGAATAAATAAAACAAAATAAAAGCGTGTGTGCGTGCCATAAGTCAGAAGTATATAAAGGTCATTTTATGTTTAGGATCTATAAAGAAACAACAATATATTAATAAGAAAAATGTAATGTGAAATGGAAGGTGTTGTTTTCTGAAGCTTCTCCAGACGAAGCTCAAGTTCTTGTTTTCTGCGTCTTCTCTCTGTGTTCATGTGTCTATAATAAATCTAACAGAGCTTTGTTCTCTCTCTTCTGTCTGTGTTCAGGAGACGACGACGGTGAGTGGAACTAAACCGTCTTCACCTCAGTTTATTTTTAGCTGTGCTGATGTAAAAAAAATAAATAAATAAACTGATTTTTTTGATGTCGCTCCACGATGCAGGAGAAGGTTTCTACAAGTGGCTCGAAGGTAAGAACTTGTTTTCATCCTCTCAAATTTCTCCAGGAAATATTCTGCGACGGATTCGTTTCCTTTCAGTCAGCAAACAGCTTTAATCATTTAGCTTCCCGGCAGCTTTTGCCCAGAAATAAGTTGCTTCTCGGCTGATTTTAGATTTCATCTTGTTTAACCTGAAGAAAGAACTTCAGAGTAAATCATTGGTTGTCATTAGCGACCTCCTGCTGTACCTTCAAAGCCAACCTCAGACACTCTGAGTTGACCATCGTGGTTCCTCGTGTAAATGTTTCACAGCTCCAGTATTTCTGCACCGTCTCTTAACATTTGCACAGGCAGCTTCTGGGTTTACTTCAAGGCCATTTCAGCGTCTCTGCTGCTGTAAAGATGTAAAAACTCAACGCTTCAGATTTTCTCCAGAAGCTCCAGCTAAAAGAAGGAAACAGAAATAGAAAGAGACAAGCAGAGTAATGAATGTAAAGATGAGATGAGGGGAAATACGAACAGGGGGAAGTACGTTCTTTTAGATCCTGGAGTCAGTTTGCTTGGATTAATAAAACTCTCTCTGCAGGTTTGTGTTTAGAGAAGCGAGTTTTCTACAGACTCATCTCGGGCCTCCACAGCAGCATCAACATCCACCTGTGTGCCGAGTACCTGCTGGACGGTACGACAGCCTGATCCTGATGAAGCTAATGCAGGGTTTTATTTTATTTATTAAAAAATAAAACTCAGTTAGGTTCTGTTATTAAAATTAAAAGTGTTTGATACTCGAGCTGATATGATGCCTGAGATTCAGTCCAGATACCAAACTGAGATCATACTTTAAGAAATATAAATACATTTTTCTGTAAAACAAAATGTTTCATTGAACAAATGAAGCCAAAGTTTCTCAGATGTTTATTGTTGTCATTTTCATGATTTATCGATTAGTTGTTTTGTTTGAAAAATGTCAAAGTGGTGAAAAAATTCCAAGATGACTTCTTAAAATGTCATGTCGATTAATAATGAAAGATTTTCATAACAAATCTGTTAGAAGTTCCAGAGTGCTGCGATAAAGAACTGAGATGCCTCTAAATGATGATGTTTACACAGACCTTAGTAACGCTGAGGAACAAATCGTATGTCGTGAGTTAAACTTGTTGTTGTTTGTTTGCTCAGAGGGTTGGGGCCGCTCAGTCTGGGGTCCAAACGTTCAGGAGTTCCGGCATCGCTTCGACACGGCGGAGACGAAGGGCGAGGGCACGCGGCGGCTGAAGAACCTGTACTTCCTGTACCTGATCGAGCTGCGAGCGCTCTACAAGGTGGCGCCGTACTTCGAACGGGCCTTTGTGAACCTGTACACCGGAAACGCTCAGGAGGACGGGGCCACCAAGGACCTGCTGCTGCAGGTCTTCAATGAGATCAGGTAAGAAGGGCTCTTTGGGCCTTTTCACTTAAATGTGCCGAAGCGATAAGTCGAAGGCGGTCGCACACTAGAGGACGACCGGCCCGACTTTGGGTTCGACTTGTCCTCCCGACAATCTCAGGGGCGTTCACTGACACCGCCAGCTACATGGAGTGAAGTGACGTGAACAGTAAAGTTAAACAACACAACATCAGCAGTGGCTTTAAAACCTCGTCACTCGGCTGAAAAAGTTCTCAACTGCAGCCTTTGCAAAGGCGGCCTAACGTCGGCTCTCTGGGTGATGAAGAGTCGTCTCCGTAAACTGGTTTTCCAGCCTGCTGAAAGTTTTCTAAACATTTTCTCCGGTCTGAGAGTAGCAACTAATCATTAAACACAACGATCCTGCTCACTTCCTAGATGTGCCCTTAAGGTGTGTTCACACTGAAAGTGAATTCAATATTTGACCGCTGGACATTTTGAGTGATCACACACAAGCTAATAAACACAGCCCGCGAACACTACAGCTGTATGAACCCAAATAAACCTTTTGCTGTGATTAAATAGCAACAAACGGATCAAACTGATGCCGAAATAACCACAACATGATGCATTCCTGCTTTGTCAGGTCTGTCAGCAAGACAGCAGGACAACAACTTCTAAACTGTTTGTTTTCTGAATGGAGTTCGGATCGATCAGGGCTGTGCTATGCTAACTTGGTCACAGTAAAGTACAACGACAGCTGGAATAAAGTTACAGACACATGTTTTCTGAACTCACCAGGTTGTTCAGCCTCCTCGCTTTCTTTTCTCCAAGTAACGTCCAGCTTTGTCCGGTTTTTATATAAATATGAAGTCGTAGTCCGACAGAGCTAACGACGCTAACAACAACACTGGACCCGGATGTGCACGAAGCTGTAAGCTGTGATCCCAAAAACTAAAGTAAAAAGCTAATTTAATAAAAGCAGTTAACTCTGAGCTCCTCCTGCGGTTAAACGCCGTAGCTGTCAGAGCAGAATCCAGACCGCCTGCGGGTGTTTATTAGTCCGAAAGCTGCAGCGTCTCTCAGCGTAAAAACATAAAGCCATACTTTTTTTACGCCGCTCGCTGAGCTCCACAGCTGCAACAGAGCGAGGGGCTGGAAGTGCGACGGCGGCTACAGAAGCCAAAACCTACGCGTGTTGAATTTGGAGCCGATGATCGGATTCCGAGTTGGAACCTGTTCTCACCGTCTGAAGTCACGTTTGATCATGCGGGATTCTGGGAGATCCCAAGTCCCCGGAAACGCCACTCTGAAACCGATTAGTGCCCAGTGTGTGGTCCTGCGCCTGGACTGAAGCGTCCGGCGTGTTGGTTCATTTTGTCGTTGCATCTGTTGCGTCCCAAGTTTTTAAATTCTGTTAAGATCTGAAAATCCTCCGGTGAGCAGCAGGGATCAGATCACAGCGACCAACATCAGCCAAAACCTCTTTCCTATCAAACACAACAGAATGTTTTCAGAGAAGTTCTGCCAAAGACTGAAGCTCAATCTCAGGCTGAGTGTAAACATAGTGTCCCACAGTCGCTGTACGACTAACAGCTGCTTTTGTTTTCCAGAGCTTTCCCAATGCACTTTGATGAGAAGTCCATGTTCGCCGGACACAAAATCGAAGCCAAAACATTAAAGGTAAAGTTTCTGTCAGTGACTCGTCGTCCAACATGGAGAGTCTCTTTCTTTCTGTGTGCGATGTTTGTTTTTGTGGTTTCAACAGAGCAGGTGCCTTTTTGTTACGCCATCTTTTTAATGAGCAGGGCGGAGTTTCATTTATCTGTGTGTGTTTTTACAAATCAGCTGTGTATTAGTTTCCTTCCACTGCGAAACAATTTTCAGGGATCAATAACAAGTAACAACAAAGTTATTGTGCAGCAGTGGAAGAAAGTGAAACACATTTCTACAGTAAACACTTTGGAACAGCCTGTTTGTGGACCCTCAGAAACTTTATTTGGACTGTTTTATGCAAAGGGCTGGAAAAATTCATTGATTAAATCGATTACTAAAACGCATCGACGCAAATTCTTTGCTTCGCTTGATCCATAGAACCACACAGCACACTGTTTCGCACGGACATTTATTACTGTCGCACATCACGCTTACGCTCTGTGAACACGACGTGATTATGATGCTGCTGTTTGCAAAGTGGATGAAGAGAGAAAACAGCGAGGGACAAAGAAGAAAGTGTCCAAAGTTTATTTCAACTCTGTAATGTCTGAAACCGTTTTTTCTGAAACAAAAACCGGGGACATTTGTGGTTTGATGGTCAGTAGGTCATATAAAAATTATGTTGTTATATATACATAAAAAACAGGGAACATACATGCTTCCTGCCCTCAGATGTCCCATAATGCCATCCAGGCCGCCGCCAGGCAAAAGTACTCCTCAATGAATCATTGAAAAAATCTGTGGAAGCTTCGAGTACTAAAATCATCGTTAGCTGCAGCACTAATTATATAAATTATATATAATGTGTAATGAAGGAGCGACAGAGCAGCTGGTCATCGTTTGATCCTGCTGTAAAATAATGAAGAAAACTCCTTCATTTTGTTGTTAAATTCTATTTTACATCTGAAAATGTCTGTTTTGGTGACAAACTTTTTTTTTTTAAACTTTGGCAGTTTGCTGCTCACTTTGGTACATTTACATGTTTTTCATTGGACTTGCATTTACATACAAACTGCAAACACGGGGCTGTCTGGAAACTTTTCACTGGAAGTGTAAATGCCAAACATAGTTCAGCAGATCAGCGAGTTTATCCACAGATTTAATTAGAACGTTTGAACCTTCCTCAGAATGTAAAGACAGATAAGCGGTGTGAAAACCTTCCAGCTGTGTTTTCCTCTGCCGTTGTTGCTGCAGCGTCTGTGTGACGGCGGGAGCAGAGGGCTCTGTGAGCGGGCGGCCGGCCGGCCTCACACGCTCCTCCCGCCGGTCGCCGCAGGCTTCCCCCGCCGCCACTTGCGGAGCTCCTCAACTCCGAAAACATTCATCGCATTTTTGTTAGAATCTTGATGGAGGTGATACGAAACCTGTACCAGGAAGCAGGTACAGGTACAACTTTTCTACAATGGGAAACCAAAACAAGGCGAGTGGAGCTGGCACCGTGGAAAAGGGGCTTTTATTCCGTCTTATCGTCACAGTTTCTGCCATTTTATCGGTGAGCTGTTTGGTCCAACGTGCTTTTGTGTTTTCACATATTCGTCTCCTCTCTTTTACCTTTCAGGAGGAATTCCGCCTGCATTTTAAAAACATCTCCAGGATCATGGACTGTGTCGGCTGCAGCAAATGTCGACTGTGGGGAAAACTACAGGTGAGTCTCTTCTCTGTGTCTCTGCTGTTTGCTGTCACAGGGTTTCACTAAAATACATTCAATTGTTATTGATTTGTTCTTATTAACACCAATAAAATACAGTTTTCTTTTCCAGTTAACCACAATAGCTCCGCTTTAATCATGAGAAGCTGCAGAGCTGCTTCAACATTTATTGGAAGTTTTATTCTTTTTACATGTTTATTTACTGTAACAGGCTGTATATTAACTTATTGGGAGAAAACTGGTATTTCTGTGTAAAATCAGACGTTGAGCACCTCCATATCGCCAAAATGGCGTGATCTTCGTTTCGCTGTGAGATTGGCAGTCGAATCAGGCTCCGCCCAGCTAGGCATCGAATCTTGGACTGTTTGGTGTGTTTGTTTGGGGAAATAACCTCTTTAAATGTGGCTGAGGCACCATGATAATAAATTAATTGATTTAATTTAGATATAAACTCCTGGACTTTAACAGCTCCTGTGTTTCAGCAGGTTTTCTGCTCATGTTCAAAACTTTCTGCGCGTTCAGAATCTCTCCCACAGATCTGTGTCTCTGACTCGTGCAGAGAAAAGGCAGAATATGACCGGACGAAGATCATCGTTTAATGAGAAGTCGAGCTGCCCTTCACTCTGCCGTGCGTTACGTTATTGATCCGCTGGCAGTAAAGTTTCCTCTTCAGACCGTTTGATCGATGCAGTTTGGGGCTGCATGCTGCAAACCGACAGTAACTAACCAGTCATTACAGCTGTCTGGACGGGATCTCGTCACACCTCTGATTGTGAAGGTTCAGTGTAGTGATTTCTCTTTGCTGGAGAATCATGAAGCACATTTTTAAAAGCTCACAGTTTTCACCCCCCCCTCCTGTGTGTCGTGTGCAGACTCAGGGTCTGGGTACAGCTCTGAAGATCCTCTTCTCTGAGAAGGAGATCCAGAACCTTCCTGAGCACAGTCCCTCTAAAGGTTTCCAGCTGACCCGGCAGGAGATCGTGGCCTTACTGAACGGCTTCGGCAGGTACGTTCACACTGTTCTCTGCAGCTTTGAAGTCATTTCTTTGCTCTTTTTAAGTAATTAATAGTGATAACAATGATTGTGGACATTTCTGGAAAAGGAAGTCTTACACAAGGACGGTGAATAACTCTAAATTCAGTGTAACAGGGATTTATGTTGAAAAAATATTCAGCCTTGACGAAATCCAGCTCAAAATTCATGTTTTTAATCAATTACACAACCTGAAAAAACGCCTGGTGAATCGACTCAACAACCTTCAAACAAATGTTCAGTCAAATCTGTAAGGCTGTTGGCAAAATAATGACTCAAAGGGTTTTTTTAAGTCAAAGATTTAAAAAGTAATTTGAGCTTTAACTTGGCAACTATGTGATTTTGCACAATAAGGGGGTATATTATGGAAACTACCAGAGTATTTAACAAAAAGGTATTGCCAAAACTGAACAATTCAATTTAAACAGTTAAAAGCAAAGTAAATAAAACAGTAAAAGTGTGTTTGTGTGTTAAAAAAAAGTATATAAGATAAAGTAAATAAGTGTTTACCCGTCTGTGTATTAATAGACAAAAAATAAATAAAAAATTTAAAAAACAAATAAAGGAACAATTACTAAAATAACAATGAAAATAATCATAATTTCAAACTGGTTGTCCTCAGTTTGTAGCATAAGGAGACATATTTTATGCAATGATTTGGCATTGTTGGTCGTTTCTGTGTGTCTGGAAATGTTTGCTACGTGTTTTCTCCTAAAGTTTTATATGTTTTTTATATTATAAAGTGCTGCCTCTCCCTCTCTCTCTCTCTCTCAGATTGTCCACCAGTATACATCAACTGCACAATTTCCGCCTGCTGTTGAAGGAGAAAAGGTAACAGACGGTGATGTTCCACCCGGCCAGTAGGCGGCGCCGCAGAGGACTGCAGTAGTCTAGTCTTCGCCCTGAAGAAGCCTTTTTCATGGACATCAGGATCAGCAGCGAATCCTACTAACAACATTCCTAAAGCCCTTCTCCTCCCTCTCCTCTCTCCCTCCTCCGTCAGATAGATCATGAATGTTAACTCTTCTGCCTCCTCCTGCCTACGTCAGAAAAGTCCGAAAACTTCACCGGACGTCTTTTTTCTCTGCAGTAAAACCTGACGAACTCTGACCTCTTTTTCTTTTTCTCTGAAATATTATTTCTTTTGGTCTGATTTGAGAAGTTGGGCTGTGAAGTCAGCAGATGTTCGACAGTCTGAAGGGAAAAATAGGGACGGGAAGCGACGAGGGGAAAAACATCACTTCCTCGTCCATTTGTCTCTTTCTGGCTGACCCCGCCCTCTGCTGACATCACATCCTGTGGGACTCGAGGCCGACCTTCACGGCTCTCCTGTGAAGATGTAGATAAAGGACTCGGTTTGTCCGGATGAAATTGCGTCCGAACCGTCAGGACGCAGCTGCTGCCTGTTTGTTTTATATATATTTTCCTTTCTTCTTCTCCTCTCTTCTTCTTCTTCTGTTGTTTTTAGAGAAGTTTGTCGCTCAAAGCCTGAGGATCTGGACCACTCTGCTCGCGTTTACCATCTCAGGCCTAATGTCCGCTCGCTAGAAGGTTTGTGTGTGTGTGTGCAGACGTATGTGAGAAGTTTCCGCTGGCCACCTGCTGCTGGTCAGCTGATCAGAAGACGTGTTTGAAGGCGTCTTCGGACGTTTAACGCGTGAAACAGTCCAGCTTGTGATTCTCCAGCTTGGTACCGCAGTGTTTCTATTTTCCCGCCAGATTATTTACTGCAAAATGAACGTACCGTGAGATTAATCTGGGCCACCTGCTGAGATAACACAGACGATCAGGACTCGTCTCCGTATCAGTGAAGTTACTAAAGTCTCCTCTGTCAGTAGTTGGACAATAAATCAGATTAACTTGATTAATACGGATGTTTGTTTTTGCACAATGTGTAAAATGTAAAACATCTATAAAATCAAGTTTTTACAACAACAAAAAAATACGTGGAAACTCTGGATCCACTACAAACCTGTCCCCCCACCGATACTGGACTTCAGAGGCTGATCTATATTTGTGAGTTCAAAAAATTACATGAATAAACACATTTTTAAAGAGCTGTGAGATAAAATAAGTGCCAAGTTCCTAGATTTATGTTTGAAAAATTAAACTTGTCCGGGCTCCTGGACTGGACTGAGTCCACATCCCGTCACATGAAGCCGCTCAGCAGACCAGAGACCTGGACTGTGTCCGAGTATCTTATCTCAGCGCCATTAATTACATCATTGCCGTCACACAGTGATTTACTTTTTCTGCCTGAACACTCGGACAGCACTGCAAAATGGCGAGCTCAGGACATGGTCCTCTGTAATAGTGAGTAGCCCAGGTGTGGTTCTACTCCGTGTTTAGGGCGTCCCAGCAAGGAAACCAACCGGCTGAGAGAAAACACGCGGGGCGTGGACGTTAAATAGCTGACGTTATATCACCTGAAGTCAGCGACCTTCAGGAAGGCCGAGACGCCGTCTGAAAGTGTCTCACCTGAATCTGGATTTATAAGCGTTAACTGAGTGAAAATGGCCGCTCAGTTTTAAAGGCTGTGGCCAGCGGAGACGACTGTGAAGGTGTTTTTGGGTCTTTTGTAATGCAAACGACAAAAAGGAGAATGTTTCACTGCCAAGAAGTCAAAACAAAGCCTCTTTTTTGTGTCACACAAAGTTTAGATTGTGAATCTTTCCTCTTTGCCTCTTTGAGAGTCAAAAATGGTTGAGGGAAGCGTTTCTATTGGTGGTTTGGATCGACCGCTTGTCCATGGCTACGCCCATAATTCCCTCGCTCCCATGACGCTCTAATGGAGACAGCGCCCAAGACTCAGGTTCGTCCAGGCCAGGTCCTGTTCCCTGTAGCAAGTCCCATTTTCTATAGGAAATCATAGTCCTGCTACATTTAAAAGCATTTCAATTAAAATAAGCGACTTAACATCAACTCCGCTCTGTCAAACTTGTACAAACAGCAACACCGTCTTCACAAGTGCTTCTTGGGAGCGAGGGAATTGTGGGCGTGGCCATGCGGTCGATCCAAAGCCATGATTGGTGGGTCAGACGCACCAATAGAAACTCATTTCAAATTTTGAACAATTTCAAAACCATTTTTGACTCGTAAGGAAAACGTTGTGACTTCAGAGAGAAAACATTCAGAATGAAAGTGTTTAGTGACAGAACTGCTTGTTTTTGATGCACAGACAGAAATATTCTCAGAACTGTGTTTGCTTTGCATTAAGACAGAAAAATACCTTGATAACGACGTGTTTGAGTGCAAACGCCACCTAAATGTCACCTTTCTGCATGAATAAGGGACTCTGGTTCCACCACTCGATATTAAAAATGAGTTGAACATTTGTCGGGCAGATTAAACCAAACACACACGTTTAATTAGCTCGTCTGATACATCAGCATCTCATTTAAAGGATGAAGCAACAGATTTCATTCGAAGCTGAACATGTTGGTGGTGTTTGCACATGTAACTCTGTGTGTGTGTGAGTGTGTGTAGATCAACAGGTGCAGCTATAAAATAACGGACTACGACTTGATTCAATAGTAAAATAACTATAAACTTGATTCAGTAGCAGATTTTTGCTCTTTTGCGATAACTAGTGATGCTTTTCGGGTGTTTGGAAGAGTGTTGCTGCCTGTTTGTCTAGTTGCTGCTTCGGCTCTGTCGCCTTTTCAAGACACAAGTTTGTTCATTTTTCAGATTTATTTATATATAAAGCTAGGAAGTGTTAGTTTTCTCTTAAGATGAATTATTGCTTCAGTGTTTATATTTCACGCTGTCAATGTGAGCGAAGCAGAGGAGCAACAGCAGATGGGATTGGGTGATATTCAAGAGATCATGTTTTGCAGATCAGCAGACGGTGGCTGTGTTTTCAGGGATCAATATTCTCCTTAAACGGTCAGTCTGGTGTTATTCTATATATCTTTGTCCCTCATTTCTGCCTGTAGAAGTCCACTGGTTCCCACTGAAGATGTAAATCCACATCTCAAATACACAATTTAATGTTTAAAAAGGGTCAGTATTTTCCTAAAACAGCAGCATTTATTGGGGGACTACTTTGATGAATCCACGTGTGGCTCTCTATTTGAGGCAGCAGGTTGAGTGTATGTGGGACTGAGCCAATGTGGGTTTGACAGAATAAAATATAGAATATCACCAGACTTAATGACAGGCGATCACAAAGAGAGCCTGCAGCGATCAATAAGCAACGTCAAACAAGCAAAGGACGCGGAGCGTGTCCGTCTTACGGTGACGACGTTAGACTGCATGCCGCATTCGTGACGTCCACTGTAGGTTTCTGATGCCTGAGAAGAGCTGCGACCACAGCTGAATGTGATAGGCTAAGACACATCAATCAAACAAACATAAATCGCCCATTTGTCAGCCTTAATGAAAAGCCCCTCCCCATCTGGTGGACCACCATTGGACCTTATTTTGGAAAAAATATGCACTGTAGTCAACGGTAAGAGACCTGAATTTACACACATGATGTGTGTCAGTCCAAAAGATAATTTAAGGCAAGAAAGTTGCAGTTTGTTGTAAAACTGTTGAAATATAAGACTGAAAATACGTAATTACAAAGACCTTCCATCGCTGAAACTAACCTCACTGAAGCTAAGTGAAGTTCATGTTTCTGAAGCTAACATGACTGAAACTAACATTATTGAAGCCTAACGTCACTGAAGCTAAGATTATGACGCTAACATGACTAAAGATTCCGTCGCTGAAGTTCATGTTTCTAAAGCTAACGTCACTGAAGCTAACGTCACTGAAGCTAACATGACTAAAGCTTCTGTCGCTGAAGTTCATGTTTCTAAAGCTAACATCACTGAAGCTAACATGACTAAAGCTTCTGTCGCTGAAGTTCATGTTTCTAAAGCTAACGTCACTGAAGCTAACATGACTAAAGCTTCTGTCGCTGAAGTTTATGTTTCTAAAGCTAACATTCACTGAAGCTAACGTCACTGAAGCTAACATGGCTAAAGCTTCTGTCGCTGAAGTTCATGTTTCTGAAGCTGATGTCAAAGAGCTTCCATGTGTAGATGATGTGATGAAAGGACCAGGAGTCGTTGGATTAAACACATCAGGTGAGAAACATCTGTGTTGGACATAGCTAAATTAGTTAGTAGCAAGCAAGCAGTGAACGTTAGCTTAGCATTCCAGCGCTAACACGTTGGTCACGTATATTGTGCGACACAAGAGATGTAGATTATTGAACAGTTTTACACAAAACTAAGTGAGGGAAGGGGGACTATTACTATTTACACACTAAATTTCATAGAATTTAACTTTGTGGACGCCTAGTGGTTGTTAGGAGAACTGCATATTGGGATATTTTCTTCAGCTGTGGTGGTCGCTGCTTTGGCGTGTGTTACTTTTCTTACGAGGCGTTTCCACACATTCAGTCAGATTTTGACTGTTTGTTTTGTTCATCAGTAAAAATGTGAAGTGGACCAAAGAATTTTAAGTTAACTACATGCGTTTGTGCTCTTTTGTTTGTGATGCCCAGGAAATATTTTTTTACTTGTACTTATTGATTCTATGATAGTTTGGAGACATAATGTTACGATAAGTCCTGGCTTTTAATTATGTTTAAGCTTTTGTTTTTCTGGTCATGCAGTATAAATGCTGACTGAATGATGTGTCTATTGTTAAAAGTCTAAAATAGGATTCTACTTGTGCTTGGCCCTGCTGTGCGCTTTAAAGCAATATTGGAGAGGTGGGGGTTCATTAATGCTTTTAAATTTGTTTTTTGTGAGGAAGAAGATTTGTGCCACTGAGACGAGAGTTTGTTTCTCTGTGTAACAAAATAAATAGAAACACCAGTTTAAAAGTAATTAAATCATTCTTAAATAGGCCAATTGACAATTGGATATGTGGATAAAACAAAACCTAAAAGTTTAAGTAAATGATCCTTTGAAATTGTAAGCTGGAAACACAACAGTTTTTTTTTACTGAAACATAAAGAGTCAGATAGATGGAAGTCAATTTTTTCCTTTCAGTGAAATTAAAATTTAAAGTAGTAGCGATTCAGCTGCTTAAACATTTTAAACCATTACGATCTTTTTTGTTCCCTCCATCAGTTATCAGGTGTTATTGTTTTGTTGTCGCCTTCCAGCCTCCGTAAGCGAGCCTTTCTTTGTGTGGATGTGCAGCAGAATGTGTGTGTTCTGAGTGTGAGTACGTGGGTGGGTGCATGCCTTCCTCCGAGCCTTGCATGCCCTCCAGCAGCTGGACGTCTTGTACAGCCCGCTCGGCAGCCTTACAACTAATTCACTTTTTTGGAAAAAAGAGAAAAAATAAAAATAGTCTGCTTCAGATCTTCACGCTCTGCAGTTTGTAAAAGGCAGCATAGACATTTTTTCTTTTGCTTTCTGATCTTTAAGAATATATATATATATATATATATATAGTTGCACCATGTCGATGTGTGTACCTGTTGAGTATATTTATTTGCACAGAGGAATAAATATTTCTGGACATCACTGACTCTGTTTGGTTTTTGGTTACAATCTCCAGCAAGTTTCAGACTGATCCAGAAAAATACTTAAACTGTTGAACAATCTCATTTTATTTTTTTATTTCATTTTTGTGATTGTTATTAGATGTTTTATATGCGAAATATCTCTGTGTCATCCAGGTCATTGTTATCCAAGGCAGGTTGGTTGGAGACACTCCAAGACACTAACTGTAAATCCAGAGGCATCAGCTGAGCTGACTTTGTGCACGGGGAAAAGGCCAAACAGTAACTGTTGGAAGAACTATTGTCTAAATTTGTGCACTGGAGCTTTAATATTTCCCTTAAAAAAGCGACACCATGAATAAACAGCCCTACCAAAAGCATTAAGACTAATAAAACTGACTTGCTTTATGCGGAAGGAAGATACCTAACATGTTTGTGAGGCCTCACCAGGGTACCCGCGGGGTCTTCCGGAGGGCGCCCTGCTCACGGACTCTGGGAGAGATTTGGTGAGAGACAAATGAATGTAAACAAAAACTTTGTTTACAAGAAAACTCCACGGGGCCCCTTAAGTTTACAGCTAAAGGAGAACTATTAAACCGTAAACCTCTTCATGTAGGCCTTCATTTCAGCCTCTGTCTGAAACAAGCTGTAGATGCACCTGTCTCTTTAAGGCCCTCCCTCTCAAAGCCCACTGTCTTCTGATTGGCCAAGACCTGAAGCATGTTACCAGGCTGTCATTGTTGCTGGGTGGAACAGACTGAGCGTTGCCGTGGGAACAAATGACCATATATAGAATACCGGCTCCGTCTGGCAGAAAAAAGCAGTTGAAAACAGATTGAGCGTACAGAACAGGATTTTTTGAAACTCTGGCCATGTTTAACATGAACATCCATAACTTTGTAGATAAGTCATAAACTGTGGAAAAGCATAATCCTTTAATGCTAGCTGCTCTGTGAAGCTCTGTTAAAAGCAAACAGCATGCAAACATACTCAACACATGTAGAGCTCCACGGTCAAGTTAGCATGAATAAATATGCAACGTCCGGTTAGACGTTTTAAAATAAAAGTAGTGGTTAACGTTGTGAAACTTTGCAGTTTGGTTAAGTTTAGGCACCAAAAGCACTTAAGGTTTAAGAAAAAAATCATGGTTTGGGTTCAAATAACTGCTACTCATTACTGAGTCTTTGTTTCACGCAGGAAACAAAGACTGTTCGAGTTCAAAGTCCAGTTTCTGACCCACCCATCCACCGCAATCTCCTCCTTACTCGGGCTGTTTTTTATACCAGGCCTACTTGTAGCGTTCAACCATGGCGCTAAAGTCGTGGGCATTGGTACCAAACAACCCGTTGTCGTCCCAGGGCGTCACGTATGGACGCTTGTTCAAGACCCTTTGGCAAAGCGAAGGTATTTGATGCTCTGGTCATGAGAACGGGACGATCTGGGTTTTTTTTATTTAAAGCCAAAAGGACGAAACAAAACCAGAAGAGCTTAATCTTGAATTTTATCGATTATTTATTAAAATGAAGCAATAGAAAAAATCCACGCATGTTTATTGTGATGACGACCAGAAGGTCACTTTTATTTTTTAGTCGACATGTCACAAACACACAAACACAACAAGAGCTCAACACATGATGTCAGAGAGACTCACAGCTGTACAAATAACCTACAAAACCTGCGTCTGTTAGAAATATAGAGTTTTTTTCCTCAGCATTGTTACATAAATGTCAACAAATTATTTAATGATCGGTCAAGTCTTAAAGTCAGGATTGTCCTTATTTCTTCAGATTTTTCCTTTTTGATTACTTGTCAGAGTTTCAAGTTGTATGTAAAACAACAAAGCTCAAGTAATTGTATTTAAAAATAAGTCTGATTAAAACTCAACATTAAATCACTTTAAATACGTGGATATTTTGAGGTGAACATCAAAACAACACAGGTTACTGGTATTTACAGGATACTGATTCTGTTAAATCTACAAACCGTGCACGTGTGTGTATTTAGTTTTATAAGCTTCGACAGTTGAGGTTTTGTCTCACAGTCAAAAACCTGAAAAAAAAAAAGATTTTTCTAAGATCGTCCTCCTCAAATGTACAAGTCGTCCACAAGCTGGACCTTTTTACTGAGCTGTCAGATTGTCTCACCAGGGCTCCTTTGCAAAATGCATCGAATAAGTGAAATGTTGAGTCGTCGCGAGACGCCACAGTCCAAAATGATGATTTGGCTTCAATCTGTCAACTTTCAGAAAAGTTTTTCTAAACTGTTATTACCATACTTTAATAAAAAGTACAAAAGTCTTGAATAATATATGTAAACATTATTATTTGTTTTATGCCGAGTCCATTAACCGTTAACTGTTTCTTAAGTCTTATAGTGAGACATAAATATCTTAAAATTCTCATTATTTATTTAAATATGTGGATTAAAGGGTCCTTTACACTATGAGTGGTGTAGTTTTGAATAAATCCATTAAGGAACAATTTTTTGATAAACCGTCCAGTAAATTTCTGGTCATTTGATATAACATTATCACAATAAAACCGTCAGACTTCATCATTGTGCTGGAAAATGCATTTGTGTAATAGGCAAATCAGTGTATATTTAATTAGGAAATATCTAATGTGCATATTTTAAAACCAATTATCCGTTCAGCTTTCTGTTTCATTGAGAAAACAGTAAAGTTGGGAAAAGTTGACTGTGGCGTCTCGCGTTATGTGGGAATAATTATTCCACACGAAATGAAGAATAGCTGCCAGATTTATTAGACAGCTGGAGTTAATCCTGACCAAGAAACATTCTGTAAAACATTCATCACTACATCGTCTACATGCTGTGGGTCTAAGAAACACGGCCTCTCTGAAGCAGGGCTCCTACACAGGTCGTATGGATGAACGTGATTGGTTGAAAACCAATGCACGTGCGTTTTCAAACTTGAATGTTTTAGGTGTTCGGATTCGCCGTTTAAGTCCTGATGTGAGGCAGAAACGCATCAGGTGGTGACGGAGTTTTAAAATGAAAACTGAGTCGGAGCCTGAAACTTATCTTCCGTACCCCTACGTTCACTTTCATGCCCCCCCCCCCTTCAAACATGCTCTCCCACCCTCATCTCTTCCCTTTTGCTGTTACATGACCGGAGGATTTTGTTATTTACCGCTTGTCAGAATTAACGGAGGTCACCTCCAAAGAAAATCCTGGTCTGGACCTCTAATATCGTTACACAACGCTGAACGCCACATATCACGAATGAAAAGAACCAAAATAAAAAGTGTTGATTACAATAAGAGGTTTCCACAGTATTTCGAGTAAAGATCCTGATCCTCATGCAACAAAAACAAATATTTACCTCGACTGGATCTGAGGGTAATTACTGTAGTTTGCACTGGAGCGGCCTGAGGGGGGGGCGCTACATCATCAAAATCCTGCGTGGTGACCGAAGACGGCCCGAACGTTTGAACATCCTGAAAATGAGCCGTGTAGGAACCCTGGTTAACATTCTGATATTTCCTCTAAATGACTCTACGAAACATCGGTGATGATAAAAAACACAATAACTGATCGGTGTCAAAGTGCAGAGTGATGCTGTACGATGAAGAGAGAGGCATTATGGGTAAGGGTGGAGCTCTCCGGCGGCGGTGGCGGTCAGGCGCTGCTCGTCGCTGTTGGTGTGCACGGTGAAGCTGCTGTGGCGGCTGCCCCAGTCGTAGCAGTCGGACGAAAGACTGTCAGAGAGACGAGAAACTGTCAGCTGGTTTATGATTAGTCATGTTGATAATAAACATTTGGCTGCTCAGCCTCAACTTTTCTTTTACTGACGAACAGATAGTTTTCCTTGTTAGCTGTAACTGTAGCTGCTAACTACTGCTAACACTGGCTGCTGCTAGCTAGTTAGCTCAGTTAGCCATGCAGCTAGCCATCCTATTAGCTGATTCTGCGCGGACAGGAAGCTTAGTGCTCCGGGGATGTTCTGGTGTTTAAGCCCAATTTATACTTCTGGGTCGAATCTATGCTGTATGGTACGTGCAATCGCCCAGTCTACGGCATAGATTTGACACAGAAGTATAAATTGGGTGTTTGGGCATAGGTGGTTCTCAAAGTAGGGTCCAGAGACCCTAAGAGGTCCTGTAGGGGGTTCCAGGGGGTCCCCTGCAAAACGTTGAATCATTTACTTTTACTATATTTCCATCCGTAAGTAACACAGTAACAGAATGTGTGGCTGGACGATACGGCCAAAAATGTTAATAAAAAGTTTCATATCTTTCGATATCGATAATTATCATGATAAATATCAAATCGTTATTTCTTTTGAGTTTAAAGGCTGATTATTTTGTCAACACTTGATGCCAAACAGTGGATCACTTCACAAATCTGAGGTAGAACATTCAGAACAATTGTGATAAAATATTTGTCAACAAATATGCACGAGTAAAATTAAGTGAAAACTTTTTTCAGTCCCTTTTCTCTACAAAATAAACATCTTAATACAAGAATGAAGTCCTAATCAAAAATTTATTGAACATTTGTTATATTGTTATTTAAAAAATTATATTGCGATAATTACTGTTTTTGTAATTTGTCCAGCCCTAACAAAATGTGTGGCTATTTTGATTATTTGCTTCATATATCAAATCGGGGCCCGTGGTCAAATTTGTGTCAGTTTAGGCGTCTTTTACGTAAGAAAATTTAGGAACCACCTGCGTAGCCTTCGCCGTAGCACCCAAAGCTCCTTTAGCTTCTCAAAAATGTAACTACACATCACAGCTACGCAGACCGGTCGGCTTGGTAGCGTCACATTTCCTCCAAGCTCCCAGGAAGTTCCCAGTGCATTGTTTATTTATTTATTTATTTGTTTATTTGTCAGAGACAATGCAGACGAGACAGATTGTAACAGGTTACAGTAACTTGAAGAAATGTGTTGCGTGTAGGGTTTCTAGCTGAAGCTAATTTGCGACGCCTGTTCCTGGTTAATCTACACACATCACCTTACCAAGAAAATAGAAACAAACAAAACTAGAAGAGCCGTACAGCTATGGCATCGATTCCACTAACAGCTGTGGACGGCTGGTTCAGGCAGACCTAGCTGATAACAATAGCTTTGGTTAGCAGCAGCTAGCTGTTACTGTAGCATTAGCAACAAGCTATCTGTCCATGACATCATACACATGTACTGAAAAACTGAACAGGAAAAAAGTTTTTTTCTCATAGTTTGGGGTCTTTAGACACTCCGGGGATAAACGTTTAGGTTAAAGAGACTTAAAAAGAGCATTTTGACTAATATGGGACCTTTAATAAAAACCTTTATTGATCTCCGGGAGGGATTCTCTCATGCTAGCAGTCTGTTAAGAAATTAGCTCCATCTTTAGCAGCTGCAAGACTGATGTGCTGAATCCAGTCTCACGTCTGTCCATTGAGCATAAAGCTCATGTTAATTCATTGTTGATATAAACGCATATCAAAGGTTTGATGTCCGTACCTTGCTGAAGCATTCTGCGGAGGAATGCTCCACGCCAGGTCATCGTCGCTGTCGTACCGACGGGGGTTGTCGAAGAAATAGCCTCTGGAGGAGAGAACGTGGTTTGGTATCCCAGCGGTGCTCTGTGGAGACCAAGAGTCATCGTCAATAAAAACTAAATACAGAAGCTGATAAAATCCACCTTCTAACGTCAGCGAAGAAAACGCTGCTGGACTGTTGATCAGGTTTGCAACGTCCGGTCAAATTAGGATAGAATAAATACGGAATGATGGTCAAATTTTAAACTAGTGGCCAACGTGGATCTTTGGTGGCAATTTGGTTAGGTTTAGGGACCACAACTTCTCTCTAGAATTAAGAAACACAGTCTTTAGTTTGAAGACTCTCCAATACATGGTTTGGTTTGGTCAAAATTAAAGCTATCGTGTTCATGTTAGTTTAACTAGTCAGCATGCTAACCATGCTAACATGATGTTTGGCAGCAAGTCTTATGGTAGCTGAGATATAAAGCTAAAAGCCAAACCTGTTCACCTCATGGTGTCTGTGGTCAGCAGGATTTGTCCTCTGGGGACCATTAATGTAAAACAAATCAATATATTCAATATTTGTGGAGTTGTGTCAGGATGTCTGGAGAAAACCTCTGGCCACGCTGCGGCTACGAAAGAACCAGCTGCCGCAGAGGTCAGAGGTCACCTGAGGCTGCTGGGAGGACTGACCCTTTCCTGAGGCGGCCGTCGGACCCTGAAGAAGAAGACGACCAGCGAGGTGGGCAGCAGCTCCCAGACGAACAGAATCACCCCGAACACGATGTAACCGGCGTCTCCCAGCGACGACCGCAAGTCCGCCTGGAGACGCACAGACAAGGTCGCAGGTGAGGAGGTGAAGACGGCACGTGGACAGACACCTTTTAAAAAGAGAAAAGCTCACCTGGTCTGAGACGTTGTACCAGTCGTAGTCGAAGGAGTTGATGGTCTCGATGTTGGCGAGGGCGAGCACCACCAGGTTGTAGCAAGCCCGCGATGCGTACAGCAGCACCACCATGATGCCAATCAGAGTCACCTGACACACCGACGTCCCCTGCACGCACAGGTATTATTCATTAATATTCATCTTAGTTGGGATTTCCATGTAAACGTTCGCTGCCCTGTGACGTGTTCGGGCCTCCTGAGAAACCTTTACCTTTGACTCCAGGTAGATGTTGGCCAGCGACATCTTGGCGACCTTGTAGAGGCAGACGGACAGCGAGACGGCGCAGAGGACAAACAGGCTGTCGTTGATGGTGACCCGGACCAGGACGATGGTCTTGACGTCAGCGGCGGTCATTTTGACCAGCAGGGCGCAGACCAGATTCACCACCAGGAAGAGAAGACTGACGCCCAAGAAGACCAGGTACAGAGGGAGTCTGCAGGAGGAGGAGGGACAGGGGACATCTATAACCTGTAACACTGCATTTTAAAAGTGGAGCCAGTTTTATGATTTATGAAGTTTCACTGTGGAAACAGGTGAGTTATTCAGTCAGAACGAGCAGGATGAAGATGTTACCTGTACTTGAGCAGTGCAGGTGTGTACTTGGACTTCGCCTTAAAGTAAACCTGAGAGGGGGGATAAAAAAAAAAGAATTACTCGCCCACAGTTGGACGTTTGAGAAGCAAATTGACCAATCACAGCTCTGTAGGTGGGATTAATTATTTGGACACCATCTTCCTATAGAGTCCCACGCTTCAGCTTTCCGGCCCATGGGAGCCTTATTTCAGTATAAATATGTACGGTGGTCCTGTTAGATTTGCCATCCAACCTGGTAAACACATAAGACAATGGCCAATCAGAACACAGTGGGCTTTGGAGGTGGGGGGAGGTTGAAAGAGACAGGAGCATCTACAGCTTGTTTCAGACAGAGGCTGAAATGAAGGCCTACGTGAAGAGCCAGAATAAGATGAACTTGAACTTTGAATCATGCAAAGCTGCCATAGAGGAGTCAGAACTACAATATAGGACTGGAAATGCAGTATAATGGGTCTCCTTTAAATTTGTAATCGATTAGTCCTGCTGTAAATAATGTGATGTTTGTTGGTGCTGTTTGTGGCTGCAGAGAAACAGATCGATGGAAACACTGCACAGCAACAGTAAGGACTAAAACACAGTGGGATCAGATAACAGTTAGTGGATTCTACTTGCTGCCACGGTGGCTGTGATCAGTACCAATAAAAAACTCAACGGCCCCTTTTGGCTTTAAAATCTTCACTGCTGAGCTTCTTCCATGATCCCCCGGCCTTTCCTGCAGTGTGGCTGGGTCATTATTCCACACTGCAAAGATAAAATGCATCAGAGGCCTTAACTATCTTTATATCTATATTTCTGTAGTCGTGCAGCCCTCCAACCCTTTGGCTGAAAAAATGTGTGGAGGTCAGTGGTTCAAAATGTTTTGGAGACACACTCGTAACAACAGAAACCCAGGTTGTACACCGTCCTTTTTAAATCCGGCAGCTCATTTCAGTCCCTCCTCTCGGACTGAAGGTGCCCTCATCAAGGAAATAAGACACCGAAGTGTTTGGTCGGAAAACTAACCTGCGTCATCTCAGCTCTCAGGAAGCTGCTGCTTTGATTCTGAAAAAGACTCTTTGTTTTCTGGTCTATTTCAGAATCCAGCAGCTGCTGTGGATGAATGGGTGAAGGAGAGAAGCAGCTGCTGCACTGAAAGACTGAATCTGTGGCTTCGCTCAGTCCAGCATTAAACGACTCATCCAACAACGGGATGGTTCAGGTTTCTCACGCTTGGTGACATTTAACCTCAAAACAAAGACCCTCAAATGGGCTGAAGGACGGCAGGGGCGGCTGTGGCTCAGGTGGTGGAGTGGGTGGGCCATTGTAGAGCTGGTGGTTTGATTCCCAGCTCCTTCTGTCTACAAGTGCAGTGTTGATGAGCAAGATCTACAAATTTCTCTTAATGTATGTACAGGAAGAAAAAAATCTGCTGTATGAAAGTAATGAATTCAGACAAATCTGTTTGTCCTGGCAAACTTTTAGTGGGTTGAAGTTTTTTAGTCATCAGCAGAGACGATGTGAATGTAGAACTGCTAACTTCAAACCAATGGTAACAGATGGAAAAGCAAAGCCACTGAACATCTGCTGTTCAGCAGCTCTTTTATTGACCAAGTCCTCGGGCTGATGTCTGCGACTTCGCTGCAGGCGAATAAAGACGCGTGACTGAATCTGCTTTCTGTTGTGACAGTTATTGTCACTCCTCTTGAGGAGGATCGGGCTTGTTGCTGTAGCTTAGCTTGCTACACTCCCCTCGGGTTTAGCTTCTGTGTAGTGAAGCTTCATTTAATGTAGAGTAGCTGGTAGCTTAGCTCACCACATTTTCCAAGTATCTTGCCCAACACTTGGTTCTCAAGTGTTCATGCACTTGAGAACCAAGTGGTTCCACTAACAGCAACCAAAAGTTCCAAGTTCTCATCATAAACTTCCTGACAGATGTGTGAAGGAAGTTTTTCTCTCCTGTTTACTGATGGTTCAGGTTTGTAAACCTGACGGGTCCTGGCAAAGTATCAGGGTTTGGGTTGAGTATAAGCCGTTTTGTTGCGTAACACCTCTGGCTTAAAACCTTTTATTCTGTCTCTGATGTCAGTAATGGATGAAAATAAGCTAAAGTTCACATTCTTGGAGGCAGTTTTTGCTGTGCAGGACTCCACGTACAGTTCACAGTTCGTACTAGTTTGTCGGTGTGTTCTGGTAACACCGTTTTAGAGTTAGCTGCTGTCTAACACACCAAAGCGATGCTGCCGAAATCTTTTCTGTGGCTTCTGCACGTCATGTTTTTCTGTCGCTGTTTTTCATCAGTGCTACATACAATGATCTTCATTCTTAACACCACCTACTAAGCGCTGACTGGTTGATTGTTACACCACATTAACAAACTAGAGGTCTGGAGCCAGGCTAGCGTGACTTGTGCTGGTCTTGCGCATCATTACAGAAGCATTTCCACGTGTCAGCCCGACTAATTTAGTATCTTTGGAGACTTTAAGATCTGGATTAGAATTATGATTGAGTTTTAGGAGGTTGACAAATAATTGGCTGCACGACTTGAGTTCATATTGATGGACGCGCTCATCCGACGGTTTAAGAGGTAATGGCGTAACTTAAAAACAAAACATTCTCACTCCCAACTCGTCACACATGGACGCTTGGTCAACATCCCTTGGAGTCTCTTGGTACCACTTACCGTCGTTTTAACAAGTGTACGGCTCCGCGGTCAAATTAGCAACTATAAATATGCAACATCTGGTTAGACTTTCAAAATAAAACTAGTGGCTACCGTTGTGAAACATGGAAATTTGGTATCTTTTGAGACTTTAAGATCTGGATTAGAATTATCATTGAGTTTTAGGGTTAGAAACATGGAAATTTGGTCAAGTTATGAGTTAGGAGCTTCTGAGCTGTGGATCATCCTACCAGCTGAAATAAGAAACACCTGTCAAACCTTTACACAAAGTCTCAAGGCCTGGCTTTAGAGAAGTTAAATATGTGAACATTTCTAAACTAAACAGTAGATGGTGGATTATTATTACCGTTGTTGTTACAGTATAACCTGCTGTTAACCTGCCTCATGTCCTCCGGTCGTCCAGCTTTGCTTTGGTTTGTATGTCAGCCTGTTCTTCTGTAAGGCTCATACAGCTCTGTGTCACATGTCTATTACCATTTTATCAACCCTTAAATGCATCTTTAAATTTTTAGTAAGATCAACATAATAATTGCTGTATTTTACTTAAGTGTTGTGCTGCATGTGATGAAAGTAGGTTGTGTGTTGTTGCTTCTTGTTGTTTTCATGGCTGTTTGTTGTCGCTGTGTTGATGTTTTACTGTTTCCGGTTGATCCACATTTCAAAATTTGAGTTTTGTTGCTGCCTTTTTGGCGTCTCGTCCTTGTGCTGCACATTTGAAACATTTTTAAGGTTTCAAATCATCTCGCTGAAGGACTGCTGTTGAAAATTAGCCAGCTGGCACATTTACAGTCATGTTGATTAATTTGTGTTTAATGTGTATGAATTAAATTAAATAAGAACTTACGGAACGTATAGTTTCTCACAGTGAGTGAGTGAGTACTCCCATCCCACTTTTGTTAATATTTGATTCTTTCTTTTTAGTGTTATTAGTGAAGACCATCCAAACCAGGACCAAGTCAAGATCTAAGACAGAGTTTATCGAGACTGAGACAAGACCAAGACTTTTAGGGGCTGAGAGCAGTCGAGACCAAGACCGAGGGAGGGCAAGACTGAGTCAAGACCAAGACCAGTTCCCTGCATTGCATGGCACGCAATAAAATGTGGAATGTGATCTAAGGTAGTTCACAAATTGATCTGAAAGATCCACGTTCCCATTAAAACACCCACATACAAACACTAAGAGCTGAAATCCACATAAGCATCGCAGGGAGGGGGGGCGGTCGTTAATCAGGGTTATTGGTCGCATTTGAAGCAATAAGTTTTACTTCCAACCAAAGTTCGGATGTGAACAAATCAGAACATGCAAAAGCAATTTATTGATATTCCAAAAGTTACGGTCTTGACTGGTCTTGAAATGAAATCCCGAGTCCTTAATGTCCGAGACCGAGACAAGGCCGAGTGCAAATGCGGTCGAGTCTGAGACGAGACCATCAAAAACTGGTCTTAAGACCAAGACTGGTCTCCAATACTACAACACTACTGACAGTGTAAATCTGCTGTCCCCTCAAAATAACATCACACAGCCATTAATGTCCAAACCGCTGGCAACAAAAGTGAGGACACCCCTAAGAGAAAATGTCCACATTGGGCCCAATATTTTGTGTGACCACCGTTATTTCCCAGCGCTGCCTTAACCCTCGTGGACATTGAGTTCACCAGAGCTTCACAGGTTGGAGTCCTCTTCCCATCCTCCATGACGACATCACAGAGCTGGTGGATCTTACGAGACCTTGTGCTCCTCCACCTTCCGTTTGCCCCTCAGATGCTCAGCAGGGTTCAGGTCTGGAGACGAGCTCGGCTAGTCTGGTTTAGACGTTAACGGCTGTGTGATGTGTTTTATTTTGAGGGGACAGCAAATTTACACTGTTATACAAGCTGCACACTTTACATTGGAGCAAAGTGTCATTTCTTCAGTGTTGAACATGAAAAGAATCAAATATCTGCAAAAATGTGAGGAGTCTGTCACTTCGGTGAGATACTGTAACACAAAACAATCAACACTGACTTTTTGTTTTAACAAAGGAAACGAACGCCGGTCTCGTCCAGCGTCGGGCCCATCCCACCCACCTCCTTACTCTGACTTTTCTGATATTTAAGGGGCTCCTCAGAGCGTAACCGAGGGCCACGCGTCCGAATGTGAGGACTGAAACTGTGTTTCACTCTCTGGTTTAAAGTTTTAAGACCAGGTCAAGAAGTGTGCTCCTGTGAACCACACCCATGTACAGACACGCCCTCGAGTACACGTCTACATCACTGCGGCGAGGACGGAGCTGCTGTTCTGTTCTTTAAAGAACATCGTGCACCAGACTTTGTGCCTCTGGTGTCGCCAGCGTCTCCTTCATCAGTACCAGAACCAGACTCTGCTGCCCCAGCACCGGGGCCCCCCCTCACCTGTGCACAGTAGAGGTTCATGAGGCTGAGCGTGAAGAACTGCAGGCAGACGGGGAAGCAGTAGAGCAGCCAGAAGGCGAAGGGTCCGAGCGCGTTGGCGGTCACGCAGTCCCTGAAGTAGAAGGAGAAGAGGAGGGCGCGCAGGGCGGCCCACAGCAGACACAGGAACAGGAACGCCGTCTGGTAGCTGAAGCGCTTGTGCCGGTATCGCAGCACCAGCCAGAGCTGGGCGTAGACGAAGGCGAAGAGCAGCGAGTAGAAGATGGTGTAGGCGATGGTCAGACCCAGCTTCACGTAGGGAGGGATGGCCGGCGTGATGGTGGGAGGGGGAGGGAGGTGGGAGCCGTTACCGGCATGCTGCTGCTGCTGCTGCTGCTGCTGCGCCGGGTTCCCCTCCATCGCCTCCCCATTCATCCCCCCTGTGTTCCCCGGGAGAGAGAGAGGGGGAGAGGGGGCTGAAAGACTCTGATCTCCAGGTGACGAGGAAGAAGAAACGTGTCTGAGCTCGTTAGACGGATCCTTCACATCCAGACACACCGTCTGACTCGCAGAGAGGAGGAGGAGGAGGAGGAGGAGGAGGAGGGACACAACCCCTCTTTTTGCCGGTGCCTGGTGCAGAGCTATTGGTGGCTGTCTGTCACGTGATCACACTCCCCGGCGGGCGATTGGCTGAGCGGGAGGAGGGATGCTGCAGAGAAGAGGAGAGGAAGGTGGAGAGATGGATCTGGAAGGAGATAGAGGTAAACTGGGATCTGTGGCTCCACCCACCGCACACGCACGCTGCGTCACAGCAGCATCACGCAGGCGGCTTCGACTGATACTGGGTTTACTGGGACATCAGGGACTGAAGCAGAGACACCAGTCAGACAGGCGTCTCTCTCAGCTTTACTCAAATCACAATGAAACTCTACAAGCTGAATGGAAACATGAATAGAAGCTTTTTTTAGAATTACAATTATTTTATGTTTTATAAATGCAAATTAGGTATTTGGTCATTAAATATGCGCTGATTTGCATATCACACAATCCATTTTCCAGCACATAGGAAAGATTCAGATGGGTTTTTAAAATTGTTTTATTGTGATAAAATAACAAACGGCCATAAATTTACATAACGGTTCATCAAAATATTGTTCTTTCATGGATTTATTCAAAGTATTGGTGGTGGTGATGGAGCAGTGGATAAGATGCTGCCTTTGGAGTGAGAGACCCGGGTTCAATCCCCCACTGTGAGCAAGACACTTGACTCCTCGTTGCTCCAGAAGCGTGCGACCTCTGTCATGTATGACATTGTAAAAGCTGCAGCTGTTGGATGAAATAATGTCTGTCATGAACCTTTATATATTTACAGATAAGTAAAATGAGAATGACAAAGTTATTTTATAAAAAATGTCTTCAGAGGTCAGAGGTTGACATAAGGCCTAAGAAACAGTGTGGAAAATGATGACGATCTAACAGCCTTGAAGAACAGCTTTGAGAAAACGGCGGTAAAAGACTAATTAACGCATTAAAAACACACTTAGCATAAAAACGTCACATGAACACAGCTCTTATAGATAGCTGATCTATGAACTGGTTAAGAAGCTGAATCAGAGAATTTAGAGGGTTTTTTGAAGCAGTTATCAAACAAGTTGCCTATTAATTCAACAACTGACAAGTAAGTGATTAATCAGTTAATCATTGCAGCTCTAAACCCATTATATAACTTTATAATAAAGTTATATAAAATATAATGAATAATAACTTATTTTGCCTGCAAACCCTGTCCACATTCAGCACGAGTCAGACTGGAGTATGAATGAAAGGCCAGTATCGGTCCCGATATCAGTCCGACCCTAATATAGCCACCTCCTCCTCCTCTTCTCTCTCTGCAGTTTCTCTTTCCCTCTCGTTTTATATAACAGGCTGTTAGATAACAGAGGAGGCTGAGCAGCTCGACACGCTGACGACAAAGATGCACACTCCATTTTTATTCACGGCTCTGTTTCTATTTTTGCCTTCAGGAACAACAGTGTTTTATATAACGTGTTAACTGATTATATTACTGATTATATATATATATATATATATATATATATATATATATATATATATATATATATATATATATATATATATATATATATATACTGTAGATATGTTATATATGAAGGCACGAGGAAAATGCCTGTGATATTTACAAGACTGAAAGCAAAAAGACAAACAATCAATTGCTGTTTTGTCATAATAAATCATGTTGTCTTGTTTTACAGCAGTGTCATTGATGTAATTTAGGGTAAATGGTTATATGTCACTTTATATCTACTCGAACATATCTGACAGCTTTATTTACTAGTAAAAACATATAAGCCTGTTAAATAGAACAAATTCTTAAAGATTAAACCAGTTTTTGGTTCTTGACTTTTATAAATACAGAAGAAGTGTCTGTTTGGGCCCCAAACTTATCAGATAATTTCATTTAAATAACTGTTTGAGGACAAAAGAGGGAAATAATTTTATATTTTACAAAAAATAAGAAAAAAGTAATTTGTGTTTTTATTAATTAAATAAAAAAACAAATAAATTTAAATAGGGTACACAAAAATTATTTAATCTGAAAAACGGATGTTTCCTGGTGACCAAGTTGAGTAAAGAATAAAAAGTGACTGTTAAAGAGTTTGGATGTAAGATTCACAAGTGATTCCCAAATGAAAAGTGATGATAAGAGAAGTTTAAAAAATCCTGCCAGGACTAAATTCATCCTGGCAGAACATAAATATTGTAAAGGTCTGTGAGGATTCAGGGAACCTTTTTTATTCATGTTCTGTTGAACCCACTGAACTCCTCATGTTCTGTTCAGTATAAACAGCACACAGCTGACAGAGGAAGGTTCTTTACCTGCAAAGTCATAACACAGATCTGGAAATATTTTCATATAACAGTTTATTTAGATAGTTGAAGGCTGAAAACAAACGAATTTTACATAACGAGCGATGCCTTGACAAAGTTCATGTTCAGAAACATCAGGTGTAACCAGATATAAGGAACCAGAAAAGTCCTGTTTTGGAGGTGGGGAGGGAGGATGGGTGATTATACGGCCTTCACCCAGGAGACCGGAGAACGTGTTCCCAGAAACCCAACGTTAGCTGTTTTTTGTATTGTTAGCATTAGCTAGCTAGTCTTAGCAATAATTTGGCATTTTTTAGTTTTTTTTTTTAGCTTTTTTGGTTTAACGTTTTAGCGTTTGGTAGCGTTAGAAGGCCTCTTAGAGACAGGAAGCGCACTCGCTGTCCGGTTTGACGCCTCCTGAGACAGTTTGGCCCTTTCAAACATGGCCGATAGGACTGATCATTCACAGCTGTGAACAGTTCTGTAGGTTAAGAACAGGCCGTGAGTCAGACATGAATGTCGCTGAGGAACTTTCTTAAGAATAAATTTAAGAAAATACTTATGAAGATATTAGTGAACAAGGCCCACTGATGGTTGCTGCTGTTGCCCAAATCAAAAAAAAAGAAGAAGTTTGCAATGCTTTTTGAGGTTCAAGCAGATGTAACAGAAACAAAGGGGAAAAGGGAAGAGAGGAGGTGATGAAAGTAAATGATGAAGTTTGACTCTGTGTCCATTAGGTGGCGACAGAGTCCTGAATGTGAAGAGCTCTGCAGAAACCAAAGACAACCTGATGAACCAAAATGTCTCAAACTGTTTGGACCAAGTTGGTGTTTTTAAACACGCCACAATACTTCAGTTTGTTTCTCTGCAGCTGTTTAAATGTTATTGAAGTTATATAAATTAACAACACATCACTTTGCTCAGATTATTTTAAATAATTGTTTTGGACCACATCTTTACTGAAAGTTTACCTGCTTTGTTTAATTGTGTTTGGTGCGTAAAGCTAAATTACTGCAAGTTCAGAAACTTCAAGAACACTTCTGGTCCTGACTTTGCACCAAAATAAAAGCTTTCTACACGTCTACAGAACTCTGAAACTAGAAAACAAAACAAATACAGACAATATTAATGTCTTTTTTGAGATATTGTTAAGCTCGTGCCCAAATGTGTCTTTTTACAAAATACTCCTCAAGCACATTTATCTAAATAAAATATCACAATGCAGGAAAGCACATTTATAACATGGGACATGTCTGAATTTGTACAAAATGACAGAACATTCAGATTTTTATAATGAACACGAGGCTGCTGAGAGTTTGAGCCCTGCTGGAAGGAAGAACACGGGGTTAAAAGCCACTGTATGAGTAAGTGAAACTAAGAGTAACACAAATACTGAACATAGTCTGGAACAGTTATTCAGCTGCCTTTAAGACAAACACTCCCTGGCGGATGGATGGAACATTTTTCCTGCAGATGAGATGAGACGTCTCTTCAGCTGCATGCTGAATGTTTTATGACTCGTGGAGAAAGTATTTTGTAAATCTTAAGTTACTCCACTTTAAAATATATTTTTTCCCAGCAAAATACCAATCACACATGACTGATTACAAAATGTTGTACAAATAGTAATTAAAATACGCAGTTAAAATACAAAATACTGCCTGTGTGTTCACATGGCTCTGGGTCTTCTATGTCATGTTAATTGGCTGTGATCAACTTTATTTATAGAGCATTTATCAAAACAAAGTGCTTCACACACTTTATAAACCTTACAAGGCAAGGTAACTAAAAGAGCTTTACATTAAACATAAAAGCAACAGGGAAATCTTAATCTACTCTCTCTAGCTGGTCTGTACTCGGGTCCACAGCAAATCTTTGGGTCCACTGAAACTCCAAAAACCCTCGGACACTACAGAGAAACCAGGACCTGTCTGTCAGCAGGCCCCTTTGATCCAGTTATACTCTGGACCCACCTGCACGTTTACAGGTGGACAGAGGTTCCTGCAAATCACTCGGGCGCCAGATTTAAGATCCACTTCCTTCACTCTGTTCAATCTCACTCTCTTTATCTTTTCACTCAGTTACCTGCTCATTTCTCACTGTGTAAATATTTAATTAAAAACAGTGGTAAAAAGCTGAAAACAAAGAAAACAGGACAGTAAAATTTTCAGTGCAGTGTGAGTTAGCTAAAGGCAAATATCTTAAATATTTAATTAAAAGCAATGGTAAAAAGAAAGGGAGAGAGAGAAGACATGGAAATCACAGTGAGTGCCTAAATACACGAAACGCAGAATAAAATAAACATTTAAATAAGAAATAACAATAAAATAAAACATTAAATTAAAGAAACGATGAGTTAAAAACAGGAAATAAACAGGCAGCTCAGATTAAATCTGCTTTCTGCATCTGTAGGTGCTTCTTTAACATTCAACTGATTTTATTTATTCGATTCAAAAAACAATTCCAACTTCGATAAATATTTTATTTTGAAAAGGAAAGTTGACCGGAAGCAAGGTTGTAACTCCCGCTCTTCCCCCCTCCTCCCTCCTGCCTCCCCTCCCTCCCTCCGTCCCTCCGTCCCTCCCTCCCTCCGTCCCTCCTTCCCTCCCTCCTTCTCCTCACTCAGCATCCTTCCCTCCTGCTCTTTCAACCCGCTGCCCCTCGCCTCTGTCCCGGCTTGCTGAACTGTGAAACACCGCTGGTCCGACCGCGTCTGTGGAGCTTTTTTACCGCGAAGATGAGTCCCGAGTTCCGGAGCTGGTTCTGGGTCTGGTCGTGCCTGCTGTGCCTGAGTGTTCTGACCCGGGCTCTGGAGCTGGAGGAGCTGTTTGAGTTCGGGGAAGGAGCCGGAGACCAGCAGCTGCAGCCCGGCTCCGACTCCACCGCCGAGCTGCGCCTCAACGCATCTCTGTTCTTCTTCAGCGAAACCTTCGACAAAGTTTACGTGAGTTTAACCTCCAGCTGCGTTTAACGATGCAGAGTCACGAGTTACCCGAGAATCGGTGGAAAAGTGGGGGGAAAAACTAGAACAAGGTTTCGGCTGTAAAACCTAAAGAACTCACCCAGTTTAACTGCTGTTAAAGTTAAAATTAAAGATTGAAGAGGACACAAAAGGCGAGTTTAAAATGAGGGAAATTCAAACGGAGTCTGGCTGTGAACATTTATTTAGGGCTACAATTCTTATTCGTTTCTCATTTATATCATAAAATATTGTAAATAATTTGCCAATAAACGCACTTTAAAGTGTCCAGAGCTCAAGACCAAACTTTAAAATATCTGTTTTTTAGTCTCATTAAAATATTTATTTTAGCCTCCTAACATGACACACAGAAAAAGAAAATTCTGGTCAGTTGTTTTAGCATTTTATATAATTCAGCAGATATTTATTAATTAATTTTATGTTTTTTACAAGATGAACAACTTTTTAAACCTGTTATTGACACGCAATCAGTTCATTTTTAACCTAAAAACCCTGGTAAACATGTTATTGTGATACTTTACAAAAGTTTTTGTAAGAAAACTCATTTAATTTAAAATAAGCAGCATCTGATGGGATTTTCTCATTAAATTCCTCTTAAAAATCAGGCTTACATACAGAGCTACAAATTTAAAGTGCTTCTATTTAATTGTGGTTTATTGATCCAGGTGGTTTCCATCTGCTGAGACTCTTCTTCACTTTAAATCACCTCAGTGTTTGTTGACACACCTGATAAAGGCGTTTCTGTTCAATCAGTGAGCGACACCTCGAACCCTCGCAGCTCTCTAAATTTACTTGACCAACATCAATAAAAAGCTCTTAAACCAACAATTAATTGAATAATTGATTAGCTATTAAAATAATCTGCAGCTTTTCTGATGATCGATTTAATCAGTTTGAGTCTTTTTATAAAGTTTAAATTTTCTGATTCTGGATTTTTAAATGTGAATATTTTCTACCACAAATATCTTTAGGTTGAGGACAAACCCAGACATTTTTTTTTAGCGATCTCTGACATTTTACAGACCAAACACCTTCTGGATTAATGGAGAAGATGTCCAAGAATGAATATAGCTCTCAGCTGCAGCCTGTTCTCGCCCCTCCCTTCAGCTCAGATCATCTGTTAGACCGAGCTCAGGATTTAATCTCCACTGTGGTGATTTTAAACTCTTCAGTTTCTGCTCTTAAACTTTTCCCTCCGGCTGCAGCTGCCTTCAGGATTTCAGCCGCTTCACATGCAAATGTTGTCTGATTGATTAGTGTGATAAGAGGAATGTCTCTGTTTGTTTGTTGACACCTGATAAGGTTTCCTATTGGCCCCTGAAGCCGTTTACAAAATAAGAGTCCTCTCTCTCTCTGCAGGCGGAGCTGCTGTTGTTGGTTTCTGACTCTTGATCAGTTTGAATTTTGTTTTTTTGCAGTGAAAGTATTGGAGGAAACATTCAGATCCTTTCAGTAAACAATTAATCGATTAGTTATCAACTATTAAATTAATCGCCAAGTATTTTGATAATCGATTAATTGGTTTGAGTCATTTATTAAGATAAAAAAGTCTAAATTTCTCTGATTCAGCTTCTTAAATGTGAATATTTTCTGGTTTCTTTCCTCCTCTGTGACAGTAAACTGAATATCTTTGGGTTGTGGATAAAACAAAACACAACTGATGGACATTTTTACTGACATTTTAAAGACCAAACAACTAAAGGATTAATCGAGAAGATAATGGACAAATTAAATGTCCCTGTTGTCCTGTTACACCTCCTCAGATTCCTCCTCCTCCTCGTTAATGTAAAGCAGGCTGCTGCTGCTGCTGATTATTTCCTCCATGAATCGCTCGATTGTTCGGTTGGTAAAGATTCTGCCGTCGCAGTTACCCAGAGTCCAAAGTGACACCTTCGCCTGTTGTGTCCGAGGCTCAACGTTACCAACGAACGCCACAGTAACTACGATCATCCAGAGGAGAAGCAGCAGATCTTCATGGCAGAAGCTGAACCGTCAGATGTTTTAAACGATTTTCCCAACACGTTCTCGACTCCTGTCCAGTTAGACTTTCAAAATAAAACTAGTGGTTAATGTTGTGAAAGGTCACAGTTTGGTTTGGTACCAACACTACCTGGTTCGGGCTGAGCAAAGATCATGGTTTGGCTTAAAACAACAACGTGACGTTAGCTAAATATCGTTACTAGCACGCTAACCGACGTCACAAGCGGCCCCTCCCGCTAGAAAACAAATCATCTGCTTTTAGCAGCCAAAGCAGGAAACATATTTCAGCCAATCGTGATGTGGCGGTGACGCATGTGTAGTTTAAGTATAACCGGTCAGGAAAAACGCTTTCTGAACCTTATTTTGGGGCTGAAGTCGTTAAACTCTTTCAGCGATTTTCATCAGATGTTTCTGCTGATTGTGTTTTTACGTCCCAGAGAAAGTGCAGCTCTTTCTCTCTCCACATTCGTTCAGACAGGAGCCTGGTCTTGTTAGTCCGAAATAGCTGCCCAGAGGCGTTGCCAAGATGGCGGCCGAGTGGCGGGACCTGCGTAGAAAGACTTGGCCTTTGCCGGCCGAGCAGGCTAACTTCCTGTTTAGCGCTCCGCTAACGTGCGGCTGGCGTAGCCTTTTCAAATGTTACCGAGCGAGCGGATCAGATTCTGAGAGCGAAACGAGTCATTTCGCAGATATATCGATCCACCGTGTTACAGCCGCCGTTCTGACCGCTAGTAATAGTTACTTCTAAGCGCGGAGCACTTCCTGTCGGCTCGGAGGCAATGAGAGGCTACCCAGCCGACCAATCACAGAGCTTACGGTCGGCGTCGCCTCGACGTGGAGTTACATTTTTGAGGAGGTGCACGTCAGGCGACGGCGTGGATTTAACGCAGAAGTATAAATCGCACTTTACTCTGACTTCACTGTTAAATATCCTTCACCTCTGTCAGATGAACCTTTCTCCTGTTTTTGTGAGCAAAAATTCTCAGTTTGTAAAGTAGCTGAAGCCGTCAAACACATGACACAGTAAAAAAAAAGCAGAACTACTCGACCACCTTGGTTTTACCGGAGTAAAAGCACTCGGTTTCGGGCAGGCGGAGCTGCGGGTGGAGGTTTGTTGTTTGCTCCCTCACAGAGGAGGCGGAGGTGCTGGACTCTCTGTGAAGGAGCGAACAGACGCTGGAATGTGAGTCAATTAAAAGCCACCGCAGATCAGCCTTTCATCACGAACACACACACACACACATTCCTCAGGTCATGTGACAGCTAATCCAGATTGGAGCATCCACACCTGGTGTGAAGCTCAGATTAAACACGTCGGCTCCATGATGTCACTTTAACGTCAAATTAAAAGAAAGTTTGTTTGATCGTCCTGACAGGTGAAAGAGAGAGGAGGGAAGTATTTTAGCTTAGCTGGTTTAAGAAATGTCCAAACTGCTGCGGGGCCCCAAAAGCCTCCTGGGGCAGCTTCAGTGTTAGATGTTTATCACACTTTAATTAAATGCAGATTTTGTTCCTACAGCAGATTATCAGCTAAGGCCGGTCCAGCTTTGTGCCTCTGCCCTGTAATAATAATAACAATAAAAGCTCTAATTTATAAACCGTCTTTATTAATTAAACGCAGGGAAACTTTACTGAATTGACTTTAGGTCACTTTAGGTTTGTTTTGGTTTCTTTTCCGCTCACGTTCTTAAATAAATGATCTCAAACACAGAAACATGTTAGGAACTGGTTTCTGGGTCTCTGTGTGCACCTGGAGGCGACGGGACTCACACTGAGTTCAGGGGCCCCGACAACAGAGTTCTGCCCTGTGGCCCCTTACAGGCTAATCTGGCCTTTGATTTTCCTTCTACCCTTTTTATTATTATTTTATTACACATTTTGAATTCTTGATCTTTTGTAAATTAAAACAATCCTGGCTGACGACTTCTCCGTTTTTACGTCTTGGATTTCGGCGTTGTAATCTGGACCGGAGGTTCAAACGTCGCTAAAGGTCAAAAGGTTTTGAAGGAAAAAGGTGGCAGTAGCTCTGGGCGAAAATGTTATCACGATAAAAACATTTCATCAGACTACATGAAGCCCCTTTAAGTTTAGTTTTACAATAATTGGTAAGACTTCATTTTTAGGTGATTAACAGCTGATATTATTACAAGACACTTACAGGCTCTAACTAGAAACCTGAATAAGTTACTGTATATTATATACATTATAAACCTGATAATTAGTTTTAATAATATCATTAAACTCCTTTTATTGTCTTGTAAGATATTTATTGGCTTTTATTACAAACTTGTTTATAGTATATAGACGACCTGTCAATGTTAGTAAGACGTTTAATGACAGTAATCAGACTCTGAGAGGTTTATAAAAATAAAGGTTAATAAATGCTTTATTTTACACTTACTAAACATTAACAAAGCTGCTTTGCAGCTGCTGGACCTAAAGTGGGAACAGTGTCTTATATAATCATTCACATAACTGTCAGTGTGCGTACAGGAAATGACAGAAGGTAAGAATGGCGCTAGAGGTGCTGGGAAAAATTTGGGTTCACCTAAATTTTGTTTTGTTAAATGAAAAACTTGAGTGAAACCAATGTAAACATTCAGTCTGAGGAAGTTAAACCACAAACTTTTTGACTCGATCAGTCTAAATGTGAAAGAACCTAAAGGAGCAGCTGGAGCTCTTCGCCGCCCTCTGATTCGTCCACGCCGAGTGTTGTTTCAGTCACGTCACCGTTTGTTTTCCGTCCCCGTGTTAAAGCAACAGACCACACAGATCACTCACGTCTCCACAGGAAGTCGAAGGGACGAGTTCCCCGTTATTTCAGACGCTGCAGGCCAAACTTGTTAAACTCTGACGTTGTGTACATTAAGTGAGCTGGAGGATAAATCACCGCTCACGTACAGGACAGGAAATATACGGACGCTGGGTGTCCTGTTAGTTTTAGCCCTCAAGCTGCAATGTTGTTTGGTCTTTCAGCTGATTGGCTGGATCTCTACGTCCACTTTGTCCACAGTGTCCTGTAGTGAAACCAGAGAGGAGATTAATTTACTTTGTCTAAAGAAAATAAAAAAATATTGGATTAAATCATCAACTGTCGGATGAAAAATCTACTGAACAAGATTCAGAGCGGACGTTAGTCTCACATCACTGAACAGTTTTCAATAATCTGTTCACTTTAGCTCTGCCCTAAATATAAATATAAAGGATTCTGTTCAACCAGCAACTGTTCATCAACTTCCATAAAAGACCTCGTCAGTATTTTTTACACAAGAAAAGACTCAATTTAACAGACTGTTAAACCAACGAGCGCAGACCTCACAGATTATTTTTTAAAATCTGTGAATCATTCACATGTTTTTTTCTTCAGAAAAATGTACGACTTGGACTCTAGCTCAGAGACTTGAGACTCGACTTGGACTCTAGCTCTGAGACTTGAGACTCGACTTGGACTCTAGCTCAGAGACTTGAGACTTGACTTGGACTCTAGCTGAAAGACTTGAGACTTGACTTGGACTCTAGCTAAGAGTCTTGAGACTCGACTTGGACTCTAGCTCAGAGATTTTAGAATCAACTTGGACTCTAGCCCAAAAACTTGAGACTTGACTTGAACTCTAGCTCAGAGTCTTGAGACTTGGACTCTAGCCCAAAAACTTGAGACTCGACTTGGACTCTAGCTCAGAGATTTTAGAATCAACTTGGACTCTAGCCCAAAAACTTGAGACTTGACTTGAACTCTAGCTCAGAGTCTTGAGACTTGGACTCTAGCTCAGAGACTTGAGACTCGACTTGGACTCTAGCTCAGAGTCTTGAGACTTGGACTCTAGCTCAGAGACTTGAGACTTGACTTGGACTCTAGCTCAGAGACTTGAGACTTGACTTGGACTCTAGCTGAAAGACTTGAGACTTGACTTGGACTCTAGCTCAGAGTCTTGAGACTTGGACTCTAGCTCAGAGACTTGAGACTTGACTTGGACTCTAGCTCAGAGACTTGAGACTTGACTTGGACTCTAGCTCAGAGACTTGAGACTTGACTTGGACTCTAGCTGAAAGACTTGAGACTTGACTTGGACTCTAGCTCAGAGTCTTGAGACTTGGACTCTAGCTCAGAGACTTGAGACTTGACTTGGACTCTAGCTCAGAGACTTGAGACTTAACTTGGACTCTAGCTCAGAGACTTGAGACTTGACTTGGACTCTAGCCTAAAAACTTGAGACTCGACTTGGACTCTAGCCCAAAAACTTGAGACTTGACTTGGACTCTAGCCCAAAAACTTGAGACTTGACTTGGACTCTAACTCAGATTTTAGACTCGACTTGAAACCTGACTTGGACTCTAGCTCAGAGACTTGAGACTCGATTTAAAAGTAGATGTCCTGCTGACTTTCCTGACGGACATTTAACTAATCTGCGTCATGTTTTTGTTATTTCAGCATCAGTTTGATCCGTTTGTTGCTATTAAATCACAGCAACTTGTTGACTTGTGGTTTCACACAGCTGTAGTAATCGCGGGTTGTGTTTATGCGAGTTATAGAGAACTCGGCAGCAGGTCGGCGATAAAGCTCACGCAAAGATTAAATTTGCGTTTCTGTGATAATGAAGAACAAAGTGACACCTCAGTGTCTCTCAGCCTGCTCTGCTGGATTTTCCCACAGTGTGAAGCTCTGAGTCCATAAAGCACACGCCCCCCTCTTTTAAGTGTCAACCCCAACCCCCCCGCCAACAGCCAAACTGAGCGGCATCCTGTTGCTCTGTGGCTCCTCAGTAATTATCAGTGACACTTCTCAAGCTTTCCTTTACATCCAAAGTGACGTCAGGTTTGAAAACACTGTAGAGCCGATTGTGAAATAAAAATCTGCCCGTGCGGAGGAGGAGGAGGTTTTTCCGGCCGGCGGCAGGAAGCGGAGCGTCCTCCTAGAGTTTCCACATCTGGAACGTATAGATTTGAGACATCTGTCCTCTGAAAAAAAAACAAAACAGATGGCGGCGCTGAGCGGGTTGCCTACCTCCGCTGTTCTCACGCTGATAATGATGATCTCAGGGGTCGGACATGTGTGATGTCAGGGGCGTCCTGGCAGGTTTCCACGGAGGAGGAACCGCCGCATGTGTTATTACAGTACATGTGTTATTGCCTGCACAAACAGGTCGTTTACTGCGGAAGGTATGCAGCATGTAGGCTTCACACAGCTTCTGCCTTTCAAAGCAGACATTTTCCACATCAGCGTGTGAAGTACAAACTATATCAACTTTATATTCCAGCTGACAGACTTATTAATATCAGGTTTTTTTCCTTCCAGGCCGCCACATCGCGTCGAATGGAAAGTTTTCCTCCCATGTTTAATATTAACACTAATAGTCTTTATTTGTAAAGAAGCTTTCAGTGCAGCTCAAAGTGCTTTACGTTCACAAGCGCTCAAACAAATAACTAATACATGAGTACAGCAGCACGCACATACGCCACATGCAGAAAACACAGCTGTTAAAATTGGAAAAAGGGTAACAGCTGTAAAATTAAATAAATACATAAATAAAAGTGTTTAATCAGTTAAAAGCATATAAAGTAGGTGGTGAGCTGAACTATCTACAGAGGAAGCTTCTCTTAATTATAGAGGAAGTTTCGGTGCAAAAACACACAACGCTGAAGTTGAATTAAAGGCCTTTTCTTGTCGTTGCATGTAAAACACAACAAAATCTCACAACATGCTCGCACACTAAATAAGATAAAACATGAAGAATGAAGTGCTCTGCGTTAGTCCGACATTAATGTCGTTGTTATTGTGTGAGAGGGGAGTAGGAATGTATATAAAGTATAAAAACCTCTCTAATAAAGGAAGGAACCTCTGTGTCTGTCTGTGTGTTTGTATTTCGACTATATCAGGAACCGTTCGTCCGATCGACTTCAAACACGGCGGGTGTGCTGCTGCGGTCCTGAGAGATTGCAGGTCTGCGTTTGGTGCAGTTTGAACACGCAGCACATGCGGAGTTAATAAATACAGCGGAGAACAACAACGAGCTTAATGTGCTACGATGAGCTAGTGAATTGTTGAAATGGAGTATTGTCATCACGAGTGTTTTTTAACCTTATAAGTGCTGAATATCTCGCAGTAGTTTCAGCGTTATTGATGCTGCAGGTGAAACCGATGTGAAAGCCAGTACGGAGACCAAGCGGGAAGCTTCCGGTCTACAATATGAAGCCGATGCTGAAGTCCCTGAAAGCTGCATTCTATTGAAAATCCAGCAGGGGGCGACTCTTCTGGTTGCAAAAAGAAGTCCGGCCCCATTAGAAATAATGGGAAAATGTTTCTCCTTCTCAGCTGAATAATTACCCCAGTAAACACTTTCCTGATGAGTTTATGGTCTCAGTCGCTAGTTTCAAGTCTTCTTCAACACAGCATGATGTTCATTTAGTAAATTATGGTCCCGTTTATTTTAAAATAGACCACAAAGCAGAGAATGTTTCAGGGCGGGGTTATCTGGGATTGACAAGTCGTTACCATGGCGACCCGTCAATCAGGCTAGAGCCGACTCGTACCCTCGGCGCTGTGTGAATTTAACCAGCGCCGTTGAAAAAGCTTATCAGGAGTCGGCTGTTCACTTTCTCTGGTGAGAACATTTAGTTTTCAGACTGTTGTTCTCTGGACAAACTTATCAGCCTGTTAAAATGACAGTTAACCTGAGTTACAGCTGCACCTAGCTAAGCTAGCTAGCTAGCTCCGCACACGGCCATTAGCCGTTCAAAATGGCGGCCCACAAACCAACGGGGGACGTCGCCATGACTACGCCCACTTCTTATACACAGTCTGTGGCGGAGAAGCTAAAACTGGAGTGACGTGTTGTATGATTCCGGTTTCAGCTAAAACTCGTGCTGCTGCATTTTGTATTTTGCTGCAGCTTAATAATATATTTTTTGGGTAGAACCAGTAAAAAGTGCATTACAATAGTCCAACTGGGGAAAAACAAAAGCGTGCAAACAACTCGTCGGCAGATTTATAAGATGAATCAGTGTTGGGCTGCCGAGAAACGTCGATGTGTTCAGTCTTTTTCTTTCCATCTGCTGAAAGGAAGCGTTAAGAGAGAGGCGGCTTCTACCTGAGCACATCAGCTCTCTTCTGTTCAGCCTGCCCCTCTGACAGGTTTGGCAGCGTCGTTAGCTGTTAGCTTGATCCTCTCAGATAAAAGACTTCCTGTCTGCTCCGTGATGAAGCTCGAGGGTCTTCGGCTCCGCAGGCGTCGTCTCTAAAGTCGTCAGAGACCTGCTGGGAGACCCCGGCCCTTCGCCCGCATGCTGCTGCCATTCATGCGTTTCTCTGCAGGAAGTCTTGGCGAGGCTGGGGGGGGTGGGGGGGCTGAGGCCCTCCAGACTTTTCAGAGGCAGTCATGCAGGACAGCTTTCCTCCTGGGCTCTTATTTCATCTCTTCTCTCTGCATCGTCTCAGACTTCTTCTTTCATGTCCTCAGAGCGCCGAGGCTCCGACCTTTCAGCTCTGTTATCTACCTGCTGCTCCGCCTCTCAGGTGGACTCATTTCCTCCCGTTCGGGATTAGATCACGACTTTTTTCTCAACTTCAGACCGTCTGTTTGAATCGCTACTTAGCTTCTGAGAAATCGGCCGCTGTCGCCATGTTTGAATCAGATCTTTAGCGAGTTCAGGAACCGGAATCAGAAACGGATCAGAATCAGAAACCAACGGATTCTTCTGTTACGTTCAGTTTTTAGCTTCAGATTGTCGTTAGCGGAGCGTGTTACCGAATCTGAAGCTCTGTGATTTGTAACTGAAATGCACCCTGGGAGTTGTAGTTATGTCCTCAGGCTTCTTGTAGCCAGATAAGGTTCATCTTCTGTTCTGATGATCCAACAGGAAAGTTTCATGTCCAGCTATCAGTTGGGTATCGATTCAGTTTTACTGATTGTGACTTATAGAATCTCGGTTCTGGTTCCTTCAGCACAGATCTTCATCCTGTAAAATGCTCACTGCTGTTCAGTCAGGAGCTGAAACATGCAGGAAGTCAGGAACCGGGGAGCAGAACCCAAACGCACAGGCCTTAACCAGTTCTTTCAATTTTGGTAACATTTCTAACTTGGAGCCGGTTTTTGATTCCCATCCACAGCTGTCAGCCACCAACTCCGTCTGTAAAAAAATGAACCAGACTTTTCCTGCAGGAGCCCCAAAATAACTCGGCTGTGAAATGAAAAGCTTAACCAAAAATTACTGACCGTCCTGCACAAACTGCAGCCATCGACGCCAAATGTGGGGCCGGTTTTTGTTTTTTGGACACAAACTGCTATTTTAGAGCAGTGAGAGAAAATACAGAGTATATTTTGATTTAGTTCATAAGTGTGAGGAATATGTTTCCCAAAAAAGTTTACATGACGGAAAATCTGCTCTGAAAACAGCAGTCTTTTTGTTACACCGACATGTTTGTGCAGGTGTCCCATCATTAACGCCCACAAAACATTTAGAATTTAAAATGTCGTCCACATCGTGACGTTTCCAAAGATTTGAATATTTTTCTTTCTGAATTAGAAATAAATATAAAATGTTTCAGCCGAGCGTCCTGCTGTAGGAACAACGTTATTCCGGAGGAATCAGCAGCTCGTGCAGCGTCACTGCGCCGTCTAACAGCTTCATACTGTCTGCTGATTGGCTGAAGGAGGCTGTTTAAAAACAAAAGGAGATACAGAAGCAGAATGTAAAACTTAATAAAAAATAGTTATAGTTAAAACTCCTACCAAGGCTAAAACAGAAAACATAGAGAGGTTTTGTATTTATTTGCTCAGGTTTTCAGACTCTCAGAGTTCTGCACATCTCAGACCAGCTAAGGTTAGAGAGTGAGGCTGAGCCGAGAGCTGACAGGATCTGAAATATCAGCGTATTTGTCCCGGTGTGATTTAGTGAAACAGTTAAATTTGAAACACGTGTCGTATGAATGCAGAACAGCTGTTTCCTCTCTGCCCGGCTGAGATAAGACGGACGACCGTATAAGATACACAGTTTATGTCTGGAGCTGCTGGTGTGTTTAAGGCCTGAGCCAAACAGTCAGTATCAGCTCGCCACAGCCTCCGACCGCAGCCGCTGCAGCTGACTTCATGTTTATGTGATAAAATGACTCCGATGAAGGTTACCTGGCGAGAAACAGACGCTTTAAGAAGCTGTCTTCAGAATATGAAGTGAAAACTGAATGAGACTGAGGACGTGTTCACATTATCACAGAAAAACCCCTGTTTAGTTACTACGTACTGTGTGTGGTGTGATGATGACAAAGGAAGAGGACGCATTTTGGGGTTCTTTGGAACTAAATATGACCATATTTGGGCAAGAGGGGTTAGCTAGTTAGCTTGCTTAGCTAGTTGGAAGCTAATGTTGGCTAGCGACAAAAATGGCTTATAAAAGTCCCGCCGAGCTCGTCTCCAGACCTGAACCCTGCCGAGCGTCTGTGCGGCGTCCTCAAACCGAAGGTGGAGAAGAGCGAGGTCTCTGACGTTCGTGGTCATGGAGGAGAGGAAGAGGACTCCAGAGGGATCACTACTGTCAGAATTTTTCCAATGGAAAAACATCATCCGTAGAAAAAACAATCATCAGTTGCAGTCTGATACAAAATAGTTCAACCTCAACCAACAGCAGCAGTAAAATCCTCCTTTACGCCAATGAATGAGGAGAAATAATCTAATGATTTATTATGGTATAATAATCATTTTTCCTTTAATATTTAGTGCTTATTTAATTATTATAAGGAAATTTGATTATATTCACATCATTTTACTTGTAACAGAGGATTAATATTTTTACTTAAAGTGTATTTTGACGTTTCCATGATACTGTGATAATGTTGATTAACCACATAGTTCGCCAATTATTTATTGACAAATAGCTTAATTTTGTGCTTAAAGTTGCAAAAGTTGCTTAGTTGTTCAAACGGGGTGGTGACTTATGACTATAGTAACGGGGCGTTCGAGACCGGTCGGAACTGGGATATTTCCCAGTTGAAACTTCCGACCTCAAAGCGTTCCAGGTGCACGGTGGTGCGTGACGTCGAAAGTGAGCACACAGTTGCACCCTCAGCAGCTTTAGGTGTTAATAAAGAGGACGGCAGTTTAACTGCAACAAATGACACAAACAGCCCAAACGTCACTGGTTCTCTTCACCTCTGGCTGTAAGTTTGTAGCCCTCAAGTCAGTCAGTGTTGTTGTTACACTTTATAAAGTTTTTGCATTTTTAACAATAACTTTTATGCAGAAAAGATTCAGACTTTATGAGATTCTTTACTGTAGCCAGCTACCTAATGTGCAAAACATATTTCTACATCAGTATACATGCAGAACAGGTTTTATTATATGATCGTATTTATTATTTTAATTTAAAAACACGTAAATATACGTTTTGTTGCCGTTTAGTTTATGGTTTACCATTTATAAAGTGCTTCCATGGACGCTGACATTGTTTTGTGACGTCATTCAGCTGCTACTCGTGAAGTCGGGGTGCAAATTTTTTTCTCCGAGTTCACAAGTAGGAAATCCGACTTCAAGTGGCGTTCAGGATAGTTTTTCAAGTTGGAAATTTCCCAGTTCCGAGTTGCCTGGAACGCAGCATAAACGCACCATAAAACGTAGTGGGAGTTATGGTGTGCAGCGCGTGACAGGACCATCACTGTGTGACTGATAACAGCTGATACGCCCCCATTCTCTGTTTGAGAGGAGCGTTGGGGCTTTAAGGAAATGATACGATGTCTTCACAGTGTCGGGTCTGATATTGTTGATTTTATCGACAAGTAATGATAAACACAGCTCGCACGGTCGAGGTGGCAGCAGGTGGAGGATGGATGAGCAGACTGATTTTGCTTAACGGGCCTCGGTGATTGTTGTTATTGTTGGTAATTAATCCTGAGAAGCGAGCTGCATCCTTTACTTTCTGATCCAGACCAGTCGGATGCTCCTCCGTCTGCAGTCTAACTTGCAGCTTCAAATAACATCAGTTATGATTCGCTGCAGCTGAGCAGGTTATTAAAATCACTGACCAGTTCGTTAAAGGTAGAAAGTTGAGTTGAGTTTTGCTGCTTTTCTCTGTTTTATATCAGTTAAAAACTGGAAGTCTTTTTGTCCGTCTGCTCAGACAAAAACAAGACATTTGAAGACGTCTTCTTGGGTCCTTGGAAAAAGTTATACGATTTTTTTTACACAATTTTGACATTTCAAAGCCCAAACAAGCGTTTTTAATCAAGAAAATAACCACATTTTCTTTTTCTTTTACCTTTTCATTTGCTAAGATATTGTGTTTTGATCACTGTTGGGTCGGCCCTTTACATTTTTTAGTAACGTGAATTACTTCATCTGGTCAAATAAAAATACACAACGCAGAACATTTTAATTCTTTATAGATTGTTTAAATGAAATGTAAATCCACGCACGGCTCCTGTTACCGTTTCAGCTAAATGATCACGTTAAACACCTGAAACAGTCACGGTGGAGATCAAAGCTGAAGCCGTCAGTGAGACAAAAGCCGCCTCAGATACCCGTCACGGTCACAGGTCACCGTGTTCTGGGCTCAAACACTGACTGTGTCCGTTCACAGCGAGGCGGCTTTGAGTTAATGAGGCTAAAAAAGATCTTTTCTTCTGAGCGAAGGAGGAAGTTATTGGGTGGGATTCCTGTGGGCCGACAGAGAGGAGAGAGGAGCTTTGAACTGAAGGTCTCTCTGTACTGAAGCCTGGAACAGGACCGGCTGACCTCCCGGCTCTCCTCACGCCCTCTCACACATTTTTAAAACAAACTCACAAACATTATCTTTGTCTCGTTATCTCCTCCGTCTTTGTAGCTTCTTCTTCCTTCAAGGTCGCGGCCAGTACCCGTTCCCAGCAGGTTAATGATCTGCAAGAATCTAGTTCTCATAATTACATGATGCTGAGTTTTCATTTTTAGATCATACTTTGTTTTATTTGTTAGAGAATCATAACATTCGTTACAATTATATCTCACCTCAAAATAAAAGTAGAGAAAGGTTCACACAGGTATAAAATGTCAGAATGAACACTCGGGCTGCATGATAATTATCTGTCTCAGATGATTTTGGCCATATTTTCATTATCTGAAAATTACATTTTGGCTGCTGAGAATCTAACAACGCTTTTACCTGCGTAGCTGCTGTGGTCGCGCTCATTATGTCATATTTCTGCACCTGGATAGAGCTAGAGAGTTTTCCAGGTCAAGTTGCAAAGTAGCAGCTAAAACTGGTACCAGCAAACAGCCGTCGACCCCGTTTCCTGGCCTGATGTTTGAACACATTCTGACAAATAAACGCAGGTCTCCAATAGAAGCCTGGTCTGTTTTTATAGAAGTTCTCTGGATGTATAAAACCTCTTAAACCCTGCGAGGTCACAGCTTTAGCTGCTTCTAAGCTGCTCAGATCGTTAATATTAATGTTTAAACGGATGATATGCTAACTTCTCTCATCCTGCAGCCTGTTGTTGTTTTCCTTACCTTGCTGCCTTCAAAATAAAAGCACAGAAGCCGTCTGTCGGAGGTCGATCAAATGAATGACGTGTACTTGATATTATTGGATAGTTTTTATACTAGTTAGTAAGATTCAGTTTGAAATAAATAAACTTTTTCATTGCAGCCTGTTTCAGTTTTGTGCGAGAGGAATTAAAGGCCTGCCCCCAAATAAAGGCGGGGTCAGGGATTTTAGCAAATAAAAGCCCGGGCTGTTTATCAGAGTTTTACGGTAAGTTTTACCACAGACATAAGGACTTCTGACGTTAGCCCAGTGAGTATGCTTAGTTTGACAGCTCAGTAACATTACTGCAATACTAAATAATTGATCTTGCTGCACATGACAGCTTAGCCTCTCTTATTATCAGGTGTGCAGAAATTACAGGTTATTAACATAATATTTACAAAAAGGCGAAGAAATTATTATCAGTTTTTATATTAGGATGATTATTATTAGTTATCGGATTGGTGGGACAAAAAAAACTCTACATTGTTTATCACTAAAAAAAACATGCTGCTGTGGAAAAGTGGTGGAGCTGGACTGTACAAACATGAATCACACTGCCGCCGACCCTCCTGTAACAAATATCCTCCTCCTGTTCCAGATTAACACGAACGGGTTTGTGGCTGTCGTCGAACCTCCGGCTGAGGAGGAGTACCTCAGGAAGATGCCCGGCAATTTCAAAATGATTGCGGCCCTGCTGGGAGACCTGGACAACAGTGACGGACAGGGGAAGGTCCATTTCAGGCAGGACGACAGCCCGGACGTTCTGAGCCGGGCCGCCGAGCACATCAGGAAGGCTTTCCCCGGAGACGACGGCGTGGAGCCCAGCGGCGCCCTCATCGTCACTTGGGAGAACATGGCCGCCCAGGGGACGTCTGGACGAGGAGACGGGCTGGACGCTAAGGTGAGGGGACACATCGGCATCAGGGTGTAAATTAATCCATCAATAATTTATTTGTAGACTTTACATAGTTCGTCCACCAGAGAGCAGAGACACGGGTATTTTTCAGTCAGGACATATTTCAGTTCTTCAAAGGCTAATTTCAGTATCTTGGAAATGACCAATAGGTTCAAAATGTTTTGAACCTATTTGAATGCAGCAGCTGCTTCAGCCGGCAGCTGAACGGACTGCTCTGGCTTCAATGTATTCCTTTGGGGCAAATGACCCTTCGCTAAGTCACGCAACGAAGACGCAGCTGGCCAATCACAGCGCAGTATAGAACTTGCTACTTTCATGGCTGCGCTCCGTTGACTCGTGAAAGGAAGGAGACTTTTCTAACATCAGGTCCAACGCTGTTCATCTTGTAATAGTTACAGCAGCTACCCAGAGAGGCTGAAAGGAGAATTACCATTTATTCTCTTTCCAAAACCTAAAATAAATCCAGAAAAATGTCGGCTGTGGATTGTTCCTGATGTGAAGTTAGTTAGCTAATGCTAGCTAACTTCCTACTGTGTTGATCCAAGCGGGAAGCTTCCGGTCTACAATATGAAGCCGATGCTGAAGTCCCTGAAACCTGCATTCTGTTGAAAATCCAGCAGGGGGCGACTCTTCTGGTTGCAAAAAGAAGTCCGGCTCCATTAGAAATAATGGGAAAATGTTTCTCCTCCTCAGCTGAATAATTACCCCAGTAAACACTTTCCTGATGAGTTTATGGTCTCAGTCGCTAGTTTCAGTCTCAACAGCATGATGTTCATTTAGTAAATTATGGTCCCATTTATTCTAAAATGACCACAAAGCAGAGATGTTTCAGGTGATATCATGATTGACGGTGTTACCATGGCGCCTGTCAATCGGCTAAAGACTGCCCTGGCTGGAATTAACGGCTGAAAGCTATCAGAGCTGTTCACTTTCTCTGGTGAGAACATTTAGTTTTCAGACTGTTGTTCTCTGGACAAACTTATCAGCCTGTTAAAATGACAGTTAACCTGAGTTACAGCTGCACCTAGCTAAGCTAGCTAAGCTAGCTAGCTAGCTCCGCACACGGCCGTTAGCTCCGCTGTATCGTGACTTCCGGGCGCTTCGTGGTTGCAAAAACTTGACATTCAACACGGCGGCCCACAAACCAACAGGTGACGTCACCATGTCTACGTCCATTTCTTATAAACAGTCTGTGGTTGATCCTTAATATCATTGTCCTCTTTAGCTTCTGTCTTTATTTGTTTCAGGTCACTTTCAGGTCAGTTTGAGTCGGTTTGAGTCAGTTTCAGGTCAGTTTGAGTCAGTTTCAGGTCAGTTTGAGTCAGTTTGAGTCAGTTTAAGTCAGTTTCAGGTCAGTTTCAGGTCAGTTTGAGTCAGTTTCAGGTCAGTTTGAGTCAGTTTAAGTCAGTTTCAGGTCAGTTTCAGGTCAGTTTGAGTCAGTTTCAGGTCAGTTTCAGGTCAGTTTGAGTCAGTTTCAGGTCAGTTTCAGGTCAGTTTGAGTCAGTTTGAGTCAGTTTCAGGTCGGTTTGAGTCAGTTTGAGTCAGTTTCAGGTCAGTTTGAGTCAGTTTGAGTCAGTTTAAGTCAGTTTCAGGTCAGTTTCAGGTCAGTTTCAGGTCGGTTTGAGTCAGTTTGAGTCAGTTTCAGGTCAGTTTGAGTCAGTTTGAGTCAGTTTGAGTTAGTCTGACCACCTGAAAACAATCTTCAAATGCTCGATGCAGCTGCAAAACTGACTGCTTCTTTATGAGATCACTTTTTTCAACAAATTAGACAATATCTCTCTGGAGAGTGCAGCAAAAGTGGCAGCGCCGTGATAAAAAGCCTGTCAGGTCCGATAGTTGGACGGACTTAACAACGGTAACTAAGGGGGGCGGGCCTTATCGAAGGGTCAATTACGCCCGTCTAAATGGCGTCCACAAAAAGTGCTTCTTTTTGCCACTGACAGACTCAGACTGTCACACCAGGCGTCTGACAACATTAATGTCATTTATTCATTCAACCTTTGTTTTTACAAAGAGAGTCTCATTTCTTTTGCAAGAGGCCAAAACATCCGCATGAAGGAACATAGAGTTTCAAACATAAAACAGACGGCAGTTTCACACAGTAACATTTTAGAAACAAAGACAACAATCCAAGCAGAAGGTTTGAAGGATTTTTTTAACCTATTTCTGTTCGGACACGAGGAACCAGCAGCAACAGCAGGGTTCGTGGAAAGTAATCCAGAATGAGTTCAACATCGTGGTGACACCGGTTCTCGCTCTGAAATCTCAAAGACGCCGGTGGAAACGTGAGTCTGCGTCGGAGACAGGAGTTTGTTTTTTTTTAGGTTCACAACAAACGTCTCTCCCTCCCTCTCAAGTTGGGAAGAGTTTGGCTGGTGTTTTCTGATTGGAGGCCTTGACTGTAGCACGGAAATCCAAAATTATCAGGAGATTCTGGGGAACAAAATGTTGGATTAATTTATTGTTGTCAGCCTTTTTTAAAAAAAGCTCAAATATCAGTTTTGTCTTTAGTTCTGCTTTGTGCTGAAAACTTGCTTTGTGTTTTACGGTAAGTTACCAGTTTACTGGCTACAGCGGTACAATTAATACAACATTGTTACAACCGGCCTGCAATAATAATAATAAATTAAATCTGGTCTCATTTTATTTTTCTGTTGTTGACGGACAAGAGTTGATTCAGCTTCATCAACTGTGTTTTTAATATTTTGAGTGAAACAAATATAGGTTTTATCAGAGTGCAGCTGCAGCTTTAATAACAAACTCCTTTCTGACTGTTTCACCAAACTGCAGTATCATAAATACAGGATTTAAGAGAGGGCTCTGGATTATGTTAGATTGAACAGGTGGGTTGTCTGATATAAGAAATGTTGAGCAGATTAACTGCCCTTCTTGTGAGGCCTGTCGTTGGAAGCAACACAAGTTCCAAAATGCAGGATAATTGATGATTTTTATTCCAGAAAGGTTTTTTTTTTTGGAAATGAGCTTGATGACACGCCGCAGTTTAATGTCAGAGGATCTGCTGTAATTACAGCTGATGTTCGCCAGAATTGTCTCAGGGAGGCAGAGTCTGGATATGAAGATATAAAAAACTAAAGCAGGCAGAGTTTAAGATTTATTGGTGGAGATCTGCATTTTTTCCAAAGTGATAACATTCAGCTTTCATACTTTTACTTTTGATTGTGTGTCCAGCAGCTCAAAAACATTTAGCATATGTGGGTTTTTCACAGTCTGTCACGATTTCTGTGTTGTTGGAGGCTCATTAGCCCAACGTCAGCTCAGAGTGCATCAGTTTGCATACACAAGAAAAATGTAAATGTATACTAAAAGTAAAGTACCAGATGTTTCCTCTGCGATGGTGAAAGTTCAGATTAATGGACTGCCATGATGCAGCGCCTCTGTCATTCTTTTTCTGTCTCAGCAAGCATCATTTTTCACGATCACCTACATATTCCACATGTGCTCATGCGATCGCGTCCTCTCCCTGTACTTTACCTGCTCTCTGTCCTCTGCACAGATTTTCCCAGCTGTGCAGCCAGTGTTCATTTTCTTTCTGCTGCTTGCACAATAATGTTTCCTCCCAGGTTCTGCAGAACCAGAGCACAGCTGTGTAATCATGCACATGTGTGGTCACCATGAAATATGCAGTTCTATTCATGGACAGTGTGAGTGCACGTTACTTGAAAGATAATAATAATAATAAACTTTATTATTAGAACGCCTTTAAAAGCAGCTTCTCAAAGCGCTGTGCATAAAATCAGCCGAACAAAATGCTGTAAAACGGCATGAACAAAATAAATAAATATCTGACACAAAAAATCACAATCCACAGAAAAATACAACAAATAAAAGTTAATAAAAACAACAACATTCATAATAAAAATAACTATGAAACAATCATGCCAAGAGTCTGGGCTTCCCTGAGTTCCAGAGTGAAGGAGCACAAACAGAAAGGCCTCGTCACCCAGAGATTTGAGGTGCGTTTGAGGAACAGTTAACAGATTCCACAACGGTCTGCGATTCAGATAACTCAGGTGGAGCCAAGCTGTGTAATACCTCGTATGTCAAGATGTAATCACTTACTCATTATTAGGGCGTGAGCATGAAACATGCGAGGACCTATTAAAATGCAAATAAATCCTAAATAAATGACTTAAGTTTCCCCCGAAAACTCACGAAACCTTGCTCACATGTGAGAGGTGGCGAAAATGAAAATGTATTATATGGGTTTCAAATATGGGCGTGGCAAAATGGCCGGGGGAGGTAATGGAGCAGTGGATAAGCAACATGCCTTTCTTGTGAGAAACCCGGGTTCTCACACTGGTCGTCCGAGCAGGTGAACACTTTCAGGTTCCTGGGAATCAGCATCTCAGAGAACCTGATACGGTCGTCCAGAACCCGCTGTGTTTCTTAAGGAAGCTTAAGAAGGCCAAATTCCCGCACCAAGTTCTTGTCAGCTTTCACAGAGGAACAGAAAGCATCCTGACTGGAAACATCACTAACATGGTATGTGCACGGCTCAGGACCGGAGGGCTCTGCAGCGGGGATTAAACCTGCTCAGAAGGTCATCAGTACCCATCTCCTGAGCATCAGTGGTATCAGTGAGGAGCCTGCAGAGCCCAAAGGACACTAAAGGACAGCACCCACCCAGCCACAGCCTGATAACCCTGCTGCATGCTGGGAAGAGACATAGAAGGTTTTGCTGATGATATTTTGCTAATTTCGCAATTTCTCTCTATAACTCATTATATTATGACAATAAACCTACCTACCTACAACTCCCACTGTCACACGTCCACCATTGTGTCACAGAGCGAGACACTTAACCCCTCGTTGCCCCAGAGGCGTGTGACCTCTGACACACATAGCAATTGTAAGTCACTTTGGATAAAAGCGTCAGCTAAATGAAGTAAAATTGTAAAATAGTGGCACCTATAAAGTTGAAAAAAAAATCAGCCCCCACGCCATGTTCTACCTACTTTTTTTGTGGGACACAAGACACACAAAAAAGCCTCATCAGACCATCAGGAAGTCAAACTCATCAGGAAGTCGGCCAGTTTAAAAAGGCAGAAGCAAATTTAACCCATTTTTGGCCTTTTACTGGGTCCGTACTTTAACAAACTCCTACAGATCTAATCAAAGTTTTTTCTGTGCAGTCTAAAGGCACTGACGATGAAAAGTTGTTATATCTGTGATATTTTTAATCAAAGGCCGTGTCAGTGGCCTCGAATATTGAGGATTCGCCATGAAACAGGAAGTTGTTCAGATCAAACTTTACATGGTTGGTAATAGTCCCGCCCTGAACACGTCTACATCAGAGATTAGAAACTCTGCGGGTCAAAGGTCAGCACTGACGAGGCTCTTTACAATTGGTCATTGGCATAAATTTGCATTTGAAAAGTTCACCAGACTGAACCTGTGCACCTTCTACTGCGATTCCTGTCACATAAATTAACTTTAACTGAAATGTTGCTGTCAGGGCCGTCCAGAATCATCGTTATATGTAACTAAACAAGACAGAAAATCAGGAAACGTGGTGCCGCTGCTCAACAACGTGTCCTTTGTGCTTTCAGAGAAACACTTTCCAGCTGGTCGTGGCCTTCATGGAGTCGTCCTCCTGCGCCATCCTCTTGTACCCGAGGGACGGCCTGCAGTTCGTCTCCACTTCAGTAGGGGCCGAGAGTAAGCTCCTAGAGGCTGGCTTCAGTGAAGGCGTTGTTTCAGGCTGGTTCTGGAGAACCAAACAGGGGACGTACTTCCGCACCACCACAGATGAAGAGACCTCCATCAGGGACCTCACGGAGTATGTATCTGAAATCACTGGCTTGTACTTGAAGATAAACATCAACTGGTTTACATGTTGAGATGTTGCCAACCTTCGCTAACTTCCGGTTTAGCCCACTGCTAGTTCCTCTCCACACAGAAGTAATATTTCAGTCCATCAGCGGAGGAGAAGCTTGAGTTTAATTCCTTAAACGTAATAATTTACATCAAATCCTTTTGGGCAATGGCAAGTCCTGCCGCTCGGCAACACCTCCAGGCAGCTCTTTCAGACTGAAGTGCAATTTATACTTCACCTCGACGCCGTAGCCTCTGCGTAGCCCCCTTACCCTACGCCGTCAGGCTACGCTGTCACCTGCGCCGTAGCCTGACGTGCACCTCCTCAAAAATGTAACTACACTTTGAGTCGACGCGGACCGTAAGCTCTGTGATTGGTCGGCTGTGTAGCCTCGCAGTGCCTCCGAAAAAAAGTCAACACAGTGGATGCTGTAGTGCTACCGCCAACTAGCGTTTGGACGTGTAATCGCAGGATGACGGGGACACAGACGCACAAGTATAAATACATCGCGTACTTAGGCTGCCCGCGTAGACCGAAAATAGCAAAAACAGCACTTTGGTCTGAAACGTCAAAAGAATTTTTTACAGTCCCGTTGCCGTGTCGGCAGTGTGGAAGCATTTTAAAGCCGTTTGCAGATGCTGTTCTGCTGAACTGTCTCCCAGCACATCCACTCCATCTCCGCTTTGAGTTTTTCTGTCTCTCGTCTGTCAGAAGGAGGTTAAGCTAGCCCCGCCTACATTTGGAGTGCGCACGTATTGGAGCCTTTACGGTAAGTGAAAGGGCCCAGAGCGAGCTGACAGGCAGGTTAGAGACTTTATCCTGTCAGTGTGAGAGTCCTACCTGCAGAGAGGCTGTGAAGGCTTCATGTTACGCCGTACGAGAACCACATACAACATTATTTAATGTTTTTGAATTTAGCGCGATTAGGATGCACATGTGACAACGTCCAGTTTTCAAAGTAAGGCGTCTGTACAGGATGGAAATAAGATAAACATGATTATATTCACAGAAAGTATAAAACATATAACATGTGCCATTAAAAGGAAATGGACACATCAGGGGTCCAGACCCTATCGGGCCCCGGACCCCCCTCCACAGTCTCTCCACATCCTGTGGGAGACACAGAGGAAAAAGCTCATTTTGACTAGTTAACTTATGTTATTATTAATTTAATAAATGTAATCAATGGTAAAAATTTAAAAAGCCAAAATAAATGGAAAAAATGTGAATGTACTTGTTCGGTTTTTGAGCTTCGGCCAAGAATTTTCATTTCGGTGCATCTCTAACTTATTTTTAAATACACTTTTACACCTCGGCCAAGTATAAAACTTTTTTGTGACAGTTTTTTATTTTCATGTGCAAATTGAAAATGCGCATAAAAACAGATGGATGGAAACTACGTGTCTTTCTTCAGCTTCCTTAACACTGTTCTCACAATCAACAATCCGCTGCCTTCACAGACTTGTAAAATAAAACACAAAGCAGTTAAACTTGTCTTATCTCAGTTCCTGTCTCCATATCGTGTCACCGTCGCCTTGGTGTGTAGTTACATTTTCCTCGGCACAGCTTCAACTGGCACATGGTAGCTCTAAACATACATTTGTAAATGGCGAATGTTTTCCCTCGCGTGAATGACCACAACTTCGACCACAGGGTTAAGTAGCTTTCTATACGTCAGTCAGAACTGGAAGTCTCTTGGTAAACGTCGAAGCGTCGGTTAACCTGGACCTTCCTTGGATACACAACTTTCATTTACACAGACTTTTCTTTCTTCTTTTAACCAACTAGAAAGACAACCTCGGGACAGAAAGGAGTTTGGGTGTACGAGATCGGCTCCTCACCGGTCTTTCTCGACATTACACCAGGAATGGTCTCTAGCCTACCTGAGGTGGACGCCACAGAACCTCCTGTCACCATGTCGCAAAGGCGACCCGATGAGCAACAGAAGGGGGACTTTACAACCTACAAACCTGTGGTGGTACCAGACGAAACGGAGGGGTACCGCACTGAGACTCCGTCTGAGTACCAACCCACTTACACAGAGGCTGAGACCATCACGCCAGGGTATGCCGAACCGGGGACTAAAGGGCCGGATTATGAAGAACCAGGCCACACTGAGCCAGAATACCCTGAATCTGTGACAGTCGTGCCAACATACACCGACCCTCGACCTAGGTACCCGGACACATCCGAGCCGAGATACCCTGACCAAACCGAGACCAGATACCCGGTCTCCGAGCCTTTGCAACCTAGATACTCGCCAAATGAGCGGCGGTTCCCTGCCCCAGATACAGTTCAATCACAGTACACCGACCCTGAACCTGTCCAACCGGCGCCACCCTATTCCCAGCCCCATCAACCCCAGATCGTAGTGGTAGACGAAGATCTCAATGTCAACGGTAAGAACAAAGTGTAAACTACCGTACTGAGACAATCCTGTTCTTGGGTTTTGTTGTTTTCGTTGAACCCGAGCTGACTGCTTTCGTTCTTTGGCTCTTCACAGTATTTGAGTACAATTTGGAGACGTGTGACCACAACAGGCAAAAATGCTCGCCGTTTGCTGACTGCCGGGATTACAGCAACGGGTACTGCTGCCATTGTAGGCCTGGTTTTTATGGTAACGGGAAGGACTGTGTCGCAGAAGGTAAGTAGCTTTTTGCATTTTTTCGTCCATATACTTGATATACACTATATGGACGGAAGTCCTTGGACGCCCCTGTCCTAATTCTTTTCGGAAGGGCTGTTTCTTTATACTGTGGTCTTAAAGCTCCAGCATATTCATTTTGAATTTTTAATAGTTCTTCCAACAGTTTGTGTTTGGCCTTTTCCTGTTTCATTATAAACAACACCCCCGACCGTGCACGAAGCAGCTCCATAAAGAAATGGGTTTCCCAGTTTGGTTTGGTTCCCAGACTGCGAGGCGGGTCCTCGCGTCCAGCATCAGTGTCTGAGGTCCCAGATGCTCTTCTTAATGAACGGGCAAAAAATCCCACAGACAAACTCCAAGCCTTCGCCTTTTATCTAAGAATGTGGACAGAAAACACCAATTTCCTGTTTTAGCTTTGTAGAACGGCTGATGGCGGGACTTTGACCTTATAACTCGGGAGCCATCGGTTTCTTGTTAGCATGGCGGTGGTTATAACTACCTCACAACAGGATCCTTGCCTTCACAGCACTTCCTCCATGTTGATGCGGCCCTGATCCTTAAATGGCTCTACTGAACTTCTGTTTTATTAAACACATCTTTTGTTATTTCCCAGGAAGACCACAGAGAATGAATGGGAAGGTAAACGGTCGAGTGTTCGTCGGGAACTCGCCTTCCCCCGTGGAGCTCAGTAACCACGACTTGCACTCGTACGTGGTAGCCAATGACGGACGGGCCTACGTGGCCATCAGCAACATCCCTGACAGCGTGGGCCCCTCCCTGCAGCCGCTGTCCTCCCTGGGAGGAGTCATCGGTTGGGCCTTCGCCCTGGAGCAGCCCGGCTACCAGAACGGCTTCAGCCTCATCGGTGAGGGGGCATGCTGTTGTTGTTGTTGTTGTTGTTGCTGTTGCTCTGTCTGAATGTAAATAACTGCGTTAATGGCTTAAAAGTTGACCACGAATCCCGACGTCCCCGGCTCGAGTCCGGTTTTGTTGCTCGTCATTGTGTTGAGTTAAGCCTTCCATGACTCCATGTTCAGACGCTCACGTGTTTTCTCGCAGGCGGCGTGTTTTCCCGGCAGGCCGAGGTGATCTTCCAGCCCGGCAACGAGCGTCTGATCATCAAGCAGCAGTTTAATGGAATCAACGAACACGACCACCTGGTGGTGAGCACCCAGCTGGAGGGACGGCTGCCCGCCATCGAGCCGGGATCCTCAGTCCAGATCAACCCGTACAAGGAGATCTACCAGTACGACAGAAACTGTAAGGACCAACAAAAAACAATGAAAAAACATTTTTTTGGTTAACGTTGCGGTTAGCTTGGTACGCTACAGTAATGCTCACTTCAGGTCACATGGGATGGGGGGTAGAGATGAAACTCACGGCGGTCCTGGTAGCCTGGAGACGAAGGAACGCATCAGATAACCAAAACATCTCGCACCTCTGGTTCTCATTCTGACCTACATTTATTTATTTAGCTGACGCTTTTATTTTAAAGCGACTTGCAGCTGCTGTATGTGTCAGAGGTCGCACGCCTCTGGAGCAACGAGGGGTTAAGTGTCTCGCTCAGGGACATTTTGGTGGATGGGTCATCGTTGGGGATTGAACCCACACCCAAAGTCTTTATTATTATAAAATTTTGCTGCCTATTTATAATTTTTATTTTTTTAATTTAGAAATTATTATATGTATATTGAACATTTGAATTTTATGGATAAAAACGTGACACTTTGATCCGAAGCAACAGTAACTCATCGTAATCAATCGGCTGAACTCATCTACATCTAGAAAGAGCTGGACAAAGAGTTTGTTTGTTTGTTTGTTTGTCTGTTTGTTTGTCTGTTTGTTTGTTTGTTTGTTTTGGGGCCGAGGTGCCTCCTGAACAGATCCGTTTTCAGCCTCTGATAAATCCAATTAAAGATTTCTCAGTGCTCCAAGATGTAAAAGCGTCTTCTTCTTCTTCTTGTCCTCTTCTCAGTGATCACTTCCTCCTCCAGCCGCGACTACACCGTCACCTCCCCTCGCGGCGGCGTCCAGACCAGGAGCTACCAATGGCGTCAGACCATCACCTTCCAGAGCTGCCCGCATGACGAGGCCACCAGGGCGGCGCCGTCCACCCAGCAGCTCAGCGTGGACCAGGTCTTTGTGATGTTCGACGCCGTCAACCACCTGATCCGCTACGCCATGAGCAACAAGATCGGCCCCGTCCACAGTGAGTTTCAGCTCATCGGCGCCGAAACATTAGAAAAGCAGACTGTGTAAAGATGTTTGAAGAAATGAGAAGCAACAAAAGCACAAAGTAAATCACACTCCTCTGAGTTCAGACTTCAGGTTGTTCAGGTCCTCCTTAAAGAGACTTCCGTGTCTCCTGGTCGTCTGTCAGGGACAGTCGGAGCGCAAACACGTGTTATTACCCCGAGGAATGCGCTGAAACACGCCTCCGACCGTTTGCAGCGGAACATCAGAGGAAGATAAACATCGTCCGAGCCCGGCTGTATTTCCTCAGCTGCAATCAGAGAGGCTGTGAGAGCGTTGGCAGGGGGTGAAGGCCGCCGGCCGAGGTCAGCGAGATACCCACCGCCGGTCCGCGAGGGGGAGGGCATCGGGAGGCGGGGTTAGAGGTAAAGGTGCAGGTGGGGGCTGCTGATGGGATGCTTCGGAGTTACACAAGCAAACACAGCTCAGTTTGTTGGCAAGAAGTGGAACATCTGGGTCGTGTTTCCTGCGAGGAGGCGAAGGTCTGGAGCTCCGGCGCTCAGCTGCATGATGGGAACAAGACCGGAGAGTCATTTCACTCTCCTGTAGATAATCAATAAACCGCTTTATCAAACGAAATGTCAAAACACTCTCTGGATGCAGCTTCTCAAAGGTGACGATGTCACTGTGACTTTTTTATTTATTTCTGTTGACATTCAGAAGGTTAAATTATTAACCCCCCCGTGGTTACTGTTGCTGATGCCTGTCGGCCTTTTCTCGCAGCGCTGCGACTGTCTATTACTGGAAAAAGCCCTCTCAGAGAGAAGCAGACAGTTTTGCAGTTGCATTGTGCGTTTGAAGGTTGTATTCGTTTTCTAGCATTAAGAAAACATTCCATGCAATTAAAATAGAAAAGAAACAAATGTGCATCGTCCACTAAGCCAAATAAAACAAGCTGCTGATGATAAAACGAACAGAAACCGTGCAGCACCAATCGGTAACTTTTTTTGGCCAAGTTTTCCGTCCTCTCCCTTTGAACATGACGAAAGAGGAGTGAAGGCTAAATCCTGCCTGCACATGTCGCCTCAGCAGGGTTTATATTACAGGAGAAACAGATCTGAAATCAGCAGAGAACCACTGAGAGCTGCTCTGACTGATTCTGTTATATTTATATGTTTTGAAATGTCAGCTGAATTTTGTGTTTCCTTTTACATAAATAAAAACATTTCCACCATAAATTGGTGCAGAAATTGAGTGTTTATACCTGAGGAGATCTTTAAAACACTGTTTAAGGATCTCTTTGTTCTCAGGAAACTAATATCGCGTATCGTGACGTCTCGCGAGCTGAGTGTCTCTTCTCAGCCCTGATCTGATCTTTTCAACACAAAGTGACGCCCTGGTTCATCGGGTTCGATCCTGTCGTGAAAAACGGTCCATCGTGAGTCTGACAAAGTTACCGGAGCGTGATAACGAACAAAGCCTGTGAGTTTCAGTACAAACGGGGAGCAGAGTTGACTCGCTGGCAGCCTGAAACAAAAAGTACCAGTTTCTGATCCGTGGCGGCCGGGAAGAACGTTTGGCGGGCCGTCCTGTGGCATCACATCGGTGAACCTGCCAGAGTCCAGATTTCTGACGATGTCTTTGTGTTTGCGACAGGCGGCCTTCCAGAGCAGAACCCGTGTTTCACCGGCAGACACGGCTGTGACATCAACGCGGCGTGCAGGCCGGGCGAAGGCCTCCAGTTCACCTGTGAATGTACCAACGGTTTCGCCGGAGACGGACGCCACTGCCACGGTAACACGGCCTCCGCCTGCTCGTGGTGCTCATGGTCCCCAGTGCTGCTGAATAACTTTTTAGGACCCTGCTGAACAGCTTTAGAAATAATAAAATATTCAAACGGTAAAAGTAAAGGCAGCAGGAAGGAAGTAAAACCCCTTTATGGTACAAAGAACCTCAGAACTTGAGTAAATGTATCTTTGACTCCTGTGTTGGTTTGTTGCTGTCCTGCAGATATTGATGAGTGCAGAGACACTCCTCAGGTCTGCGGATCCAACGCCGTCTGCAGTAATCAGCCCGGAACTTTCCGCTGCGAGTGTTCGAGCGGCTTCGTGTTCGCCAGCGACGGAAAGACCTGCATCGGTACGTCCGTGTGTGTGTGTGTGTGTGTGTGTGTGAGTGTGTGTGTGTGTGTGTGTGCACAGCTGTGTGCCGGAGGCTCCTGCTGTTTCACGAGTCCCTCGTCGCACGTGCAGATGTTCTGAAAGCTGCCAGCAGATGAGAACAGTAAATGTTTTGTTCTACTGTAAATGGGATGATTCAAACTGAGGAATCGGTGCTGAAGTCACCATGTACGGTGGCCCTGAGGTGCCAAAAAATGATATTTTACAATGTTTTGTTTTAGATGAAAGTAAGCTTCGGTATGAAATGACGCCCTGAGGGCTGTTTCACAAAACCAAGATAAGGGATTAAGCCGGGATTTTCCAGATATCCTGGCTGAATTAAGCCTTGACTCGGTTTCATGAAAGTAGAAGCACATAAGTTACCATGGCGATTTATTCTGTGCAGCTAGCCAGGCTAACAGCCAGGCTTAGTTAATCCTGGTGCCTTATCTGTTCAGTCAGCGTCACGCCGATCAGAAACCAAAGTGTTTCTTTCAGTCATTCCATGTTCTCATGTAGGCCTGTGTGTTCTGCATATTTTTCAGTAACTGGTATAAAAATCAGTAGGTTGTGGTTATTAGGTTTCATAACTAGAGAAGATGCGTGTACCATACTCTGCACACAATGAGCATCAGCGAGTAGGTTTACGTGGAATGAAAGCAGTTGTAAAAACCAAAAATAATAAAAAAGGATCAATAAAAGAAAAAGTAACACGGGTACAGCAACAAACCAGCGAAAGAAAGTGGCAGCCAATTGTTGACCGACTGAATGTGTGAGAAGCTAAAAATATCACAGCTCTTAACTGAAACTGTCATAATTATAATGTTATATTGTGCCTTAAAAGTGAGCACCGGACATTATATGTCACTCAAGAAACTCACACACACTATGTAGGATTCCTATGTCATTTTATAATACTCTCAAATTATAGTCCTACTTCAATACGGAGGATATATTGTGCTGTTTATTCATGAAACAACTGCGTGTTTGGGAGAGAAAACAATGATTACAGGAATACATTGTGCTACAGTTTGGCTTACAGTTTACTTCTAGTTCACTAAATCACTAAATCACTTCTCTTTGCAGTTGCTGGTTTTCTAATATCTTCAGTGCTTCTTTTTATCTCCATATCTAAGTCTGTTTTTTATTTTGTTAATTTTTTCAAGTGTGTGCAGTTCAGACATCTGACAGTAAAACACATAACAGTCAGCAGAGCAGGAACTCTTCACCTGTGGATGTGCTTATACTTAGTACATCAGCAGACTGGCTGTCAGACTGTAGCCTCAGCCTCAGGGTCAACTTACAGATATCAGACAGTATTTTCTATGAGCACCACGACACTGACTTTTTATCTATTATCCATATTGACTAAACAAGTACACCATTTTCACACAAAATTGACAGACCTCCAGCCTCTCTGCCAAGCCTACTAAATATATATATACACACGCTTTTTAAAAGTATTTGTCAAAAATGTTGCTTGCACTAAAAAATGGTAAATAATTGAAAAGGCTTTAAGAAAGGTTAATAAGAAAACATGCTGTGCAAACATAGAAGAAAGGTATGTGCATTGTCCAAAAATGAAACTTAAGCTAATTGAACAAGCTGCTGATACTGCATTATATTTTTAGATTTTGAATTGTCAGCTGCCAGCTGAATTTTGTTTCCTTTTTATATAAATAAAATTTATATAAAATAATTTCCACCATAAATTGGTGTAGAATATTTCTTCAGACGTCAGAAAATTAAGTGTTTAATGCTCAAAAACATCTGGGGGAGGAGCCCAGACTCCCCACTCAGATATCTCAGCATTACATATTATTTCAAAATAGGGTTAAATGGGCAACACTAGTACTAGTACTAGTAGTAATGCTGCCAGAAAAAGAAATACTTGTGTTGTGAACTGTCACTATATAAATAAAATTGAATTGAATAGACAGTATGTTGATTAGTGGTTGTAATTAATACATTTGCTGAGTGACATATTAAGGTCCGGTGCTCACTTGTAAGGTCTGACATAATGTTACTATGGTAACGTTATAATTAACAGTTTCAGCTGGGAGCAGTGATTCTTTTAGCAACTTACTTATTAAGTATTGTATATAAGTATTGTCTGCCACGCTTTTCTCGCTGTTTTAATACTTTTCTTTCTTTCTTTTTTATATTATGTGCATTTTTTCATCAAAAACCTTTTTTACACTCATTGAGTAACAGCAAATAAAGTATGCTGCACTGCGTCTTTTCCATTTCAGCATCAATGAATCTGTGATGCGACAGCGTGGTCTCTTGAAAAAAAGTTGTTGGCAGCCCATTTATCTGAATTACTTTACACCTGGCTTGACTTAGTTGCACCTTCTGAGCCTGGTTTGGCCTTTGTGAGACTGATAAAGCCAGGATGCTCTGATCACACTAGGTCAAGCCTAGCTTTATCTCTTATCCTGGATTTCTTGTCCTGTTAAATAAACATTAGAAATAAAGAAATAATGAAACTAAGAAGGTATTTAAGTTCCGACACAAACTGAATCTGAAATTAATAGTTTGAATTTGAAATGTTCAATCTGAATATAGGGTGCTTAATTTGAAATTGAATTTCACAGATTTAGACTGAATTTACGTGTATTGCTTTTAACTTTTATTTCCTGTTCGGCCAAGTTCAGAATTTAGTTTTTCAGCTCAGTCTCACGGCCTACGTACGAGGAAAGGTTTGCGATCCGAAGACGTCCTTTGAGTTGGATTGAAACAGAACTCTTCTATTCTGCTCGAGGGTCCCCGGCTGATACCTCTGAGCCGACACTGTTTAACTGGACAAACCGACCTGATTTTGTAACTTGAAAAACGAAATTTAAATAATGCTCACAAGCAATACGAGTTAAATTCAATTTCAAACCATTAAATTCATTTTTGATTTTGTGAATTGCAATTTCAAATTTAGCATTTTTCAGTTTAAACAATTTAAAGTCAAAACTGTACAGTCTTCGGTCCGTCCTGTGGATTCCGTCTGCCCCCCTGTATCAGCTCTAGCATGTGGTCTGTCTGGTCCTGCAGAGGAGGACCGCCCGGTGGATCACTGTCGGAGAGGAAGTCATGACTGCGACGCTCCCGAACGAGCTCTGTGCAGCTACACCGGAGGCTCGGCCTTCGTCTGCTCCTGCCTGCCGGGCTTCGTGGGAGACGGCCGGGTGTGTCGGGGTGAGTTCACAGAGTTCCTTCCCCCCGATAAAGAAACTACAGCCCTCATCAGACCTGGAACAAATTCACATTCACATCTTCTTGGTGTGTGGAAAATAATCGATTTTTAGATGTATCGCAGACGTGGACGGTTATGAATCGATTTTCTAGAGGTTAACTGATAACGCCATGATGACAGGATGAAAAAGGCGGAACTTGGAAATGTGGAAGTGCAGCTCCAGACGTGTGGTTCTCCCTGGTTGTTTGAGTGACTGCTGCTACTAAACTTTACACATGATCATTAAAATCAACGGGCGACTAACGTTAATGATTTTAACCTGCACTCTGTGCAGCACTGTAGCGCTTAGCTAGCGTCCTCTGCTACGTGACAGGCGGCAGTAGGTGACGGTGAAAATGAGCAGAGCAGAGGGAAAACACGAGGATAAAACACAAACATGTAACCAGACTAAACAAAAAACAGGAACAGATTTATTCAGGTGGAGCGAACGTGGTTTGGCTGTAGTGTTGTAAAGAGCGTAGTTCAACATGACTCTATGCTAATAACAGCAGGCTCAGAAATGAAAACAGCAGCAGAGGTCAGTAATAACGCTGTAATAATATGCTATGCTATGTTAGCTACATTTAAATTAAGTAACATTAAATATCTATATTTCATTACTAGCTACCTTTTTGGATTGTTACCAATACTTTGCTTTGAAAGTACCACGTGGTCACACAGTGAGAAAAATCCATCTTTAGCGTTTTACAGTCGCATCGTAGCCTCATAATCGTAACGAGGCGCCGAGAAGGTGACGCATCGAGATATCTAATCGTGAGACCAGTGAAGATTCACCTGCCTGCAAATCCAAACTGCTGACTGAGATGAGTTTAACTGTGACCTGATCTGCTTGTAATAAACTATTAGAAACATAACTCATCACAGCAGCTGCAGGGCTGTTGTATAAGAGTGTTTTAGCTAGCTGTACCTAATAAACTGGACACTTGGAAGAGCTGCTAGGCTAACGAGCGGTCCTGCGTCTGGACTGAACCGTCTGGTGTGTGCGTTCTTAAGATTAAAATGTTAGCCGTCGGTTAAATCTGTCGTTCTCTCTGCTGGTTCCCACGTTTTTAACAACGGTGAATATCTGAAAACCCTCCAGAGAGCAGCCGGCGTTAGTGAGTGTTTAAGAAATTCCTTCTTAGCTGAGACGGGTTCTTCCTCTGTCTCTGATCCAGCTGAGCTGAATGAACATTCTTCAGGTCAGACTGGGGAGGGGTATGTAAGAGATGAGCTGCACAGCTGTAAGGCAGAGTTTGACATTTCCTCCCCAGGTGGATGTATTTCCTGTCCCCGGGGCCCTCAGCACCGGCCTAAAGTCTGGAACTCTGCAGGGTCACGTGAAAAACTCTGGTTCTGTAATGCTGCTGTTTGATAAGATGAGTTGTGATGTCTGAACTTTTTCTCATCCAGTTCTCCTCTATTTCATTGGTCAAATTTCCAAAATCGCCACCGTGATTCAAATTAGTGTAAATTAAAAAGGTGTTTGGATTTTTGAAACCCTTCAAAGTCCGGGCTGTGATATTTCTGGGGATCCACTGACAGAAGATAATATCCATAACTATGTTTTCACCTTTCATAATGAACCTCTGTGTCTGAAGAAGAACTAACGTTAGCAGAAGCAGTAGTCGTCTGGTTTATTAGAAGTAAGATGAGAAGTGTAATTTGGACGAATGGAGGGCCAGACGTATCCAGGACGTTAGAAAGCGACGCCACGGTGTCCTGACCAGGCGTCCGTTTGTGACGCTCAGGGCCCAAAAGTAATCTGATAGGATTTCGGATTGGATCAAATCTTGATCTTGGTTGTTCAAAATAAAAAAAAGGATTCTGAAATCAGATCAGGTCACCAGATTATCCAGTCCTGGTTTTGATCAAACCTTCAGTTTGTGTTGAACCCAGCAGAAGGTTGGACCCAGGGTGGATTTTAGGTTTAACAAGGTCGTGAAACTTGTCAAATTACACAACATCTTTATCATGTAGCAGCACAAATATAAACATTTATTTATATTTCGCACTTGATTTGTTTAAACTTTACAGAGATTAAGAAGATAAAGTAAAATAAAAAGGTTTGTCCCCATAAAATAACCCACAAACAACAAACTAAAATTAATTTATTTAGCTTATTACTGTACTTAAATTACAAAGGCACAAACATCAGAAGTTCATATCTTGTTGCAGGTCCAGTCAGTCCCTCGTTCTGAGATCGCCTCCTAAAAGCTAAAAACAGGTCTAAATGTTGTTTATTTTTTTAACTATTGGACATTTAGCCTTTTTATGATTTACAACAAATATTGACTGTTTAAAGAAATTGAACGTGGAAGCAAAAGATTGTGTTGTTTTATTGCACGTTTATCTGTCTCTTCAAATTAAAGTGACCCCACGATGTGTGTGTGTGTTAAAAAAATACAAATACATTAAAAATTTAAATAAATAAATAAAACAGTAATACTTCAAATTAAAGTGACCCCACGATGTGTGTGTGTTTGTTAAAAAAATACATTAAAAATTTAAATAAATAAATAAAACAGTAATACTAAATTAAAGTGACCTGATGTGTGTGTGTGTTAAAAAAATACATTAAAAATTTAAATAAATAAATAAAACAGTAATACTTCAAACTTAAGTGACCCCACGCCGGCTGTCCTTCCTGTTGGTTTCTGTATTATTAACAGTCTACGTTGTGACATCTGGTCCCATTTAGAGCGCTGGAAATCCAGATTTGGTAATCCTGCTGAGGTTCTATCTGGATCAGGGTGATCCAGTCTGAAGTTGCTTTGAAAAAACGGCACAAAAGTGAGATGGAAGGAGTGCGAATCACCAGAAGCCTCACGATACGATATTATCACGATATTTATGTTGCGATTCGATTTTATTGCGATTTTAAATATATTGAGATATATTTTTATCTTTTCCCAACTTCAAATCAGGTCAAAGTCAAACTTTGTCAACATGTGTTTATATAAAAAGGTTCATTTCTCTGTTTGTTCATATCACTTTTTCAGTCCTCATATGTCCTGTTAAGTTTTCTAGTGGACTGAAAAGTAAACGTACCAAAAAGTTAAAACTCCCATCTGCAATTTGTATAATAAAATATCGATGCTTGGCGTCCGTGTATCGATACGGTGTTGCCATGGCAAATATCACCATAATATGCTGTATCGATTCCCCACTCTTAAAAGATGGATACAAAACATGGGATTTCCAAATCCGGATCATTCTGATCCAGATTAAACTTTTTTGAACAACTGGGCCCAGGGATGAAAACGGGTCCACCAGATAACACATTTTCGTGTGTGTCATGTAATGTGGGGAACTGGTCTTGGTCCTGTCTTGGTCTCAGCCCCTAAAAGTCTCGGTCTCGATAAACCTGACTCGATCTGGGTTTGGCCGGTCTCAACGCTGCTTTGTGGTTTGTCTTCATCTTTATTTTCCTTCCACCTGTTCAGACGTAGACGAGTGTCAGCAGGACCGATGTCACCGCGACGCCTTCTGCTCCAACACGCAGGGCTCCTACGCCTGCCGGTGCCACCCTGGATTCCACGGCGACGGCTTCCACTGCAGCCCCACCGGTAGGTAACGCCGCGACACCCGTGTGCTCGTTAACCGTTTATTAATCTGATTTCGTCCGTCTGAAACTATCCCGCAGCCTCGAGGGAATCTTTGAGCAGTGGGAGTGTGAACTACACGGGTTCAGATGAACGGGTTGAAAGTTTTAAAAGTAAAAGTACTCTGCTACTGCAGAAAGGAAAATGTCCCCTTTGACTGTTTTATATACAGATTAGATTATTAGATTATTTTTCCTCATGCATGTAAAAGGTTGAACAATTTTGGATCAGACTGCAGCTACTGATTATTTTCATTGTGGATCAATCTGCTGATTATTCTTAAAATGGTGAGAGACCAAAGTGAAACCATCACAATGTTTGTTTTGTCAGTCTAAACCTTATAATCATAATTAAATCAACAGGAAAAGCAGCATGAAAAATTACTTATTTAAATAGTTGCCAATTCAATTTCGAACAATCTCTTAATGTACAAGCTGCACTCCTGTAAACTGTCGGGTCGTTTGATTTATAACAAAACATATCTTAAAAACTCTTAGTGTAAATCGGACTTTGAGTGTAAACATCTGCAGAGAGTCGACAGCAGAGCAGCGAGGTCGGCGCCCTGAGTGTAAACAGACTTCACCTTAGACTCAACAGACGGCGCACAGCTGAGGGTCACGTCAGCGGATCTGTTCAGGGTTACCGACTCACAGCAGAGCGAGATAAAACTCTTTAAGGCTGTAATTTTTGTTTCTAGCAGCTTTTTCTTATTTCACCATTTTTATTCTGCTTCATTCTTTAACTATACGTAACGTAAATATACCTGGAGAGTCATAGACGTACCTGGGCGGCCGTTAGTTTACCTGCCCGCCCAAGTAAAGTCTATGTGGGAAACACTGTCCTCCCCCAGACAATGATTGTCCAATCAAAGCTTTGCAACCAAAGTGAAGTGTGTACATTTCCTGTTGATGCTTTGATTGATGTTCTCAATTCAAATTAGCTTTATTGGCATGAATGTGTAACAACAAAATTGTCAAAGCATCAGAACAATCAACCCCACACATTTCATTAAACAAGTAATTAAAGCGTAAAGTAATCGGCGAATGCTGTGTGTGTGTTAAAATTTTAAAAAATAATAAATAAATAAATAAACAGTAAGTGTGTAATATATATATATATATATATATATATATATATATACATATACATATATATAATATATATTTCTCTTCCTCCTGATTCGATGTGTCATCATGCAGACACCTGGTTGGCTGACGGCAGGTGTAGTTTACAGCGTTAGCTTTCCCTGCTGCTTAGTTGTTGTTGTTGTTGTGTGTTGTTGTTGTTGTGTGTTGTTGGTGTTGATGTGTGTTGATGTTGTTGTGTGTTGTTGTTGTTGTTGTTGATGTGTGTTGATGTGTGTTGTTGTTGTTGTTGTTGATGTGTGTTGATGTGTGTTGTTGTGTGTTGTTGTGTGTTGATGTGTGTTGTTGTATGTTGATGTGTGTTGTTGTGTGTTGATGATGTGTTGTTGTTGTTGATGTGTGTTGTTGTGTGTTGATGATGTGTTGTTGTTGTGTGTTGATGTGTGTTGTTGTATGTTGATGTGTGTTGTTGTGTGTTGATGATGTGTTGTTGTTGTTGATGTGTGTTGTTGTGTGTTGATGATGTGTTGTTGTTGTGTGTTGATGTGTGTTGTTGTATGTTGATGTGTGTTGTTGTGTGTTGATGATGTGTTGTTGTTGTTGTTGATGTGTGTTGTTGTATGTTGATGTGTGTTGTTGTGTGTTGATGATGTGTTGTTGTTGTTGTTGATGTGTGTTGTTGTGTGTTGATGATGTGTTGTTGTTGTTGTTGATGTGTGTTGTTGTGTGTTGATGTGTGTTGTATGTTGATGTGTGTTGTTGTGTGTTGATGATGTGTTGTTGTTGTTGTTGTTGATGTGTGTTGTTGTGTGTTGATGATGTGTTGTTGTTGTGTGTTGATGATGTGTTGTTGTTGTTGTTGATGTGTTGTTGTTGTTGTTGATGTGTGTTGTTGTGTGTTGATGATGTGTTGTTGTGTGTTGATGATGTGTTGTTGTTGTTGTTGATGTGTTGTTGTTGTTGTTGATGTGTGTTGTTGTTGTTGTTGATGTGTGTTGTTGTGTGTTGATGATGTGTTGTTGTTGTGTGTTGATGATGTGTTGTTGTTGTTGTTGATGTGTGTTGTTGTGTGTTGATGATGTGTGTTGTTGTGTGTTGATGATGTGTTGTTGTTGTTGTTGATGTGTGTTGTTGTATGTTGATGATGTGTTGTTGTTGTGTGTTGATGTGTGTTGTTGTATGTTGATGTGTGTTGATGATGTGTTGTTGTTGTTGTTGTTGATGTGTGTTGTTGTGTGTTGATGATGTGTTGTTGTTGTGTGTTGATGATGTGTTGTTGTTGTTGTTGATGTGTTGATGATGTGTTGTTGTTGTTGTTGATGTGTTGTTGTTGTTGTTGATGTGTGTTGTTGTGTGTTGATGATGTGTTGTTGTGTGTTGATGATGTGTTGTTGTTGTTGTTGATGTGTTGTTGTTGTTGTTGATGTGTGTTGTTGTGTGTTGATGATGTGTTGTTGTTGTTGTTGATGATGTGTGTTGTTGTGTGTTGATGATGTGTTGTTGTTGTGTGTTGATGATGTGTTGTTGTTGTGTGTTGTTGTGTGTTGATGATGTGTTGTTGTTGTGTGTTGATGATGTGTTGTTGTTGTGTGTTGATGATGTGTTGTTGTTGTGTGTTGATGATGTGTTGTTGTTGTGTGTTGATGATGTGTTGTTGTTGTGTGTTGATGATGTGTTGTTGTTGTGTGTTGTTGTGTGTTGATGATGTGTTGTTGTTGTGTGTTGATGTGTGTTGTTGTGTGTTGTGTGTTGTTGTTGTTGTTGCTGATGTGTGTTGTTGTGTGTTGTGTGTTGTTGTTGTTGTTGCTGATGTGTGTTGTTGATGATGATGTGTGTTGGTGTTTCGTGTCGTCCCAAAGCTGCTGACTCCTTCGATGATTGCAGGTGTCAGTGCAGCTAATTACAGCTGCTTCCTTCACACCAGACGTCTGTCATTTTTTCACGACGGCCTCTGAAAGGAGGACTTTTTTTGGTCGCCTGTCAAAACTCGTCACAGCGTCTCTCAGTGTAAACGGCTCTGTTTCCTTTTGTCTGCACGGCCCGTCTTTGATCTTCGCCCCCCTTCTCAGGGGGTCTTCTTGCTTTTTGCGGTTTTCCTTCGGCTGATTGCTGGGAGCAGACGTGGCGCTGCGAGGACACGCCGCCTCGGTCAGACGGGACTGTTATGGCTGCTTTGTGGTTCGTCTCAGATACCCCGGAGGATAGGAGCTCGAGGAGGCTCTTCCAGATGTCACCGTGGCCCCTGGATGTGACCGCAGAGATGAAGAGCCTCCCGCTCGCCTTTAATCTGCGGTTCCCTCCACAGCTCTTTATCTGCAGCTGCCACGTCCACGTCTGTTCACATGCAGGGAAACACAAAACAGAGCTGCTGCGCTGCAGAATATTCTGCAGCCTTCAACAAAAGCCACTTTGAGAGATCGCCGTTAGGTTGAATAGAATATTCTGTAGCTTGTGAAAACTCAAGGCAAAGTTTATTTGTACAGCAAATTTTAAAAAACAAAGAAACTGACTGTGCTTTATATAAAATAAAAACAGGTTAATTTACCTGCTGAACCTCTTTGTTCGCCCATAATTTTAATGGGTTATGAATAATCAGGCTTTTCACCTTCCATAGTTTTGCTTTTTTGGTTTCCCATCTCTCCCGAGCGTCTTGTGTTCATCACCAGAGTTCCTCCACAGGAACGTTTTCCTGGCGCACCAGGCGTGATGCGTTCAAAGCTTCAGGAAGAAACACACTGTGAGGGAGAAAATATGGCCTGTGATAATTTATCTCCTTATTATACTGACAAAAACAGAGAAAGATTTAATCAACGTTTTTATTTTATGATTTATATTGTAGTGTCGTAGTTTTCAGTCAGCTATATCTCGTTAATTTGGTCGCAGTCTCGTTTAATTCGGGGGAAAAAAAGGTCGTTGAGGAATATATTTTGTTTCGTCTGACGAAATCAACACTGTTTTGTTCTGTGATCAGCGAGGCCAAGCAGTTCGTTTTTCCAACCTTATTCTTGCCTCATTTGTGGTTTGATAAACAATAAATTCATCCAAGCTGATGATTGTAGCTGTCAAAGTAGCTCGATCGCTGCAGATCAGCCTCTCGGGAGGCCGATCAGAGGACAGGAGTGTTCAGACAGGACGACCAGAGGAGCTGAAGCAACGGACAGAAAAATATTTTTGAACTTTAGATCTTGTAAACATTTTCTTGACGCCCAAAAAATAAATTATGATCCTGACAATGAGAATAATTTGGGGCCTTTAAAGTGTTTCAGTGCTGACAGAGACAAATTAAACCCAGATTCTGAAGCGCCCTCGCCGTCAGCCGAGCCCGCCGTGTTGCTAACAGCTGCAGTTGTGTGTTCGCAGAGCGAGAGAAGACCCGGTGTGAGCGTCACAGAGAGAGCGTCCAGGCTGCTGCAAACACCGCCACCTCCGGGTTTTTCTCTTTCTTCCGCCCTCGGCCGGCCGTCGGTCACTACGTCCCTCAGTGTGACGAACACGGAGCCTACCAGCCCACGCAGTGCCACGCCAGCATCGGACAGTGCTGGTGCGTGGACGCCAACGGCCAGGAGATCCCCAACACCCGGACCGGACCCGGCAGCACGCCTCTGTGTGAGTCAAGTCCTGATCACTTCTTCTTCTTCTACCTGCAGGCGGTTTGTCGTCTCAGGAATCCGCCTTACGATGACCTCTCCTCTCCTACGCAGGTATCGACCAGGCAGCGACTCCTCCTCCGGTGGGACCGACGCCGCGGCCCGACGTCCACCCCGTCGCTGCGGGAACACACCTGCTGTTCGCTCAGAGCGGAAAGATCGAACACGTCCCTCTGAACGGATATAACATGACAAAGGAGGAGGCCAAACCTCTGCTGCACGTCCCCGTAAGGCAGCGCTAGATTACATTTCACCGCACAAACAGCACCAGGGTTCAGATCCTGACATCAGGTGACTCTGACTGGACAGGTGCTGCCTCAATGAGCCGATTTTAACCTTTTTAACCGTGAAAAACAACAACATGGATGTCGTAAAAGAATCATATGAACTTGTTTTAAAACGCAGATGCTAGCTCGGGGTTTCTGCACCATTTTAACTGTCACATTAAATTAAATTAATACTTTTAAGACCCCAACAGACAAAATTTAAGACCCCAAGAAGTGCTGAAACTATTTCTTTGATAGAAAACAGATGGAAGCTCTCTTCTAAGGAACGAGGCAGGGCCGTATTTGGCAACACAGGCGAAAGACTTTGCATGTTCTGAATCAGGGTACATGGAGACTGTTTACACATCAACTACGTGGGAGGTAATATGTCAGTGTTAAACATGCTGAAACAGCACCGATTAGTGAACGCACTCGTGGTCATGGTGAACTTATCGTGTCCGTTTGTGAAGAGGAACTCATCGACTGCTCGGACAACAAAAAAACAACAAATGTTCAATAAATGTTTGACTTTATTCACTTGAATCAGACACGAATTAGGACTTAGTGTGTTTATTTTTTTGAGGAAAAAGGACTGAAAAAAGTTTTACTTGTCCCACCGACGGCGCGCGCGTTGACCCGGGCCCGCCATGATTAATTGTGCCAAAATGACGTGCCCCCGAGCCACGGCGGCGCCCGTGGAGAATAAATGACCATAGTTCTAAAACAAAGGGGCTTTCAGAAACAGAGATGTGAAATGAATGTATGTCTATGGGAGTGTGGTTGTGATTTCCAAGTAATAGCGCCACCTAGAGGACGATTGACCTTGTGAGGGCGTGCCAGATAAGGTCCCCGAGTTTGGTGTAGATCGGGCTTTGCAAACGTAAGATCTGACGTGACATCCTATTTTTAGCGTTTGCGCAAAAATGTGTTGGCCTATAATTCGGCCGTTTTTCGTCGGATCAAAATTCCCTCCTCAAACTTTGTTCGGCTCGGCCCAGAGATGGTCAGGTTTATGAATGTGGCATGTAGTGGGCCGTAGTTATGGGGGGGGCGGGTACATAACGTCCTCGAGGATGGTGCCATTCCAAAACCAGAGGAATGACATCATTTGCTGTCTTTAGCTTTTTTCGCAAACATTTTTTAGCCTTTCATTGCCAAATTTTTAGTTGGATCCAAGTTTCCTGTACAAACCTTCATCAGGTTGGTCCAGAGATTATCTGAGCCGAGTTCAACGGTCTTTGCTTCGGAGAGTTTTTCCCGGTGACGACATTTGTTCCTCATGTTCAGATATTATAGAGTCACACAGAGTCACTGTTTGCCCTCCTGAGTGTTCCTCAAACAATCCTCTAATTGTTCTGTAACAGATTTCAGAGCCGTTAATGTGCTGCAGCTGAACACAACGCTCTCCGTCAGCGTCTCTCCCTTCAGACAAAAGACTCTTTGACTCCTGATGAATGAAACCGTCTGTCTCTTCCTGTCTCTCAGGATCGGGTGGTGATCGCTGTGGCTTACGACTGCGTGGAGAAGATGGTTTACTGGACCGACATCACCGGGCCGGCCATCAGCAAGGCCAGTTTGGGCGGCGGAGACGTCGTCCCGGTCATCACGAAAGGTAAACCGGACGCCGAGGGGCTGCGGCAGGGAATGAAAAGAACATGAAGTCAGTCCGGTTCTCGACCCGGAACCTCAAACGATCGCTGCACTTTCATATCTGCAGCCGGTTCCTTCCAGAGCCGATGTTTAAGCCCCTTTACATTAGAAATGGTTCCAGCTGAACTCGCCTCACTCGGCCGTCCTGTCCTCAGTTTTCCATTGCAGATATATGACCCTAAATTAAAGAGGTGCTATTCTGCTTTTTGGCTTTTCCCCTCTCCTTTATTAGTTACTTTTATAGTTATAAACCTTTTTTGTGCTGTAGCAGGTTTGCACAGTGAAAAAGCCCAAAGTTAGTTCCCACAGAAAACTCTGAACTGAAAACAGCTCGTTTGTAGTCCGGCCCTTCACTTCCTGGACTTGTGACGTCACAATGCAAACGCGTCATAAAGCTCGCCAAGCGGCTGGCGGGATCAGGCCACGCCCTCAAATTAAGCTAGTCTGAGCGGAGGCCCTTTGGCTCGACTCGCCTTTGTTTTGGTTTCCATTGTAGAAAAGTTGGACCTGGACCTGCTTCCGGGTACTTTTTTTATTATCACCTCCGTCAGGTTCAGCAGCTGATGGAAACTAACATGTACGGAACGGACGACTGCTGATTGGTCAGAGAATATTCACTATTCACTGCATCATCATTGCACCAGACAGAGCGCAACAGAAGTTTATTTTAGTTTCATCACTAACCACTTCGACAAGTTTTGGTGAAATCAGCTGTAGATTTACAATATTGACAGTTTTATGAGAAGTGACGGCGGAACGAAAGTGTGATAAATATTTTCAGTTGTTTCAAGTTTTTTTGGCCTTAAGTGAAATATTCTCGTTCTGTTTTTTTGCTTATTTCAAGTAATATTTCCGCCATTTTAATGCTTTTCCCCTTGTTTTTCGAGCTCAGTTTTTGCAGTGTATCTAAGACGGCGCTGTAGCAACAGCTATCAAACTCGCTGAAGTGAAACCACATCGGAAGATTCAAGACGCAAGATCCTTGTAGATTTCGTGGCCGTGTGGGCGGAGTCAGATCGTCCATTAAAAACATTTTTTAAACATATGTTTGGTCGAGCTTTGTAAAGCAGTCTGTGTGCCTCATCAGACTCATGTGAAGGCTGAGAGTCATAACCTGTTTTTTACAGCTCACCTTACATGACACAATGCATTCGTCTGGAATTGTCCCCTAATTAATAGTAACAGCCTGTTTTAACACCCTTTAACAGCAGCCTGCATTTATTAGGAACTGTCCCCATAAAAAGTTTGTTATTGAAATGAAGAAGTATTTTCATGATACATCAAATTAATTATTAATATTATAATATTATTAAATAATATTTTCTTTTTGCATTATGGCTTTTTTATTCACCAACACGCTCTTTCAGATGACAAAAGGTGCTTAGAGAAAAGTCCGGTGAACCAGGATTAAGAGACATGTTGACCACGTTGCTTTAAGTTTACAGGCGCCAAACTTAAAAGGTTTCATTAACAAGTCCAGTCCGGACCATCAGAGACAGCGAGCTGACGATCCAGCGTCTGAACCTTCCCTCCTCAGATCTCCAGAGTCCTGAAGGCATCGCCGTCGACCACGTGGCCCGTCTCCTCTTCTGGACCGACTCCATGCGCGACACGGTGGAGGTTTCCAAGCTGGACGGGAGCCAGCGCCGAGTCCTGTTCGACACCGATCTGATCAACCCTCGACCCATCGTCACCAACCCGGCGTACGGGTGAGTTTTTAAAAAGACGGTTTGAGTCTAGAGGAGAAGAAACCTGAACAGAAGCAGGGACAGCGGTCATGATGGTGGGCTGACTGGTTTTGTGCGGCAGGCGGCTGTACTGGGCGGACTGGAACAGAGACGGGCCTAAAATTGAGATGGCCAACATGGACGGGACAGATCGGACCGTCCTGGTAAAAGACGACCTGGGGCTCCCCAACGGTCTGACCTTTGACCTCGACAGCCAGCAGCTCTGCTGGGCCGACGCAGGTGAGACGCACCTGACGGGAACCTGAACGCCACGTGTCCGTGTTTTCCTGCTCCTCACTGTTGGCGACTGATGACTGATTTGGTCTGCAGGTACCCGTAAGGTGGAGTGTATGGATCCTCACCGCAGGCTGAGGAGGACGATCGTTGACGGGATCCAGTATCCGTTCGCCCTCGTGTCCTTTGGAAGGAAGCTTTACTACACCGACTGGAGGAGGTAACGCACAAACGCACCCGGGCTCGACAGTAACGGTGGCCCGACGGCGGTAAAAAGTAATGTCGGGAGAGCTCAACTAGTAAAAACATTAGTAGCCTATTAAAAAAACAAAAAAATCACATTAGATCACTGTCAGAGCCGAATCCGACCGCCGCTGGCGACGTTTGGACAGTCTCACCGCTGATAGGCTTTAGCAACGTCGCAACAAGTGAATTTCTTGCCCAAGTTGAAAAATTTTAACTCAAACGCCTCATTCACGCCGCCTGGAGCGAATTCCCAGGAATTTGCACCTTTACATTGACCTTGTGTACTCAAGCCGCCGGGATTCGCTTTCAGTGTGAACCCACCTTTAGGCTTTGCACCCAGAGCGTTCCAGGGAGGACTCCCAGTTTTATTACCCAGTACTCAGGCCTCCTGCTGCTTCTTCGCAGTCTTGTTGGTGCTAATTAGCCGTGTGTTAGCGTGCTCTCGTCCACTGTTTTGGGTCCGTGTCATTCCCACATCATCCATTCACTTCTAACCTGTGGATCTTTGGTTTCCAGCACTGCAATCTTCCGTAGAGATTGTCCGTGGAAGTCGTCCGTGGAGAAGGGGGGCATCTTGTTGCTAATTAGCCTTAGCTCAACTCCAGTCACTGCAGCACAGGCTTTTGACGGACCAACGCTCGCGTTGCACTTGGATCATAAAGTGTTTAGAGTATGGAAAAGACCTAATTTATCTGAATAGATGACAGTCGACTTAAAAGCATCCAAGAGCCGCTGCTCATAACTTCTAGCAGAATAAAAACAAGAATATCAGCAAAAGAATCCAAGCAGAGGACGATCCCGTGCCGGACGCACAGCAGCACAGACAGTTTACTATCACAGTTTGTAATAGCAAAGTAAGCCGTGTTTCCCCGCAGAGACTTTACCTGTGTGTTAACAGTAGAAAATGTATATTTGGTCGTGGACACGGTGGATCTTTTAAAGCGCGGACCAGGTAGAGCGACAGTGAACACACCAGACTCAGAATCTCAAAATGAGAGCTTAAAGGTCTGAGGAGCAGGTCAGCGGCGGCTTAAATGGTTGATCTGATGTAATATATGAGCTGAGCTGAGGTCAGCTGATGGTTTAGTCTACGAAGAAGCTGCCCACCGACCTCAGTCACACGTCCATTAACCGGCTGAGTGGATGTGAAATAAACAGTCCTGCGGCGCCGTAAACGCTGCGTTGTTTGACTGGTTCTGTCACATTAAAGCAAACTGTGTTGGTCAAACGTCTGTGTGTGGTCTCTGTGGTTCTTTTTCAGGGAGGCGGTGGTCTCCGTGGACCGCCACTTGGAGAAAGAGACGGAGGAGTTTCTGCCACAGAAACGCTCTCGGCTGTACGGCATCACCACGACACCGACGCAGTGTCCGCAAGGTACGGATGCACGCAGCGGATCGGTTCTGAACAACACGGCAAAACGGGTCGATTGTCAAGGCTCTACTGAACGACAAACGACTGTCGTCACGTGATGTTCAACACGTGGCACCAGAACCACTGGGTTGGGTTTAGGAGAAGACTGTGCAGAGTCCATCAGTCATCCTCAGAACTTTATTCCACACGGGACTCGAACCTCGGCCTCCTGAGAGAAAGTCCTGAGTTTATTTCACTCATCCATCCACCTCTGTTTGTTTTCTGAATGGAGTCTGGATGTAGTACCAACGTGCAGTAAGAACGTCGTCACACTTTGTTAAGTTTAAAGGATGTTTAGAGAGGAAGGAAAGTGCAGAGCTGCAGTCGGGATGCCGTTAGCCTAGCTTAGCATAAAGACCAGAAGCAAACGCCTGGATCGATCAGGGCTGTGCCGTGCTAACTCGTTCTTCTGCCTCTAGAGGTCACGGCCTAAAAAGAAATAATAAGTCATAAGAAGCTGCTGTAGTTTTTTGCGATAATTGTGATTTGAGAGAATGCGATTGGCTAATCGTGAAGATTATAATGTGCGTTTCAGCAGCGGAGCGTTTAGCCTGCACATTGTTGACGTGTTGTTAATTTGTCATTCTGTGAGCTCTCTGCTCTGTGCAGGCTACATTTCCTACATGGAGCGTTTCAGAATAAGAGCGTTTTGCCTGTCTGGTTTTGCTGACTTGTCCATATTTGGTTATTTGTTCAGTTGTGATTTTTGTTCTTCTAGTAGGATTAAGTAGCTGCGTAACTGTGTTTGTTCCTGACATTCGATCAGGAGGCTGCAAAGGGAGTCTTATTTTGAAAATCAACCGGATTCTCTATGCTGTTCTATGTCTGATTTTCTGCCCTGTTAGGGGGACCAGACGTCCCGAAAAATTCGGGACAGTCCCAAATTACGAGCAGTTGTCCCGACTCCTGTCCGGTTTGTCCCGTAAATAGGACTTAACCCGGTCCTTGTGTAGTTTCTCTTGCTGCAGCAGGGCGTTGTTTCAGCCACAAAGTAAAACTCGTGCTTAATTCCCCTTTTTGTTTTCGTGAGGTTAGCGGAAGTTACAGTCACGAGGACAGGGAAAGTGACTGTTCAGGGAGCCGCGGCTTCGGAGATCTTCAATTCCATTCAACATCATTGCAGGTTTGACTCCTGTCAAATCAAACAAACGAAGACCAGGACCCCGAACAGGGCTGTGGGGTCACAGCAGTTTAATGTACTCGGTAGTAATCGATTCCAGGCGCATATAGCATGCAGAGGGACGTAAGCGTGGGAACTCCGGGGTGAAGTGACCTCGAGGGGTTGGGGGTGGCGGGCAGCTGTGGATATGGAGACTAACATCTGGCTCTGAGCCCGTACAGCAGTCTGTGTCCACCTGCTGGTTTCTAAGTAATGCTAACGGGTTTCAGCAGCCAATGATGAACTGCTCATCCACTCTGCGACATGTTCACTGAGCAGCAGCGCCACAAACTAAACGCCTCCCCGGTCTCAGAGTTTGGTGAAGTCAAGCAGCTGCTGTTAAGAGTGAACGGCCCGAGTCTGATCTTTTCCACCAGCATTAAAAATGTGTCTCTGTCTTTCTCCTCGTCAGTATTTGCTAATGAATCCCAAACTTTACACCTGAAATCAACCCAAAAATAAACCCGTAGACGCTGTGGCCTCCATGTGACGTCGTATTATTCTCCTGAGCGTGCGGGTCTCTTTCAGGCCGTGGCCAAAATAATGTGAACACTCAAACAAAAACATCTGATCTGGGCAATAAATCAGAATTGAGCGTTGAGGCCTGCAGAGTGAGTTTGACTCAGTTTTCATTCAGGAGATTACTTTTGGTTATGTGAAAGGGCGACATCATCAAAAATAACTGCATTTACTCAAATTTAAGACCAAGAAAAGCAGCAAATCCTCACAACTGAGAACCGGGGAACCAATAAATATCTGTCATTTTAGCCAATTAATCAATTATGAAAGAAAGTTTAGCATGTTAGCATGCTATTGTGGGCTCAGTTAACATCATGGTACTAGAGCTGCAAGGATTAGTCGATTGATTGATTGATTAGTTAGCAACTATGGTGATAGCTTCTTAAATGTGAATATTTTGTTTCTTTCCTCCTCTGTGACAGTAAACTGAGTATCTTTGGACAAAACAAAACGTTAGAGGACGTCCTTTCGGTCTTTGGGAAACACTTTGACATTTCTGATATTTTATAGACCTAATAAATGAACCTCTGCGTGAGGTCAGTGAACTTTAGATGTGATTATTCTTATTTTTTGCTGATGCGTCTGCAGCTTTCTGACGGACACCAAACGACTTACTGACACTTTTTCCTTCTCCCCCCGTTAGCCTACAATTACTGCTCCAACAACGGCGGCTGTTCTCACCTGTGCCTGCCGCGGCTCGGCGGGTTCACCTGCCGCTGCCCGGACGCCGCCGCCGGCCGCTGTGAGGAGAGGAACCTGTGAGGTCTGCAGAGCGACGATGACGCTGCTGCTGCTGCTGCTGGGAGAGAAATCAAACAAGACACACTTAACTGAATTTATGGTGTTTTTCTACTTTTCTTACTTGAATTGAACATTTGTACGATCATTTCCACAGTTTTAGGTGTTTTTGGCCGCTGAACGCTGTTCACTGTATTTATGATGTCACACTTCAGCGGGTCCAGCTTCCTTCTGTTAACTGTTGAATTCAGACAGTTTATAGTTTTATAATCTGACTAGGTTGAAGATTTTTATACCAAAGCGACACTAACTCTGATGCAGGGACGTTATAAAAAGGCAGCAGGTGACTTAAAAACAGTTTTTAGTTGAAAAGTTTCTGAACGATGAACTTCATGTTGAGTTTTTATTGTATTTAAAATAGCAGTTGCTCCTTGATTGACTTCTTATAGATGTGGTCCGAAAGGTAAAAACAATCAGGTGTTATTCTAGCAACCAAATACTTGTGGGAAACTGGTTCCCGCAGGGACTTTACGTGCCTTAAATGTTACTGAAAACGACAGAAAAGCCAGCGAGAGCTTCTGTGATCAGTCATCTCGTACTTAATCAAATCTACAACAACCTGACAATCGTACCGATCTGCCGACGAGGAAAGATCCGATCACATCAGCTCAAAGGCTCGCTTGGGAGCTGTGGCATGAATTTAACAACTGTTCAGTGAGTTCAAGAGTTAAAAAGCAGATTGGCAAATTAGCCATGGAGGAAAACAAATGTCTGTGGAGTTAATCCAGATGACTGGAGAAGTTTATAGGAAGAAACTACTCGTGGTCGATTTACAGAGGCGTCTTTAGGAATCCGTCCTTAGGCTCCATCAGCAACACTACGCTTTTGTTTCAAAACTCAGACCTGTTACGTTTCAGCCTTCCATCCAGATTAAAACGGTGAATCTAAACACCTAAAACAGCTAAATCTGAAAAAGATCCCGTTTTGGTTTTAAACTCTGGGGTTGCGTTTTAGTGCTGACAGGTGAAAACGGAGACGCTCGCGTTTGGCTTCTTGATTGGCTCTTTTCAGTCAGTCAAAGCAGAAACACAATGCTGCTGACCGAGTTTTAGTTTAGGTGTTTGGTCTATAAGATGTCCAGTAATTAGTAGAAAATATCGATCATTGTTTCCCAAAGCCCTAGATGATAAACCCAAAGCGATTCAGTTTACTGTCACAGGAGGAAAGAAACCAGGAAATATTCACATTGAGGCAGCAGGAATCAGAACTTTTACCTTTTCTTTCTTAAAGAATTACTCAAACCACTGAATCAATTATCAGAATGGTTGGCGATTAATTTAATAGTTGACAACTAATCAATTAATGAATGAGCTCTAAGCGTCAGAGGCATGTTAAACTTGTGATGAGGTGAATTACAGTCAAACTGGAGACTAAATTTCAATTTTATAGAGGATGTTTTTTAAATGTTTAAATCTACCAATCTGAAATTACCCCATATTTTAGCAAACCTATATGATAAAATGAGATGTTTTCCAAACTGACTTATGTTTAGTATTTTGTGAGTTAACTCTGCAGTAACAGCGCCACCATGAGCCTGCGGTCTGTAAGACTTTACTGAGCGCTAAAACCTTTTAATACTTATTCTGTTGTTTGTGTTAAGACTCACATTGTATTTTTTATATGAAACTGTAAATAATTACACGATATGCAGACGATACTCTGATTTTTGAATGGTGCTGATGTTAGCCTGAGATCTACCTGATGATGATTACTGTGAAGGTGTGTGCAGGTAGAGACCAAGTTCATGTTGGTTGGGTTGTAGCTCCTGTATTGTGCTTTTCATGTAAACATCTTTTTCTTTTATTACAATGAAGACTAAATTAAAAAAAAAAAATAAAAAAAACTCCGACGTCTTTAACTGCAAATCTTAAAACAAAATCGGTTTTCTGATTAAACTTCTCAACCATTATGAAATTGATTATAAAAAAGGACTGATTCTACGCGGTTCGGCCATCTGTTCACACGGAAACGCAGCATCGGGTCACTGAAACTGAACATTTTTGAAAACTCCTGCCAGGGTGAGGTTTTTCAGAAACACCGGTTGCAGTGCTGTTGTGTCAACAGTAAAACCAGGGGTGGGGTTTTGCCTTACGACGTCACAGTGCAAGGCAAAACCCCGTGTTTGATGTCAGAATGTGCACCACTGCCAGCTTTGTTTACTATTTTATTAGGTTCTGATTGGCCAACATGGCTTTACTGTCGCCGCCAGGTGGTTTGGCGTGCTCTTGACAGCGCTTGATAGCGCACGTTTGCGTTTTCATGTGGATGGAGATTTTTTTAAAAGGAGGAAAAACTCCATTTATAAAAATAACCGTGTCCGCTTGGACTAGGCCCCAATTTCATTAGAAAGAACGTACAGTACATCGATAGTCTTGCCGAATATTAATATTTTACAGTGTAAAAATTTCAGCAGATGTAAATCTGTTAGAGAGCCTGAGACCCTCCTTCCCGCCCCATGGGACCTTATTTCAGAAAAAATATGTACGGTAGTCAACAGTGAGAGACAACTAATGTTTAGATCCCATTTTAATTGTGTCCTGAATTACACACATGACGTATGATGAAAGACAATTTAAGTCAGGGAAGTTGCAGTTTGTGGTAAAACAGTAAAGTAACATTTAGTTTTGTGTGATGCCGCTCAATAAACTACATCTCTAGTCTCGCACAATATACGTCACTGACATGTTAGTGCTGTAGTGCTAAGCTAACATTCATTGCTTGCTACTAGCTAGGTAACTTAGCTTTGTTCCATGCGCAGATGTGTCTCACCTGATGTGTTTGAACCAAACCTCCTGGTGCTTTAATCACATCATCTACACATGGAGGCCTGTTGATGTTAGCTTCAGTTACGTTAACTTCAATGACGTTAGCTTCAGGGTTAAGTAATTTTAGCTTCAGTGACATTGGCTTCAGTGTTGTTAGCTTTGCTAATGTTAGCTTTGACATTAGCTTCAAAGACGTCGGCTTCACTAACACTGGGTTCAATTACGTTATCTTCAGGCTTCAGCGATCCTTAGCTTTGATAAAGTTAGCTTTAATAACATTAGCTTCAGTGACGGTAGCTTTGGTTACGCTAGCTTTAATGACATTAGCTTCAGGCTTCAGTGACATGAGCTACAGTGATGCTAGTTTCAGTAACGCTAGCTTGAGTCATTGAGAGAAACAGTTATGACATCACATATGAAACTTTTGTGGTTACATATTTTCAGTCTTATACTTTTTTACAACAACAAACTGCAACTTTCTTGACTTAAATGATCTTTAAACTGAAAAACATCATATGTGTAATTCAGGACTCAATTCAAACGGAATCTAAACATTAGTTGTCTCTCCGTACATATTTTCTTCAAAATAAGGTCCCATGATGGTCCACCGGAAGGGGGGAGACTCTAGACACCCCGACACACATATATTGTTGATAAAATCATCCATGTCGATGTATCGATGGCAACCAAAACATTTTTTAGTTTCCCCAGAGTTTCCAGAAAGTATCCCTTGTGTTTTTTTCACTTAAACTTTTTCCTCCACAAACATTTTCAGCATCGTTCTCAAAAAAATTTTGACTTTTATTTTCACCATGGAATTAAATATAAAGACATTACTGGTTTGTTCACATATTATCTAAAGTCCAAAATGTCTTTGCGTCTGCTTCAGTAAAACTGGCGACAGGCATTTTAGGAAAGAAAAGTCCCACAAAATTTTTTTGTAACTGTTCACTTACGGGAGCTTTTACAGCAGCAGGAAGAAAAGTCCGGCCTGGAATCACAGGTGTCGATGTCTCAGACGTAGAAAGCAAAGATAACATGGCAGCACAGCGCCAGGATCGTCGGGTTGGAGGTGGAGTGAAGAGCAGGTTAGCGTAACGTTGGGAAACTCCACTCAGGTTTTTTGAACACCTCATCAGGACAGTGATCAGTCTGACTGGGCTGCACACGACAACACATCGACTACCACAAGAGGATCATTAACCATCACAGTATATTATATATAACATACATAACAGTTAAATGCATTTAATATTAGCAAGTGCTTAATACATAATTTAATGAAAGCAGTGTCCTCGACTTCTACTGTGGCAGGAATCAGTGGTGTGCAGCCCTGCAGATTGGTTTCATCAGGTATGAACATGAAGTACTTTTTGTCTGTATTGACCATCAGCCATTGAAACAGCCTGTGCAACCTCAATTAAACCTGTTTTTAATGAATACACAATAAGTCTGTTGCGTTTTATGTTCTTATCTAATCCTCTGTATTAGTGGGGTACAGGGTGACACGGGTCACTGTGATGCAAATTAAAAGAATACTCTGTATGGAGAAGTGGATGACTGATACGGGTTTTCAGTGGCCAATGTCGATATTTTGACCCTTAAGACAACTGAAGCTAATGTTACTGAAGCTAATGTTACTGAAGCTAATGCCGCAGACGCTAATGTGACTGACGCTTACGTGACTGCAGCTAACGTTAGAGAAGCTAATGTGACTGACGCTTACGTGACTGCAGCTAACGTTAGAGAAGCTAATGTGACTGACGCTTACGTGACTGCAGCTAACGTTAGAGAAGCTAATGTGACTGACGCTTACGTGACTGCAGCTAACGTTAGAGAAGCTAATGTCGTAGAAGCTAATGTGACTGACGCTAACATCAGAGAGGTTCCACGTCTACGGGATGTGACGAAAGCACCCAGAGTTTTCCCATCTGTGAGTGGAAGATAGCTATGTTATCTAGCTAGTAGCAAGCAAGCAGTGAAAGTTAGCTTGCGTTACAGCGCATGTCCATTAAATGGTTTCACACAAAACTAAATGTTTGTTTTTTCAACAAACTGTGACTTTCTTGACTTAATTCATCTTTTTTTTTTTTTTTTTTCCAAGTATCTTTATTGGGTTGACAATGTACAGCATAATGATTACAACTAGAGGTGTGACTCGTCACCCAGTTTAAGATTATAAGAACATACAAGAACATAGTAAACAAATCATTTCCCCACTTCCGATCTTAAGAGCCAAAGGAGAACACCTGTGAATGAGGGAATGATAGAGAGAAAACAAACAAACACGATCGACAACAACAACAACAAATAAAATAAAAACAAAAACAGATTTAAAAAAACCAAAAAAAAACAAAAAACAAAAAAAAACCCTACCAGTTGTGTAAATAAAATAAATGATTAACTAAGTAAGATAAAGTAATGGATAAGGAATGCTCTGTTCCGTGACCCGACAGACTATGTAAAATCTACTCATCTTCCAGAGAAGAAATAGAGTTTACGAAGAAAAGGAAAGGACCCCACACCTTGTCAAAGTTATCGGAGCAGCCCCTAATACTGTATTTAACTTTCTCAAGGTATAGAAAGGACATTAAGTCGCTAAGCCAGGAGTCAGAGGATGGAGGTTTTGGATCCTTCCATTGAAGCAAAATGCGCCTACGAGCTACAAGGGATGCAAAAGCTATAATATTTCTCTCCCTGAGAGTAAAACTATTGAAATCTCCAGGAACACCAAAAATAGACGTCAAAGGGTCAGAGATCACCGGTCTATTGAGGGCCTTTGATAATTTATTATAGAAAGAGGTCCAGAAAGAAGCCAGTTTGGGGCAGGAAAAAAACATGTGCGTATGGTCGGCCGGTGATAGAGAGCATCTGTCACACATATCACCCGTATCGTATAACTTGTTAAGTTTGGCTTTGGACAGGTGTGTCCTGTGTAAAACCTTAAACTGAATCAGTGTCAGTCTAGCGCAAGATGAAGTAGAGTTTACCCTGTTGAGGGTCACCTGCCACCATTCGGTCAGAGAATACAGTACCAAGCTCCTTTTCCCAAGCAGACCTGATAGCTGAGGCAGATAATAAAGATGATGTGATTAACTTCATCATGCCAGAAATGCCTCTACTGGCTGACGGAAAAGACAAAACTGCGCCAATTAGAGATTCAGGTGGTTCATGGGGAAAGTTGGGAAAGTTACAACGAACAAAGTCTCTTATTTGAAAATATCTGAATAAATCGGATTGTGGCAGGCCAAATCTGGTTTTAAGATATTCAAAGGAGGCGAATACCTTTTCAGAAAACAGCTGTTTGAGATGAACTAGGCCTTTCTTTCTCCACAGGAGAAAACTGGATCGAGAGTCGCAGGCCGAAATAGGTGATTGTCACAGATGGGCATTAGCAGGGAGGGAGAAGAGATTTTAAAGTTGCGCCTAAACTGCTTCCAAATCTTTATAGTGGACAAAATGACAGGGTTAGAGGTGTATTTATTAGGATATGAATTCAAAGGGGCGCATATCAAAGCTGACAGGGAAATCGGACTGCAACAGTTGGCTTCCAATTGACACCAGTCCGTGTTGGGAAAGTTGTGCCACATATATATCTTTTGGATATTGGCAGCCCAATAGTATACCAGAAAGTTAGGTAGAGCTAGGCCACCATCTTCCTTTGCTCTTTGCAGAGTAGAGTATTTTGCCCTTGGGGTCTTCCCTGCCCAAATAAAAGATGAAACGGTCCTATCCAATTCTTTGAAAAAAGATCGAGGTAGGAATACTGGTAAACATTGGAATAGAAATAAGAATCTGGGCAGGACGCTCATTTTAATTGAGTTGATTCTTCCAAGAAGTGATAGGGGAGGCTGTTCCAACGTTGGAGATCTGATCTGACTTCCTTAACTAACTTCACTATGTTATGTTTATAGAGTGAAGAAAGACTGTAAGAGATATTAATCCCTAAATACCGAAAGTCGGAGGAGGCCAGTTTGAAAGGTACGCTTGGGTCGGATCTGCTTCAGCAACACTGTTCACAGGGAAACATTCGCTCTTACTAATATTTAGCTTGTAGCCTGAAAAGGAGCCGAATTTCTGTAAAGTATCAAGAATCTCAGTAATGACGGTGGTGGGGTTCGAGACATAAAGCAAGAGATCATCAGCATAAAGCGAGACTCTGTGCTCCACCCCATTTCTGTATATGCCAGTGAAAAGCGGTGAATTCCTAAGAGTAATGGAGAGTGGCTCGATTAGCGATGGCTGAATAACATAGGTGATAAGGGGCAGCCTTGACGGCAGCCACGTGTTAGGGGAAAACTCAGATTGAATATTGTTGGTAATCACGCTAGCAGTAGGGGCTCTGTATAACAGTTGAATCCATGAGATGTATCTTTGACCAAAACCAAATCTGCTGAGGACTGAGAATAAATAACCCCACTCCACTCGGTCGAAGGCCTTCTCAGCGTCCATAGAGATTACCAGTTCAGCGCCTTGTGTGTCTGACTTAGACATTAATATATTGAGTAGGCTGACGGATATTTGAGGATAATTGTCTGCCCTTTATGAAGCCAGTTTGGTCGCTAGAAATAATGGTAGGAAGGCAGGGGTCAAGACGGCAAGCGAGGATCTTGGCTAATAACTTTATATCGGAGTTCAGCAGGCTCACCGGCCTCCAGCTGCTACATTCTACCGGGTCTTTATTTTTCTTTGGGATGAGCGAAATTGAAGCTTGAGTTGACGATAAGGGAAGGGAGCCACGTGCCAAGGAATCGTTGAACATGTCTAACAACAAGGGAGCCAATTGGTCAGAAAAGGTCTTTAAAAAATCTGCTGGGAAGCCGTCTGGGCCCGGTGCCTTACCGTTTTGCATCAGTTTGAGACTGGCTATAACTTCTTCTAAGCGGAGCGGAGCATCCAGGTTGGATGTGGTTGCTTCATCAATTGTGGGGTATTCTAAGTTGTCTAAAAATTCGTTCATTGGAGAGTTGTCAGATGGGGCTTCAGATTTGTATAAGTTGGAGTAGTATAGGGCAAAAACCTTATTTATCTCAGTCGGATCTGTGACTACAGAGCTTGGGGTCCTGCGAATGTTAGTGATGAGTCGAGAGGCAGATTGGCGCTTCAATTGCAATGCTAACAGCCGGTTGGCTTTATCGCCATACTCGTAATACATACTCTTTGTGCGCCTTAAAAGGAAGTCTGCCTCACACGTAGAGGCGAGATCAAATTCAGTCTGAAGTTTGAGTCTCTCCATCTGGAGAGTAGGATTAGGAGAAAGAGGCAGAAGCCTGTCAATTTGCAGTATTTTAGCCACCAGCTCAGCTTGTCTCTGCCTTTCCTGCTTGCGTATCATTGCACTGTAGGATATAATCTCTCCACGTATTACTGCCTTAAAAGTTTCCCATAGAAGGGAAGGGGAGGTAGAGTCGGATTTGTTATTTTGGATAAAGAGTGAAATCTTCTCAGACATAAATTTGCAAAACTTATTAGAGGATAATAGTCCTGTGTTCAGTCTCCAATATGAATGCCTTTCACATCTAGGGAGGAATTCCAAGTCTAACAGAAGAGGGGCATGATCTGAGATAACTATTGCAGAGTATTCGCATGATTTCACTAAAGGTAGAAGTAGTTTATCTAGAAAAAAATAATCAATACGAGAGTACGTCTTGTGAACGTGGGAGTAGAATGAAAACTCTTTTGTATTTGGGTGACGAGAACGCCACACATCCACACACCCGAGTTGGTCTGTAAGTGTAAAAAGAGCTCTGGCCATATTGGACTGGGTCATGTTTTTCGGGTTTGACTTATCAAGAGCCGGGTCAGAGACTAAGTTAAGGTCTCCCCCAAAAATCAGATGGTGCGAATTTAGGGATGGGATTATTGAGAATAACGAAGTCATAAAGTTGGGACAGTCCCAATTGGGGGCGTAGATGCAAGCCAGGATGACAGGGGTCTGAAATAGCATGCCCACGACTATAATAAAACGACCGTTTGGGTCTGGTATTATTTGTTCGGGTAAGAACTGTATTCGCTTGTGCAACAAAATAGCTGTACCTCTCGAACGGCTATTATAGCCTGAGTGGAAGACCTGTCCAACCCAGGGCTTCCGTAGTCTGGTGTGGTCGCACAGGCGCAGATGGGTTTCCTGGAGGAAAGCAATGTCCGTTTGTGTACTCTTCAGATGTGAGAGCACTCTTGTTCTTTTGATAGGCCCACCAAGTCCCCTCACATTCCAGGTCATGAACCGAACCGATCCTAGTTTATTTTGCCGATCAGCACAGGGCATTTAGTATAAATCCAGATTGTTGGCTTCTGAAAGTGTGAGCTGACCCATGGCCACCCATGTGTAACGAGTAACAGAACCAGGTAACCGCAGAGTAAACGTAGCAATAGTGTACATAAACTCGGGGAGCAGAGAGAAAAAAGGAGGGGGAGATAACTAAAATACAATAAAATAAAACAAAAATACTAAACACACACATACCGAAAAATAAAATAATTAAATAGTTAGAAAGGTCCAATCTGTAACCAATGCCCGAACTGACATCTTCAGAACTAACATGTGCTTGACCTAGACTCATCTTAAAACCTGGATGAGCAAGCAGGAAATGTTAACAACAATTTGCTACCCTTCGAAATGTAATCTTATCTACACTCAGACAGAAACAAAAATTGGCTGAGCATCTGAACAAAAAGTGTTGCGTGGTGACATTTAGCAGAAGCAATCAAGTCCGTTTATAGCGTCCACTCCATAGTCAGCAAACAGCCTTAGTAAAATTAACACACAGGCACACGGGGCCCATTTAAATCACTTACTTTGGACACTTCGGTAGAAACCCTCGGCTTCCTCAGCGGAGTCAAATATGCGAGTCTGCCCATTAACAGTAATACGCAGGCGGGCCGGGTAGATTAGGCCAAAGCGTATACCGTCCTTGTAGAGTAAAGACTTCACTTTATTGTAAGAGGCCCGCTTCCTGGCGAGTGCAGCACTGAAGTCCTCAAAAAACCTGATGGGATGCCCATTGTATGAGACGTCCCGGTTTTTCTTGGCCCACTGCAGAATGGACTCTTTCTGGGTGTATTTGTGGAAACGGACGATGAAAGGTCGGGACCCCTTCGGCGGTTTCGGGCCCAGACCGCGGTGCGCTCTGTCCAGTTCCAAGACGGGATCCTGAAGTGCGTCTCCGACCACCTCCTTTAGCAGCGTAGCCATGAAGAGTCGGGCGTCGTTCCCCTCCATCCCCTCCGGGATGCCAATTACACGGAGATTTTGTCGCTTGGAGCGGGAAACGAGGTCTTCCACGGCAAGCTGCAGCTTCTGGCTCGTCTGGGTAGCTGTCTCCAACTTAAATTTCAGCGTTGCTACATCGTGGTTCTAAGCTGGTGATTCCGTCCGAGTGGGTGTTAAGGGCCGTTTCCATTCCAGAGATGGCTGCGGTGTGTGACGCCACTGTGTCGGCTATCTTCTGTAGAGATGCCTGAATAGGGACCAGAGCGGAGTTCAGGGAATCGGTAAGTTCGCCTGTTACTCCTTTGCGAAGCTTCTCAAGTTCACCGACTAGCATGGCAAGTGTTAGTGGCTGGGTGCTAGCTTCATCTGTTGCGGTTGCGTTAGCCGCCTTGTTAGCATCCTTATCTTGAGGGCTAAAGTGCTGTGTCAGTGGTTGCTGACTCTTACCGCGACTGCCGTGCGATTTGCTCATCTCCGATAGAGGTGCGGTGTAAATTCTTATGTTTCAAAAAACTAAGAAACGGTGACAGATTTCTGAGTGTAGAAATTATAAGGCGACAAGGTATCCGGGAGCAAACCCCGTGCGACCGATCACTCCACCGCCATGACCGGAAGTCTCGACTTAATTCATCTTTTAAACTGACAAACGTCATGTGTTTAATCCAGGACACAATTCAAACAGGATGTAGGGCTGGACTACAAAAATCTTATCACAATAAAAACTTTGATATCTTTCAATGTCGATAATTATCACAATAAGAATCAAATCGTTATTTATTTAAAGTTTAAAGGATGATTTTTGCTCCTGAGAGAAAGTTGAAGAAACCTGATTGTTAATCGTGGTTTAAACTCTTTATGGTCAACACTTGATGCCAAACAGTGGATTACTTCACAAATCTGACGTAGAACATTCAAAAATTATGTCAAAAGTAGTAAAATTGAGTAAAAGCTTTTTTCAGTCCTTTTTCCTCAACAAAATAAATATCTTAATAAAAAAAATTAAGTCCTAATTCGTGTATGATTCAAGTGAATAAAAAATTATATTGCAATAATTATTGTTATGGCTTTATTGTCCAGCCCTAACAGGACCTAAACATTGGTTGTCTGTTACTGCTGACTACAGTACATAGTTTTTGCTAAATAAGCCCCGAAGTTATCTCATATTGCCAGATATCGGCCCGATTAATCGGTCTGAACAGTCTGGAGTATCACACTCACCCCTTCTGCAGGCTTGAAATGTGTTTCTTGGTTTGCTCCATCATGGAGGACGGAGGCTGCAGGCATCTTGGATTCACAACAGAGATCCAGAGTTAATAAAAAACATGTCAACAAGTCCCGAGAAATTAAAAACAGTGGGGGTAAAATATTCTCCAAACATGTCTGCTAGAATATTCTGTACTTTGAGATTAAAAAAATAGCACTTTGAGATTTGTTTGAAATGTGAAGTGCTTTACAAATAAAATATATTATTTTCTTTCCTATGAATCCATTATTTCTATTAAGTGATTTTTAAAAACTCTACAGTCATATGTTATATGTCTTATTTCTATCTCTCAAAGCTGTCAATGTTTGTGAGAGCTCAGTAATTCAAAGGTCAGTGTGGGGTTTTAACAAACAGGAGGAAAAGATAGATTTGTTTTGGTCTTTTCATGGAACTTATTCAAAATAAAAATATATATTAACATATAGAATAACACCAGATGTATCCTTAAAGAGTCAACTAAACAACACATATGGAATTCAAACAATTCAAGCTTTTTAGTAATCAGCTAAAATATTTTAGCTTCTTACTCAAATAAAAATGTTATTAAACTAACACAAAACCAAACCAGGATGTTATTACTGTTATAAATATAATTTTTATGTCCCTAGCTATCTTATCTGGTAAGTTAGATTTGTTAATTTATAAATAAAATAAACATTTTAATGATAACAGTTTAAAAAAATAACCTTAACATAAATCAAGTTTCTCCCCGTGTAATTAAATGAATGGATGGTTAAACTCAGCAGGCTCCTGAACATGACGGTGGAAGATTTCTTTATAAAACACAGTTTGTTAAATCAGAAACTACTAAAGATGGAGGTGTTTCACTTACTGGAAGACTTGTGGCAGAGACACACAGACGTCACTCTGCAGCTCGTGATCTCACTCTCTCTTCTTTTGATTTAGACGAGCTGCTGTTTGGTTTGTTTTGGATTTTGCATTAATTCTGTTTTGCATATAAGTGATAGGAGTAATAATGAGTGCATTAGTCCTTTACTGAGTGTTTGGGGCTGTCCGGCTCCAGGGATAAAGCTGCTGCTGCCCTCTGCTGGTTGAAGTTGATGATAATTCAAAACGTCTCCGTGTGAGTTGTTTTAAAATGAGGAACATGGATGTGGCCGTCTGCTTTATCTGACTGTTGAATCCTATCAGCAGCTTAACTGATTTAGGTTTACTTTTTACTTCCTCTCATTAAAGAGTCGTGTTCCCTGTAGTGAGAAGACACCGATCACCTTCTGATATCTGAAAAAAACTAAATACGCTGAGTTAATGCTTTATTCTATGTCCTTTAAGTAAGATTTTTAAAATAGTTTTCTTTTTTTTTTAAAATTAGATTGTCACCTTACTTTTAATAAATGAAACCTTCGTTCCTACTACCCGTTTGAAAGTTTGGGTTTGTAGACTTGATTAAGCAGCACTGAACACAAACATATGTTGATTTAATTGCTTTGTGCAGAGCTTCTGTCTCACACGGCCTTAAAAGGGAGGTAATTTATTCTTCTGCGTCGAATCGACGGCGTGGCCCTCTACCCTACAGCGTCACCTGACGTGCACTTCCTCAAAAATGTAACACCACATCGAGGTGACGCAGACCGTAAGCTCAGTGATTGGTCGGCTGGGCAGCCTCGCGACGCCTCCGAGCCGACAGGAAGTGCTCTGAAGTAACTTTTACTAGTGGCTGTAACACGGCGGATCGATATATTTGACCGTCACATCCTGAGCGAGATGACTCGTTTCAGTGTCAGCATGTGGTTCCTTCGGGCGATAACATTTGAGAAGGCTGGTAAATTTGACAATAAAGTCGACTAGATGATTTGAAATCAGGAAACTGACTACATGATATTATGTCACAGTTTATTACACTGACACAGGTTAAACAGCTGAAGCCACAGACTCAAACTGAAAACATTCAAACCAAAGCATAAAGTGTGAAAAGGTCTGTTTATTCATTAAATCCTTAAACTTGTAGGTGCAGCTGCAGGTTTCCCTCTGATGTTTCTACATGAAGTCCTGAAGGGAATCTAAGCGGACAGACTGACGTGCGTCGTCCTGGATTTGCTTCACGCGAGCGGTTTAATTTCTGAAACGAGCGTTAAACAGTCTGAGCGACCTCTCCGAGTCTTCTCCAGCAAGAGTTCACAGTCTGCTGCTGGACCTCAGTCTGACACAGAAGCAGCTAAAGTTCTGTCTCTGACGTGGACCGGGCCGGTCCTTCGCCTCCTGGTCCCGATCAGGACCAGCGCACCAACACCTGGTCTCCGTCCTCTATGGAGTAAAACTGTAGAGTCTTCAGGTCGCTGTCGATCTCAAACTCTGTCCCCAAATTCTACAAAGAAAAGGAACTTTACTTTAGTACGTGGGCTCAGGAAGAAAACGGTTTTGTGCTGATCCTGAGGGGTTTTATCACCGTGGGGCAGTCGTGCCGAGCCCACAGCTGAGCCACGCTCTCATGGACCGAGTGTTTTCTCGGCAGGTGAAGATGGTCACCTTAAGGAGGTGTGCCGGTCTCAGTAAGAGTCCGTCACTGTGGCTGTTTTGTACGTTTCCTCGGACCACATGGTGCCCTTTACTGGTTGATTAGACCCGTTTTTACTGAAGAACAGCAGGGCTAAAGCCCAGAGGAGACCACACGACCTTCAGCGTCAGCAGGTCGCTGGGCTGTTTTTGCTGTCTTGATGTAGAGTTGCACAATATTGAGAGAAAATCATATTATATTGATCACGAGTATTACGATAACGATATTCTTCAACACATGTGACAACACGGATTGGTGGGCTCTGGTTGTGATACGATTCCCCTTCGATCTCTCTGATATTCAGTGTGCTGTTCAGGCGTGTAGGCCTGGGTGGGGGGGGGGGACTGGGTGGGCCCTTTTCCCATGAGGCCCTACAGACAAATTAAAATGAATACCTGTGGATGTGGGGAGGGGCCCAACGAGATGCCTGTAGAGACTCTAAGCCCCTCCCCTTCTGCTGGACCACCATGGGACCTTATTTTGGAAAAATATTGTACGGTAAAAAGGCTAGGGACAACACGTATTTTGATCCCGTTACAATTGAGCCCTGAATTACAAATATGTTTGTCAATTTAGAAGATACATTTTAAAGTCAAGAAAGTCGCAATTTGTTGTAAAAGTATTGAGACCACAAACCCAAAAGTCGCGTATGTGGGTCGTAACTTTTTCTCTCAATGACTGAAGCTAACGTTACTGAAGCTAACGTTATTGAAGCTAACGTTACTAAAGCTAACGTTACTGAAGCTAACGTTACTGACGCTAACGTTACTGAAGCTAACGTTATTGAAGCTAACGTTACTAAAGCTAACGTTACTGAAGCTAACGTTATTGAAGCTAACGTTACTGACGCTAACGTTACTAAAGCTAACGTTACTAAAGCTAACGTCAAAAAAACTTCCATGAGAGGATGATGTGATAAAAGGAACAGGAGTCTTTGGATTTAACACTTAAGGTGAGATGTATTTCTGCGTCGAACACAGCTAAGTTATCTAGCTAGTAGGAAGGAAGCAATGAATGTTAGCTTAGCATTACCTCGCTAACATGTTGCCGACGTATATTGTGCGGGACGAGAGATGTAGTTCTTTGAGCGGGTTTCACACAAAAAGGCATGTAACTTTACAGTTTTAGGACAAACTGCGACTTGCAAAATTATCTTTAAAATTGACCACCATCACGTGTGATTCAGGGCTCAATTCCAACAGGATAAAAAGATAAGTTCTCTCTCGCCATTGACGACCGGACATATTATTTCCGAAATAAGGTGCCACAGGCCAGGACTTAGGCTCTGTATACACAAGGCCCAGGATTTTGTGCCACGCCCCCGGTGGAAAACACGCATGAGAAGTGACGCAGGAAATGAAGCGAAACAGGAGTTATAAGAACAAAAAAGACAGAATCTTGGTGAAAGGATGGATCAGCACACACAGGCAGCAGGGGATTGTCTGAGCTACAGAGAGCTGGAGGGGAGAAGAAAACTTGTTTTAGCACCTTATTTGTTTTAAATGTTCACAAACCACATGTTAGTGCACTTTAGTGTATATAGCAGTATATTTAAATTAAATTAAAGCTTTGTGCATAACAATGCGATTTATCACGATAACAAATGTTAATCGTTGCCCGTCACTATTTTTCAACAAAATTGTAGCTGCCTGCTCTCATTGGCTGGATGTGGGTGTCGAGTCAGCTGACTCCTCCAGATATTTAGCACGCTACATGTCTGTCTGGCGTCAGCGAGAAGTGGTGCTGGTTAAAAATACATTGCTATAGATTCAACCTCCCACGACAGCTTGGCAAGTGGAAATGTGAAGCAGCAGGAAACGTTCGTATCTGCAGAAACTTCACACGGCTCTGAGCAGTAAACAGTAAAACGGGTCTGATATCGGACGGGAGGGAAACTGAACTACAGACTGCTGGGGTTCAGGTGGACGCTGCAAACGTAGGGAGGACTGAGCACAGACCTTGGGGCTGGTGTAGGTGAGCTTCAGATCTGCTGCAGGAACCTTCAGCAGCCGGTACAGGAGCCCCTTCACCTTCTGCACCACCATGGAGTCTGCAGGACACATTCAGATTTATATAGAAAAACTTTTCTCCTGAGGACAGTTGGAGGATGAAAAGCTTCAGCTCAGTTAGCTTCAACAAACACAGGAAATAAACCTGACTTTACTTTTCGGCTGTTTTACCTGGAAGTTTCTTCTCGATCGGTTTCCGCTCTGCGTCGTCAGGAAACACGAACACGATCTCTGGTGAGGAGAGATGAGGGAAAAGATCAGATCATGTGGTTTCACTCTGCTGGAGCTGCAGCGTGTTTACTTGTGGTGTGTTTACACTAGCCAATCAGAGAGCGGCTAGCAGAAATAGGGCGGGACTTACTTAACAGCTGATTCTTCAGGGCAAACGGCTGCGGCTTCTTTAGCTCGCCTTCCTCTGGAGCTCCGTACTCTGAAACACAAGACAAGACGTTCTTCTTCGTCATCATCATCAGAGGAGGAGAGCAGATAATAATAAACTTTTCTAAAAGCATTTTATAATGTGTATAATACAGTATGTCTCAAATATGAGAAGTACTTTTGTCATCTATTGATTACAGAAAAACAAGAACCAACAGTACATGAATTAATTTGCTTTGTGCGGGAAACACTCTCCTCTCCCAGGCCGCCTGAACTTAGCATCAGTGCTGTTCGGAGGTTCAGACAGAGGGAAATTCACTCCTGCATGTTTATTAGTTCACATGAAATTACTGGTGTCCTGTGGGGCTTATTTGTATTCAGTGTGTCTTGAGGTCTAACTAATGTGCTGAGTTGGGATATCAGTCGATACCGAGCGGTTGTAAGGTTGTAATTTGAACAGTGTTTTATTAAAGGAGGAGATGCTGAAGTACATAAAGGGATTTATTGACTTGTTTTAGTTTTTAACTGTGGTATCGAGAATACCACGGCACCAATACGAGTTTGATATCAGATATCGGTCCGATTCTGACCCAAATAGCTGGATCGGTTATCGGTGACAGCGGGATGATCTATGGGCCCGCTCACTTCAATAATGTGCGAACTGCAACGACAACAGACCGGAACATTTTGCTTGGAGAGCTAAAGAAGCATTTTTTGAATGTTCAGCTTGGAAACTCTGTGAAGAAGCAAAACAGTGTAATAGCTAGCTTGGTATCCTCACGGCAGAGGCTGCGTTAACTTATCGGAGCAAGAGAGCGACAGCGACGAGACAAGATTAACTATCTGAGTGGCTGAGTTGCCCCGAGCTGAAAGCTAAAAGGACGCAGGGCAGATGGCGAACTTGTCTGGAATAATAACTTAGCTGGCTTGTGTTGTTGTGCTTGCTCGATGTTTGCCTGCCGTTAGCGAAGATGTCGACTCGAGCTAAAGAGGTTTCACAAACGGAGGGTTAGTAGCTAGCTGCAAATCTTCAGTTGATGTTAGCAAACGAAACATTGCTAGATGACCCACTCGCACACGGGTCACGTTACTGTAAGTGCTCCTAGCGTTGTCGGGTACCCACGTTTCAAGCAACACTTTCCTGCTGGGGGAGAGCGGCGGGCGTGTCGAGCCAGAGCGAGCTACATAACCGGACTCTATAGCAGAGGTGAAGAGAGCGACCGGCGAATGCCCAAAGCCCAGGAATCAGTATCAGGATCGGAGATGAATAAGTGGTATCGAGCTTTTCCTTGGGCCTTTCTGTGTTCTTGTCTGTTCTTGTGTTCTTGTGAAACGTCATCTTTTGTGTTTCGTCCCAATATACAAGTTTGCATTTTGGCAAGAACGACTAAAAATCCCGGAAGTGTTCTTGACGCGCCCATTTTACCCAGGATGCATCGGTTGGTAACTTGTGTGAACTTGAAAGAAGCTGAAAGAGAGAGAGAGAGAGAGAGCGACAACAGAACGCTTTCTACTATTTTCACACGTTATTTCATCACTAAATCCTCTTCTGAGAAGTTTTGAGGCGAGAAATCAGCTGTGTAGATGTCGAATATCGGCAGTTTTAATATAAAGGATGGCGAATTGAAAATGTGCGTTTTTGGAGTTGTGACGCCTTTCTTGTGTATATTTTTTATGTATGAGTAAAACATACCTTGTTAAATTAAAACCTACAATTAACCCGATTCTGAGCTTTCTGTTCTGGGGATAAAACCTGGCCGTTATAATAATTAGAGCGATTTAGAGAAATGCAGGCGACCTCAGCGCTCAGGGTGTTGCGCAATACCAGCAAGAACGCATCGTCTCAAACCGTCAGCAGCGTTTTGTGCTCGTGACATTGCAAGTTCATTCTTGCAAGAACAACTAGCAAGAACGTTCTCCCCAAGAACACAAGTCCGTTCTTGGTTTTGAGAAACTAGTGCTGGTACTGTCTGCTAAATGTCTGCCATTGTGACATAACTGTAGCTGAGCAAACACAAAGGTAAAATCTCTGTGGGTTTGTTGTTGTTCCTGTAGCTGCCTCTAGGTGTCGCTGCGTGCTCCTTTAAATCGTGGCGATTGTGGGCGTGGCTTACTGTCGATGAGGCTCAGGTAACGAGGGTGCTGGCAGGTGAACTCGCTGCTGGGCTGAGTCCCCCCGCCCGCCTTCAGCCACTCCTCCCCAAACATCTTGATGTAGTCGAGCTCAGCGCCCCTCCGGTCATCTGGGCGGATCTGATAGAAACCATGGCAACAGGTCAGCGTGATCGCAAACACACACGCGCACACACACACACACACACAGGCTCAGGGCTCAGCTGACCTCACAGCTGTTCAGGACGACCAGTCGTCCCAGTTTGGCGATGAGCATCTGATTGGCTGTTCTGGTGTTTCCATCGCTGCTCGCCAGTCGGTTGCCGCGACACGAAAACTGAGCCAAACTGGGCAACTTCGCCAGCTCGTCCACCACACACCACTGAGAAAGAGAGAGAGAGAGAGAGAGAGAGAGAGAGAGAGAGAGACTTCATGACATTTGGCCTTTCAGATCGGCCCCAAAGCGTTTTTTTCTGACGCCAGCGTCTTTTTTTAAAATTCATTCCAACGGGAGCGCCCCGTTTGTACAAGCTGATAAAAACGTCAGCAGCGTGACGAGGTGCTTTTTCCTGGTCGCTGAGAGCTGAAAAATGTTCAACTTTGGGGAAAACGCTGCGCTCGTCACTTTTTTAGTCAGCTGTCCAATCACAGTAGAGGAGGGCCGGGACAAATACCACACCGTAGCAACGGTTACTATCCTGGAACCGGGCTTCGTCCAACCTCAGCTCTCAGACCAGGTGGGCTACTCTACTCTGTGTTTTTACATCAGGTAACGTTAAGAAGAACTACTTGCAACCACGGATTTGACGTATCATAGCAACCAAAGCAATCAGAAAAAACGCTGCGCCTCAAAAATGCGCTCCCTGCTGGGCGTTTTCAGAAGAGCAGCTGGTGTTTTCAGCTGCTCTTCTGAGCGGCGTCTAACGCAGACGTCTGTGGGATCAATACAGGCTGGACGCAGTAAGCTGGACTGAACTGACACAAACATCATGTGGTAACTTTAACTTCAAATATCAGCTTTGAAATAATTTAATGCTACTCTGACTTGTAACCTGGTGAATGGTGTTTCTGTCATCGCTACAAAGCAGCAGACTTTTTAAAAAAAAAAGATTTCTGGCGGGATGTTTGTAGTAAATCTACAGCTAGTCCGCACATACAGAGATCGTTATGTCGTCTCATTTAAATCACAACCTCCTCGAGTGTGTTTGTTTGGTTTGTTGCAAATTCGGAGGTTGTGGAAGAAGAGGATCCGTATCGGCGAGGGATGATCCGGCTCTGGCCTGCCCCCAAGTGGATTCAGGTTTAATCCTTCAGGTACACACAAAGTACGCAGGCAAGTCTGTGAACAAAGCCGCTGCCTACGCCTCGTTAAAAAGAAAGTATGTCGGGGGGGCTTACGAGCTCCTGTGTGTGTTGCTGGCTGACTTTGTTGCTCGCCACTCAAGTTTCAAGCAACCTTATGCTGCTGCTTGTGTGGAGCCAGAGACGGGCGAGCGGGCAACATAACCGGGCTCAGCAGCCTCTATGGACGTAACGTTAGTGGACGCCAGAGGAGACGAGACCGAAGAGGACGCCGACAGAGGAAGAGAAGAAGAGAGACAGCAGGGAGAGAGGCCGAGCGACAGGCTGCAGGACAGACGGCGAGAGCTGGATGTTTGGCACAGGAAACGTGACGTTAGGTTCTGTAAACGTTCTGTATTTGTGTAGCGCCGTTCAAAGCACCGGGAGCAATCTGCGGTTCACTGCCAAGTACACTTTGACACGCAGACCGGAGGCGCCGGGGATCGAACCACCGACCTTCCAGGTAACGGACGACCGCCGGTTACAGGTGTGACCGTCAGAGACGCCGGGCCGTCACAGCGTCTCTGCTCTCCTGAACGTCTCCTCAAAGTGTATCAGAGCAGAAACTGACCTCGGTGATGTGGTTGTGGTCCACGTTGAGATTCTTCAGTGCTGGAAACATGGCTGTCTGAGACCCTGCAGGGAACAGGTTCAGAGTTTTACACCAAACCCGTTTAATAGAACAACAGACTCAGCATAGACAGGATGTTTACGTCCGGCTTGAGCGTGTGGTGAAATGTTAAAATCATATTTTACCAGGAGCGGCGTCATCGAACCGGATGTCCGTCAGTCCGGTCTTGGACAAGTTCAGCTGCTCCAGTCTGCAACCAAACAGAGTTTGTTTCAGGAGCTTCAGACTCGTGTTAATGTTTATTTAAAATAAAAAGCTTCACGGCCAAGAAACAAACTCACTTCCAGATAATCCAGAAATACTCGTATTATTTATGAGGGAACATGATTTACTGTTTTAATATATTATAGTTCTTTATTAAAACAGACAAACATACGTATCGTGGATTAATCCTGTTATTATAGAAGGTTTCATTTTACTATATAACAAACTTTCACTGATCACATCCTGTCACAGTTTGATTTACGGGTGTCTTCTGGGAGGCCGGTCAGGTTTCTCTCCTGACTCGTAAGATATTTTATATTTATGCAAAATAATGTGTTTTACCCACCAAATGTCACAAAGGGTACATACACTATATCATGGAGCCTCACATTCACTGCAGCCAGTGAACAATAATGAAAACTCAAACATGCAAAGCAACAAAGGCAATAAACACAACTTAAATTTCCACTCAGGGTTCAGTTTGGTCCAATTCTGTTGGACAAACGCAGGTCAGTTCAATTGTTCTCTGAAACAAAGAAAAAAAACGCACATCCAATAACAAAAGTTGCTCCATCGCTTAAAAAAAACAAACGTTCATTCGGGCCAATAAAACGAAAGAACGCTGCTGGAGGAGGTGAAGAAGGGCCGGCGTCCGGGAACGTTGCTCTGCTGGTGTTTGAACACGGAAGGAGCGTGTTGCTCCGACGTTCTCAGCTCGCCCTCTCTGCCCGACACACACCAACCTGTCAGCGCCGCCGTGCTTTCGTAGTCTGGGCGAACTCCGTGTCGGCCCCAACGAATGTGAGGTCTGACTACAGAGTGAGTATGAATAGGCGGCGTTCATGGGGGGTGAAGCTGAGAGATTGTCACTATACGTGTCAATGTTGTTGGGAATTGCTCTTTTTTCTGTTTTTATTTATTTACGGCTGTGTTCATACGAGATGGGACCACAGACGGCGTTTTAAATCTGCCGGCCCGTGCAGCCTGACACGGACAAAAGGCCTGAAGAAGAAGAAGACTGCCAGCTGGCACACGAGGTAAACACTTCAGGACAAACACTGTGACAGAAACAGGAAACAGAAACTTTGTGTTAAATCCAGGCTGTGGTGCTCTGCGTACTGTACCTGGGCAGAGCAGCTATCCTGATCAGACTGTCCTGCACCACAGGGTTACTGGACAGACTGAGACTCTTCAGGGACTGCAGGACTCCGTCAGGCCTTTAAAACACCAAACACATCGGACGAGTTACGCAAAGGAAGCCTGAACGAGTCAGATAAGGAGAAATGGAGCAAACAGGAAGGGCGGCGATACCTCTGCAGCTCTGTGATGTTGTTTTCTTCTACGCACAGATCCTCCAGCTGTGGCCACATGGGGGCGCACTCCAGGATCTGGGTCCAGCACAGAGCCACAGATAAGCAATGTGATGCAGAAATATTTTTAACAGCAACAGGAAACAAAGAGTAAGGTGTTCACTGATGCTTTTATTTTGACAGGTGACAGGAAGAATGATTTATCAAAATGGAAAATACTTTAATCTGTAGTGATTAATGTTTTATGTGATTTATTCCTGAAAGATAAATTACAGTATGAAATTAATATAAAATATAAAAAATATAGTTTGTGATAAGTGATGGAAAACTTACATATTATAGTAAATAAATAAATACTTAATTTCAGAAATTATATAAAACATTTTTTAAATTTCTGTTAATATAAAGGTTTGTGTTTTTTTATGAACTAATGTATCAAGTCAATTTATCAATTCAGTTAATATACATAAACATAAATATTTCTCATATTTCATAAATACATATTTTAGTATGCCAAATTAATAAATAAATAACATAAATTAATCTAAACTATTCATAATAATATATATTATACACAGGTTCTACACATTGATTTAGACGTTTCTCTTTCTCTTTATTTTAAATAAATCATTTTCTATATAAAACTTTGCAATTATTATTCATATCCAACACAGACAATAAAGCATGTGTATATATTCTGGTTATATAAATATTTATGTTCAATACAAATATTTTATTTACTCATATCTTAAATAATAATATAACAATTTTAGAATATGAATAATATATTTATATATATTTCCAATATTCTTCCCATTCTTGTCCTCCTGACAGCAAAGATAAGTAACAGTAAGCATTTGTAAACTGGCACAGACTGATGCAGAAAGGTGTACCTGAGGCCAGGTGAGGTCGCAGCTGTTGAGGGCGAGGACTTTGAGGCTGCAGAACGCCTGGCAGTGAGCCAGCGGGTCAGATGGCAAACACAGTCGGTTGTTGCTGGAAAATAAAAACAAAATGAAGCGTCAACATTTGTAATCAACTTAATGATTTACGTTGATGGAGTTATGACCACAAAGTGACTGAGCAAACAGCTGTTCGTTCCCACAACATGAGTAATAAACAGCTGTCCTCTGTACCTGAGCTGAAGTCCCTCCAGTTTGTCCAGCTGCTGGGTGATGGCAGCTACGACCTCCCAGCTGGACAGCAGAGTCCCACTCAGGTCCAACCACTGAACGTCTGATCACTGCGGTGAAGGAGTCACTCACAAGCTCTGACAATCACGACATTCATCAGACTAGCTCCGAAAATAAATGTCAAGTTCTGACAATCCCTTCCTGACAGAGGCAACGATCTTTAAATAAGAAACATTGATTCATATTTTCTCAAAATTCAGTTAACACCTGGGTGGAAACTTGGCTACAGTCATAATTATCCTGAAGTTGAATGTCTTGTCCGACCATCTAATCCTTTATTCCAGACTTTGCGCCTGATGACGAGAGGCGTCCTCAGGCACAGCAACATTCACGTCTCCTCAATAACAATAAGAACTCCGTAAAAAGATACTCGGCGTTGTTTTCCTGATTTCCCCGTCGGCTCCGGGCCCGTTTACTTCGGAGCGGCTCAGCAACACCGTTGGAAGACTCTCAAAACTGTGGAGACAGAAGGAAAAGAAGGACGGTGGGGTCAGTCGAAGGAAACAGATCCTCACAGCCTCACCTGTTTAATAATGTCACCACCTCTTCAGTTAAACCTCGCTCTCCACAGCTGGAATCCAGAGGCAGAACATGGTTCATCTGTAACTCTCACATTAAAGCCAGGATCTGAGTAAGAGGCAGAGTCTCAACCACAGGCTGTAGTAAATAAGTGGACCCCGTTTTGAAACCTGGAGTTTCTGGAACCAGACGTGACCTCATTTGTATGAGAGGGCGGCGCTGGCTAGCTCGGTTAGCATCTGTAATTCACGTTAACTGTGATATTAACTTGGATGCTAATTTTGGTTAGTGAAAAACAGGATTAGACGAACAGCCGACTCATCACAGTGACTTTTAGTAGAACCGAACTCTAAACCAGAGAGAAAGATAATAATATCAATAAGATTGATATTTAAATTAATTCATCATTTCAGTTAAGAAAAAAAAAATTAACCAAATTGTAAATTAAAATTGATTAATCTTCTTAAATGTGAAGACTCATGATGAAACGAAGAGTCTTGGGTTTGGACAAAGAGCTCGCATTAAGTCATTTTGTGCTTTGGAAAGCGAGTAATTAATCATAGAATTTAGTCGATAATGAAAATAATCGTTAGTTGCAGCCCTACTTTTGAAAACAGTTCTGTAAATGTCAAAAAAAATCCATCTGACTCTTTTAAATGTGCTGGAAAATGGATTCAGTGATATGTAAATCAGCGCATATTAAATAAAGGTAAAACCTAACTTGCATATTAAAAATAAAAAGCTTCTATTTATGTTTACTGCCTATGTGACGGAGATGACGATGAGCGTCGTACCTGCGCTCCTTGATGTTCCCCCACTTGAGCTTCTTGGAGGAGATGGAGATCTCCTCCTTCAGCACCTCCTCCGAGTCCACCTGGTACACCTGCCGCACGGCGCTCAGGAAGTCCACGCTGAAGCTCGCCTACGCTGGACGGACGAAGGAGCCTCCTTTAGGGCTGTCTGAGAGAGAGGAGAGGAAACAGTTTCTTACTTCAGACGATCTCAAATCAAATTAAAGGATTAGTTTCACTTCAGAGTGAGCTATTGATTCTTATTCAAGTACGTCACTTGTCATCAGACTACAAATACACAAAGAAATTCACATATTTGGGGAGAAATTTAACTGTTAACTGTTTAATCCCACTGAGCTGTAAGAAAATGTGCAAATATAATATCTGTGGGCTTTACAAGAGTGTCACAATGTCAGAAAGCACACAGACCAAACCAAAGAGGTACTGAAAGACATCTGCAGTGATGCGTTCACTGTCGCTCCGTGCTTGTAAAATCTCTCTCTCTCTCTAGGTTTCTCTGCAAAATGCTAAAATGTCACCAAATATACTTTGGCAGCTGTTAATATACCTGGACAGTCAATACATCTGTTTTATTGTCTCCCAACTGCGTGTGTCACATGACTGTTTTAGTACAATCATGACTGACAGCCTACAAGTTAGACTAGTTTAAGTAACCCAAGGTGGATAATAACAATAATAATAATAATAATAATAATAATAATAATAATAATGATGATGATGCTCCACCTCCCCCCAAATAACGGGGGAAACCCCCAGATATGAACCGATCTGTGGATTTGGAGATTCATTACAAACCTCGGGAGGATAATAACTTTCAGTTTTTGTGGCATTAAAGTGAAAATTACCTGCAGGTAAAATACTGGACTCCGTCGTGGCTGCCGTCGTGTTTGCCTCTCTCTGGGTTATCCCACTCGACGCCGAGCCACAGCCCTGAACACACGAAGCAAACGTGTGGTTGTGTTAAAAGTGCGGCCCGAAGGAATCAACATATGGGGGCTGAAGAGTCGATGTGGGCGAGTCTGCAAACTCAGAGGCCGACTGCGTCTGGTGGTTTGAGGCTGGGCAACATTTGAGTGTATGGATACTTAAGGTTCAGTTTTTACACCAAAAAACAACAGTTTTTCAGAATCTTTCTCAGGTTCTCAAATGTTCAATGACGTCTAAACACAAGCAGCCGAACAAGAACTTAGCTCAAACAAAATAAAGTCTAAAACTGTCAGAATTCTTAATTAAATCAGGAACAATCCGGTCAAACAACAAGTCAACTTTATAAATCAGAGCAAACTTTTAACACTAAGCGTTACAGTTATGTGCTCCGATGCTAGCAGGGCTGTTTCACGAACCTAAATCTCTTGTTTTATGGATGGAGCCTTGTGGGGAAGACGCCTTCTGCCAAACTCCATTTAAAAAACGAGCATTTTATTGCTGCTTCACTTATTAACATGTCTAAAGATATTCACATTGACTAAACAACCAGTTCGGACTCATCACCGGGTGAGCGAGTGTGAATCGTCCACCTGACAGCCGGGTATTCTTGTTGTTATTGTTGTTATTTTTACCTGCTGTCGGCGGCACCGGGCCCACGTACCGCACCGTGGCCCGCTCCCCGCCGCAGGACACCCGCCTGCCCACCGCGTCCGCCGGCGCCTCCGGTTCCGTCTGGTCAACTCCCATCTGAGCCTGAGAGAAACCGAGACGTGCACAGGTAACACAGGTAGCTCACCTTGTCCTGCTGAAACGGTTCACCAAGCTAACTTACGTGTTAGTGCGCGGACCGCGCCGGGTGAGTTAGTTCCGTTACTTTGCGGGGATATTTATATAAAACACGTCAAAGGAAGGTTTGGGGAGGAAGAACCATAAACTTACCTGTGAGCTTTAAAGACGCAGCTTCTGAGGTGTTTCAGCTTCTGAGCACAAAACCAAAACATGTGACGTCTTCTGGCTCGCCGGAAGTGACCAATTTCATGGTTGCACAAATGTCCGCACAAAACATTTTCCAAAATAAAACAGTTTGATAACGCAACAAAACTTGTTTTGTGTTATAAAATAAAATGAAATGCTTGAATAAGTCACTGAAACTTGTCAAAACCAAAAACCTCTTAGATTGGTTTCATTATTAAGCAGATATAAGTTAATCTGACTTAGCCCTACCTTTATTTTATTTATTTACTTTTACAATATTGCTATTTTTTAATTTACTTTTTATTATTACTATTATTTATTTTATTATTTATTTTATTTAGACTTAGACTTTAGACTTAGACAGATTTATTGTCATTCAACTGCACATTCACAATGTACATTGAACTAGATAACGTTGCAAGGCTCCAATAAAAACAGAAACAAGTAAAAAAAAAAACACAGTATAAATAAAGTATACGCAATATAAAATGGGATAAAATATAGCTAAAAGAAACAGAAACCGAATAAAATAAATTAAATAAAATATTGTGACGTTTGTCAGGAATGTAGCAGCAACAGAAACATATGTACAGAGAAATTATATGTAAGACAATATGAATAGTGCAAATATCTGTAGCAGCAGGATGTATTGTAACAGACAGACAGTATAGAAGTGCATATAGTAATAGTTACTCAGTGCAATAGAGTTCAGTGGCCATGTAAAGTGACTGGTGTCGTATGTATGGGGGGAGAATTAGTGGGCGTTTAGCAGTCTTATGATGTTAGGGATGAAGCTGTTGTGGAATCTGGATGTTCTGCATTTGAAGCTGCTGAGGGCAGCAGGGAGAGCAGCCCATGATGGGGGTGGGAGGGGTCTTTTATAATAGTCTGAGCCCTGGTCAGGCAGCATCTGCAAGTCCGCTGTCCTCACCACTCTCTCTACACATTTCCAGTCTGAGGCGTTGCAGGATCCAAACCAGACAGAGAAGCAGCTGGTCAGTATTGTCCCTCTGTAGAAAGTGGTGAGGATGGAAGGGGGGAGATTTGCTCTTCTTATCCGACATTTTTTTCCTTTTTGGTTCCTTTTAGGGTTGTAAAACCTTTTGTCATTTGATGTCCGCTCTGTTCCTTTCTTAACCTGATATAAAGAACACCTCAAATATTTGAGAGACAAAAGCTGCCCCCAAATGAATAAATGTGAACGTGATCATCATCGATGATGCTCGGCGCTCAAACGCAGTCAAGATGGACTCTGTTTCCCAGATGTCAGACTCTTTATTGTGAAGATGAAACTTTCATATTATCATCTGGTTGCTGCTGTTTACATTCACCCCAGATGCGAATTCAAAAAATGCACTGTGGGATGTTCTGGGTGTTTACGTGTCTGTATATGTATGTAAATAACTGTAGGCTATATATTGTTTTATATATATTGTGTGTGTGTGTGTTTGTGTAGCACGAAGGAACCACACATTTTGTTTTGTTATGCAGCCTTGTGCTGTTTAATGACAAACAAACTTGTAACTTGTATCAGTGGACCAACCAAACGTATATTTCTTTCTTAGGAGAGGAAAATTACACCTGTGAGCTCTGAATGGAGCTGAAATTACTCAATACTGACTTAAGTTTTTTATTCTCTATTGTTATCATGTATGATTATATTCATTTTTACTGATGCCTATCCTCCCAGTCCTCCCGTGGTAACACTTGCCTTGTTCCTTGCAGACTGTTGGGTCCTCGGTCCGTCGCCAAATTTCTTCCTTCACTTGTCTTTTTGCAAACAGAACAATAATAATAATAATAATAATTTCTCATCCTAATTGTGTTCACTGTCCAGCTTATCAAGTCATTACTTTAAGCTTTTAGCAGTTTATCTTCCTAAAATGTAGTTTGCTAGTTTCCAAAGTGTTTTCTGCAGAAAGTTATTTAAAGAGACAGTTTGGGAAATAAAGAGCTAAACTTTAAAAAGGGGAAAAACATCTTGGTCTGATCTGTCCTGACTGTCCCTGTCGCACTTTATCATTTCTGCCCCAAATTATTAAATGTTAATATTTTTATGTTGAACCTTCATTTGTCAGCTTTTAATTCACTGAGTTGGACAAAAGACAAACATTCACAGTTTGGCCTAGAAATGGATTTTTATTGGATTTACAGAAAATGTACAATTTTATATAAACTGACAAACACCTGAATCACATCCTAAACACGAGCACGCCCACCACTGAAACACCAGGAATTAAACTGATAAAATTCAACAATCAATATGTGTTCTGATACAAAAAAATATACAATAAAACAAACAGTTTTGGGTAAACAAACATTAGTGAACAACTAAATTAAAATGTGAGAAAGTGAAAAAGTGCTAAAGACGTGTGAAGATGCTCTCACTGTGTCCAACAGTCCAAATAAAGATTGAGGAATCAGACAGCGAGGCGGCTATAATGAGCTCAGTTCATCTAAAATAATATCTGCTCTGATTCTGTGATTAAAGGAGAATAATGACAGACATCAACTTCCAGCTCCAAACTAATAAAACTGATTTTATTTCCATGTGTTGAAGCCATCACAGCGAACCAGAGCAAGTTGAGCAAAACATTTCCCAGCAGCCACTTCTCCCACAGCAGAGTCCAAACAGTGCTTCCTGTTCTCTACAGTTAGGTGTCTTATTGGAAATGGTCTCAGTAGATGACAGCATCTGTCTCGTCTCTATCTTTTCTACTGGCCTCCACTTCTCCTCCTGGTTCCTCCCCTTTCTCTCTCTCCCTCTTTCTCTGCCTACATGAAGCTGACTGTGGAAATGTTGTCATCATTCATACTGATGGACTGCTGGTATCACTGCTGTCCATTCTGCAGCAACACACAGAGGCCAAAAGCTTGTCTATGAACCCTTTCCTCATGAAGACATACAGGACCAGGTCTGCAAGAGGACTCAACATAATTAAGATGAAAGACAGGTTGTAGAGGGTCTCATCATGTTTTACTCCCAGTAACAAAATGATGTATGGCAGGAACAGCAGCGTGTAAATAAGCAGCACCAGAACCAAAATACCCACAATTCTTCGTTTTTCATCAGAGGGGACCGAGGTGGAAGCAGACAGGGCTTTGATGGTCCCAACCAGGAAGAAGATTAACAGAGGGAAGGGAAGGAGGAGGAGGATGGTGAGGTTTCTGTAAGGGACCAGAGCAGAGTAATCAAGAGCAAAGTTACTGTAAAGGACGGCATAGACAAGAGAAAGGATCCAGACCAGGACACAGAGCCCCACAGAGGTCTTGATGGTCCGTCTGAAGCGGTACCACAGCGGGTGGGCGATGACCAAATACCTGTAAGACAAGATGGACACAAAGTCTTTGAGGAGCTTCAGAGTTATAAACTAATATAATGTTCAGACACAGAAGGAGCTACACACATACTGGACAGACAGACAGATACCTTTCCAGGGCGACGCAGACCATGAAGTAAACACTGGCAGCTAGACTAGAGTTGTAAAAGAAGATCTCAGGTAAAAAAAAAAAGAAATAATAATCAGCTTCTGCCACCAGGACGATCATGCTGCAGAGCTGAAGGATGTCAGCAATGAGAAGGTTGATGACGTAGATCGGAGCAACATGATCACTTCTCACCTGCAGGAAGACGTTGGTAAAAGTCAACAGGCAGTTGGAAACAAGTCCACCTCCTCCCAAATCTGTCACTTTTTCATCAACCTCTCCTTCGTGCTGTCAGAAATATCAGATATAACCCACTGGCCAATCACTGCAGACCCCCATGTACCCCAGTCTATAATAAATAAATAAATAAATAAATACAGTATTTACCCTTTTTGCCACATATCTCATGCTAAATATCTCTACTCCGACTCGACTCCAAATCCAGCCAATGAGAGCAGGCCTCTACTTTTTCATTACAAAACTCTTTTTTCCTCTCCTCCAGCTCTCTGTAGCTCAGACATCCCTGCTGCCTGTGCTGGTCCAGAGTCTTTGTCTTTATAATGTTTATTTTTATAATAAAAGTCCAGTTTCATGCGTGGTCTGGAAGTGTGTGTCTGTGTTGGGTCAGATGTTGTTTTAATAAAACCCAAAGATAATGCTGAACAAACTGCTCTGACAAACTATCAGATGTTTGTCTTTGAGTTGTAACTAAACGGCTTCATCGACCTCAGCAGTTTAAGAGAAGGCTGGATGGAGCCACACATGGAAACTGCATGTGTTTAGGCTCCAATCAGCTTCATGCACATTTTAATTATGGAGTCAATTATTCAATTAGTCAGTTTATGGATCATTACAAGCCTTTGTCCCAGCGCCCTGACACCCAGCCCCCAAACCAGATCCTTTACAGACACACGACACAGACAGGAAATAAATAGAGCGTACATACCATAGACTGAAGAGCATGGATGGCCACGAGGATCAACGGAAGGCCGATAGCAATGATTATGTATGTCACCACTTTGGAGATGAAATTAATTTTTTGTGCAGAAAATATAAAATTGAAAAAATACGGGTAGTCGGAGTAATAGGGGATGTATGCAGAGGTTTGGTTCTGTGAGGTGCTGTTCATGTAGGAAGCTCCCATTCTTCAGAGTGAAACCTGTTTGAGAGATCAGGTTATTAAAAGTTCAGGTTATTAAAAGTTTTGAATATCTTCCTAACATTGTTCACTGACATCACTAAAGCTATGGAGTTTACCCACAATCACATCAGATCACAAACTGCCGTCTGTTCAGTTTCTGTTCATTTATTTAATCAAATAAGAAAATAAAGGTTCCAGTGAACAGATATTTGTACGTGCTGATGTGCAGCTGTTTCAATTTAATCTTTAATGTTAATGCTCACTGGTTTAGGATGTCCTGCCTGTCTCCTGTACTTGATGTCTCTCTCTGTCCTCATGTCTCTACTGTGCCCTGTAATAAAGACTAAAACACAAACTAACTATACATAAGTTATTATTTTATGTTTAGAACTGATTTGTGTTCTTAACTCACTGAATGTTTTATCTGTTTATTTAACTGACTGTAACCTCTCGTTCTGTTGTATTGTAATAACTCTGTCATTACAATACAGATAATAGTAATAATAATAACTAGAATTGCAAGCAGTTATAAGCGGGGTCCAAGCCTCCCGGTGCAGGCCAAAGTTGAGATCTGGCATGACATCCTGTTTTCACCCTTTTGTGCAAAGATTTGTTAGCTTGTAATTCGGCCGTTTTTTGTCGGATCAAAATTTCCTACACAAACTTTCTTCCGCTCGGTCCAGAGATGGTCTGTGCCAAGTTTCGTGTTGATCGGACTTGCGGCTTCGGAGGAGTTAATTAAAATAAGATTTCCAGTTTTTGCGATTTAGCGAAAGTAAAACATTATCGTACAGAGGCGAGTCCTATACCATCGGAATCGACTGCATCCCCCAAACACGTAGACATAAGGTTTGTAAATGTGCGATGTAGTGGTCCGTAGTTAGGAGGTACAATGTCCTTTGGTTGAAAATCCCTTTGAAATGAATAGGATTGTCCGGCCATATTTGAGCTTCCATTGTAGCGCCACCTTTAGTCGGAATTGCACCAAATTTTTCAGGTGTCATCAGGGCTCCATAGGGAAAAATTGACACAAATTTGGTGTCAATCGGACTTGTGGTTCTGGAGATGTAAAATGCACGTAAGTCAATGGGATTTTTTGGAATAGCGCCAACTAGGGGCTAACTGTACCAAATTTTGCACAACCCTAACAGGGGGCCATGGCAAACAACATTGTCAAGCTTTGTGTTGATCGGCCTTTCCAAGCCAGAGATATGTTATACTTTGTGTTTTTAGTGTTTTCGCAAATTTTTGTTACTTTCTAAAAGGTTGCTCAGGGACACAATGGTGGATGGGTCACAGTGGGGGATTGAACCCCGGTCTCTCACACCAAAGTCTTATCCATTGCGCCATTGCCACCCCAAATTAAAATAGGTTTTCCAGTTTTCGCAATGTAATGAAAAAAAAGTCTAGGCAGAAATGGACGTGGCCTATACCAAGAGATTCAGCTCGATCCCCAAAACGCGTGGATATAAGGTTTTTGATATCTGCCTTCGTAGGCGGGAGTTCTGAGGCAACACGTGTTGACCTTGCTTATAGCGCCCCCTAGAGGTAGAAGTGTGCAGATTTAGCACTTACCATGTAGGCAGCAGTATTGGAATTAGGCGAAAACGTATGGAAGAATAAAAATAAAAACGAGAACGATAACAATAGGGTTCCCAGCCCACTCAGACTTGGACCCCTAATAATAAGAAGAAGACGAAGAAGACGAAGAAGAAGAAGACGAAGAAGAAGACGAAGAAGAAGAGTTTCAAGGGAATAAACATGAATAAAAGGCCCAAAGAATATTACATAACTGGTTTAACCTCAGTATTCTGTTCACCTGCACCTGCTTGTTACAGTTTGCAGATTTGTTTAATAACACATAGAAGAAAAAAGGAATATGACAGAATTTACCTTTAAAAGCTGCGAGACCTGTCTGAAGCAGTTCCTACAGTCCAGTGTTTTGTCCTCTGCATCCAAACCTGAAATATGACCAGTGATAACGTGCAGCAGCTCTTCTAATGACAAAGGAGTGGCGTGAACACATAAATGATGCGTCACAGAAACAGTAAAAAACATAGAGAAGGTTAGAGGGACAGAACTGTCACTCCACAACTTTTATTTGACTAAGAAATGAGATCCGGTCATCACTGGCCACAGTGATGTCACACCTGCTGATGGTTTCTTCTGCTTTCCAGGTGTAACTTGTTTCTCTTCCTGACAAATCAGGATTTTAAAACTTTCAAAATCAGTCCTAATAATGAGACATCTTCATTTACATCTTCATTTGTTTTAGCAGATTTGTCCTGCAAACTTTGCGACAAATCATATAACATAACATATAACATATAATATATTTAGTAACTATATACAGACCTGAAGTTTAGATTACAGGTTTAAAACTTCCACAAAGTGCCAGGTGTGTACGCCTCGGAGCGCTGCGAGATGGCTGCAAGGAGGGTGAGGCGAAGCACAAAAACTGTACCAGAGCTGTTACTCAGAGCACTTTCTGATTTGAGGTCAGAATGTAAATTTTCTGTCCAAGAATATATACTATACTATTGCAGATACAATTGTTTGATTCATATAAGATTGAAATGTAGTTTCTTAGGCAACATGTAATGCGTTTATTCCTTTCTAATATCAAACCACTATGCTAATACAGCTAGCTAAACAGTGCCTGACAGTGGTGGGTTTTGTCACTTCTTCAAAAAGTGTTACAACTATCCAGAACACACACAACTAGGGACTTTCTTGATTTTGAGTGCCCTTTGCAGTCTGGGCCCACCAAGCCTGCACTCCAGGGTTCACAGCATTTATTTGTCAGCACTGTGACCAGTAGTCTCATTCACATGTTGTTCACATGTCGCCACTCCATCTTTTCAAGGATTGTTTTTATTCTCTCTCTGTTACACAATAAAATATTACATTTCTTACTGTTCTAACCACAGTATACTATACACCTCCAGGTCAAAGCTGCTGCACAAGCAGCATGATTTGCAATTCTATTTAAAAAAACAAAAAGAACAAAGAAATGAACACAGTGTATGTAAAGTACATCAGAACAACAGACTGAATTAACTCTCACACCTGCTGATGTTTTCTTTCGCTTTCAGGTTCTTGAGGAATCAGGATTTAAAAGATCTAATCAAACTTAAAAATCTGTCTTGCTGCAGAATAAATGTGGGGCCAATCAGATGCCTCCCAGATTGAGGAGAACTTTCATTCTGACCAAATCCGCAAGTCAGTTTGAGAAAATGCAGCCCCAAACCTGCAACAAACCTCGAACCTCCCCCATGCCTCACTGATGCCTGCAGATGAACAAACTGCCTTCTGCAACAGCCACATTTTTCACATTTTGAGTCATCAGTCCATTTTTCTGTGCCCCAGGTCCTGTGTTTCTATGCAGAGGTGAATCTCTTGGCCTTGTTTCCATGTCGGTGGCTTTTTTGGCCCCAAGTCTTCCATGACGGCCACTTCTGACCAGAGGTCTCTGGACAGTACAGGTGCTGGTCATATAATTAGAATATCATCAGAAAGTTGCTTTATTTCAGTAATTCCATTCAAAAAGTGAAACTTGGATATTATATTCATTCATTCCACACAGACTGACATATTTCAAATGTTTATTTAATTTAATTGTGATGATTAAAACTGACAGCTAATGAAAATCCCAAATTCAGTATCATGTTGGCCAACTGAAAAGTATGAGCATGTTCAGCACTCAGTACTTAGTCAGGGCTCCTTTTGCCTGAATTACTGCAGCAGTGCGTCGTGGCATGGAGTCCATCAGTCTGTGGCCCTGCTCAGGTGTTATGTGAGCCCAGGTTGCTCTGATAGTGGCCTTCAGCTCTTCTGCATCGTTGGCTCTGGCATATTGCATCTTCCTCTTCACAATACCCCATAGATTTTCTACAGGGTTAAGATCAGGCCAGTGTGCTGGCCAACTAAGAACAGGGATACCATGGTCCTTAAACCAGGTCCTGGTAGCTTTGGCACTGTGTGCAGGTGCCAAGTCCTGTTGGAAAATGAAATCTGCATCTCCATAAAGTTGGTCAGCAGCAGGAAGCATGAAGTGCTCTAAAGCTTCCTGGTAGACGGCTGCGTTGACCTTGGACCTCAGAAAACACAGTGGACCAACAGCAGCAGATGACATGGCCCCCAAACCATCACTGACTGTGGAAACTTTACATTGGACTTCAAGCAACGTGGATTCTGTGCCTCTTCATCCAGACTCTGGGACCTTGATTTCCAAAGGAAATGCAAAGTTTACTTTGATCAGAAAACATAACTTTGGACACTCAGCAGCAGTCCAGTCCTTTTTGTCTTTAGCCCAGGCGAGACGCTTCTGATGCTGTGTCTTGAAACAAGGAATGCGACAGCTGAAACCCAGGTCATGCATACGTCTGTGCGTGGTGGTTCTTGAAGCTCTGACTCCAGCTGCAGGCCACTCTTTGTGAATCTCCCTCACATTTTTTGAATGGGTTTTGTTTCACAATCCTCTCCATGGTGCAGTTATCCCTGTTGCTTGTACACTTTTTTCTACCACATCTTTTCCTTCCCTTCGCCTCTCTATTAATGTGCTTGGACACAGAGCTCTGTGAACAGCCAGCCTCTTTAGCAATGACCTTTTGTGTCTTGCCCTCCTTGTGCGAGGTGTCAATGCACTGAAAAAACTAAAATCTTAGTCAGATTAATTATCTTAATTGAAGGCAAAATATACTTGTTTTTTGTCTGACAAGATATTTTTTCTTACCAGGTGGCTTTTATGTCAGAGAATTTCACGTGTTTCAGGTAGCAAGTGAAATATTCTCGTTCTGTTGGCAGATATTTTTGCTTATTTTAAGTAATTTCCCCCCAATTTTAATGCTTTTTTCTTTTTTTAAGTGCTCAGTTTTTGCAGTGTGGTCGTCTTTTTGTCAAGTCAGCAGTCTTCCCCATGATTGTGTAGCCTACAGAACTAGACTGAGAGACCATTTAAAGGCCTTTGCAGGTGTTTTGAGTTAATTAGCTGATCAGAGTGTGGCACCAGGTGTCTTCAATATTAAACCTTTTCACAATATTCTAATTTTCTGAGATACTGATTTTGGGGTTTTCATTAGTTGTCACTTATAATCATCAAAGTCAGTCTGTGTGGAATGAATGTACACATTATACAAGTTTCACTTTTTGAATGGAATTACTGAAATAAATCAACTTTTTCAGATAAACCCTGGCTCTGCCAGCCCTTCACACAAAGCGACCTCAGTCCCTGTTCTCATCTGTGACACCACGATGGTGGAACGAGCTACCGCACGCCATCAGAGCAGGGGCGTCCCTCTCTAACTTCAACAAGCTCCTGGAAACTCTGCAGAGAACACTTCCTCTTATAACACCTCTAACTCCTAACATCTAACGTGCACTTCCTGTGCTATTCTTCTTCTTTCCCCTACAATCATCTTGTATTGATTGCACTTTCTGTTAACTCTTACTTCTTTCGTGCTATCAGCTCTTACTAGTATTTATTGCTTCTCTTCCTAGTATGTATTGTCACTTGTAGATCTCGTGCTGTATTTGATGCTGTGTTGATGATTGTATGTTGTTCCTCAATTGTAAGTTGCTTTGGATAAAAGCGTCTGCCAAAAGAGTAAATGTAAATGTAAACAGACTCATTAGTGAGAGAACTACTCAGAGCAGTATGCAGTAATGTTAGCAGTAGTACTTGGATTAGATGTAATGACATGATCACTATTTATCAGGTCACAGCAACCCTGATTTTATGCACTGTATTTGTAGTTGTCAATTTTATTGATTTATTGCTTTATTATGTTTTGTAAAGTGACCTTGAGTGTTCTGAAAGGTGCCTATAAATAAAATGTATTATTATTATTATTATTATTTAGTTGTTGATCTGGTTGTATGAACAAAACTGATCTGTCTTCTATGCGGTGACACTATCAGCACGCCATGGTAGCCGCGCATAAGACCATTCTTTTCGGCAGAGCTTATTTAGAACAACTCCTCAGGTCTTTCCAGGTAATTCAGTCTGTCGTTCTGATGTACTTTACATACACTGTCTTCATTTCTTTGGAAGCAGATTTGTATTCAAAGCACAAAGCATCAAACTATATATAGAACTCATGCAGATCAGGCACGATACCTTTTCTTACCTCTTTTGTTCTACATGTAAATTTTTTAAGGAAAACAGAATTGAAAAAAAAACATGCAGATTGTGCAGCAGCTTTGACCTGGAGGTGTTCAGAGCACTGGAGTTACAACAGTGAGAAATATTATTATTTTATTGTGTGACAGAGAGAAAACAGTCCTAATGGAATAAAGAACACGAGGTAAAGAAAGGAAGGAAAAAGAAGGTGTTGCTTCTGTTCAGACGTCCATAGATGTGGGAAACGCTCCTGAAGTTCTTCCTTCAAACCTTTTTACTTGCTGATGTTCATAGTTTTCCAGTAAATGGTGACAGCTGACACGTGAAACAGAGTTTATGTGTTATTATCGATAAAAGGTCTCCTGTGGAACCAAAGACAAGTCACAGACAGTTAGAGGCTGTGGAGGTGAGCGTTTATCTGGCTGTCTGGAGTCCAACAAGAGTCTCAGTCTCTGCTCCAACGTAACGACACTTCTGTTCAACAAGCTGACAGAGTGAACGTGTCGGCCTGCACTTTCTCCTGATTCATTTTCATACGGTTCACCTGTGTGTAAAAAGGTTGTTGTTGCAATAAAGATCAAGGAAGCAGAGTGTGTTGGAGATAAAAAAAAAATTTGAAAGAAATGAGGCATAATTTTAAGAAATGTGTTAAAGGAATCGAAAAAAACTGTAATGTGTGTCAACACAAAACAAAATTAAGTAGAAAGGTATGAAGTAACTTTGTGAGCATTTTCTAAACAGAACCATCACCTTGTTTTTCTTCCTTTATTTACATCTTGTTCTTTATTCATAATTTTCCAACTTCTATGATTTTTATTCTCTGTTATCTCTTTGTTACACTGTACAATATTTAAATTTCTTACATGTCAGAATTGTTTTGAAGAGAGGAAAAGAAACAGATGAAGTGAAATGTAACTGGTCTAACTTCAGGATACTGTTCACCTCCAGTTCAAAGCTGCTGCACAATCAGCAGTTCTTTTTCAGTATAGTAAAAAAAATTTTAGATATTGAAAATGTATTTTTCTTTACAAAATAAAAAGGGACATGTCAGAAAATTTACCTTTGAACGCTGCATGACAACAATGACCTGTATGAGTTCTATCTATAGTTTGATGCTTTGTGTTTTGCATTCAAACCAGCTTCTAAAGAAATGAAGGCCTGCGTGAACACACAGTATGTAAAGTACATCAGAACAACAGACTGAATCAACAAGAGGGACATATTGTGCTGTAAAGTGAGAATGCTTTAAAAATAGACATTAATAAAACATATTTATCCATTTACAAAATGCAAATCAGAATCAGCTTTATTTGAAAGGTATGTGTACACATATGAGGAATTTGACTCTGGATTGTACAATGCTCATGATGCGCTTACTCAATAATACAATAACACTATAATAAAATCAAACACAGGCTGCAGAATAGAGAACACAAATATACACACTACAAAACAATATAGACAGATTGACAAATAGTGCAGTGAGTGAGTCAAAGGATGCAGGAGTAAATTATAATCATTAGGGGTCCAAGCCCAGGTGGGGCTGGGAATCCGGGAATTCAAGGCATCGCCGTTCCCAGTACCAGCGGAGCTGGGAACCCTATTGTAATCATTCTCGTTTTTATTATTTTTTTCTTCTGGCTGATCGACACCACATTTGGCGCCTTAATGCGGGACACCTCTCTGAGGGCCTGTGCAAAATTTGGGATGGAGAAGACCCCAAATTGGAAAGAGATAGTTCCAAGTATCATCAGAATAGTGTCTAATAAATACTGCAAGAAGATGAAATACAAAATAATACATTACAAAAGAGATAGAAATACAATAAATACACAAAAAAAAGAAAAAAAAGTTAAAATTATGTAAATTGCTAGTGGCTACAAGTCTGTTGTGCCTTAAGCCATGTCTTAAGTTTATGTTTAAAAGTTAAATAGTTGCATTCTCTCAATTCAACAGGTACAGTAGCGGGTAGCTCTGAGAAAGCCGTCTGTCCAAACTTACTACGTCTGTATTGTACGATACAGTCTCCTCTACAAACTGCCCTTGTTACCCTACCTCTGCTGTCTTTCTGCTTTATGAACTGGTTAAGTGGCGGAGGGGCTAGCCCATGTAACACCTTGTAAACAAAGCAAGCATCTGAATTTTTTTTAAACTATCTAAACTGAATAGATTGCATTTTTTACTATGTGACAGTGATGATAACTATTAACCTTTCTATCAAGAGTTTTTATTGTCTGTTTGTACAGTGACTCAATTGGTTTCAGAGTTGTAGTGTTGTTTGAGACCAGCTTGTAAAGCAATATGTTATATGGGAAAAGATCATAGCATGTATAAAGAGGTCGGCTGCCTCTGTTGTTAAATATGGTCAGATATGTCTTAAATTAGCCAAATTGAATTTAATGATGTTGGTGATTTTTTTACCTGCTTTTTAAAATTTGAAGAGACAGTTTGGGAAATAAAGAGCTAAAGTTTAAACGGAGAAACGTAAAGTAGACTTTACTAACTTATACTGAAACATCTTGGCCTGATCTGTCCTGACTGTCCCTGTCACATCATTTCTGCCACAAATGATTAAATATCAATATTTTTACATTACACTTAAATTTTTCAGCCTTTAATTCACCGAGTTGGACAAAAGACAAACATTCACAGTTTGGCCTAGAAATGGATTTTTATTGGATTTACAGAAAATGTACAATTTTATATTCAGTTTCATATAATTTAAGATTTTCTCCATATTACCAAGCACACATCAGCTGCTGCAAAACACCTGGATCACATCCTAAACACGAGCACGCCTACCACTGAAACACCAGAAAGTAAACTTAGAGTAAATAAAAAGAAACAAACAATATAAAATATACAATAAAACAAACAGTTTTGGGTGAACATTAGTGAACAACTAAATTTAATTGTGAGAAAGTGAAAAAGTGCTAAAGACGTGTGAAGATGCTCTCACTGTGTCCAACAGTCCAAATAAAGATTGAGGAATCAGACAGCGAGGCGGCTATAATGAGCTCAGTTCATCTAAAATAATATCTGCTCTGATTCTGTGATTAAAGGAGAATAATGACAGACATCAACTTCCAGCTCCAAACTAATAAAACTGATTTTATTTCCATGTGTTGAAGCCATCACAGCGAACCAGAGCAAGTTGAGCAAAACATTTCCCAGCAGCCACTTCTCCCACAGCAGAGTCCAAACAGTACAGTTCTTATTGGAAATGGTCTCAGTAGATGACAGCATCTGTCTCCTCTCTATCTTTTCTACTGGCCTCCACTTCTCCTCCTGTTTCCTCCCCTTTCTCTCTCTCCCTCTTTCTCTGCCTACATGAAGCTGACTGTGGAAATGTTGTCATCATTCATACTGATGGACTGCTGATATCACTGCTGTCCATTCTGCAGCAACACACAGAGGCCAAAAGCTTGTCTGTGGTCCCTTTCCTCATGAAGATATAGAGGACTAAGTCTGCAAGAGGACTCAGCTTAAGAAAGATGAAAGACAGGTTGTAGAGGGTCTCGTCATCATTTACTCCCAGTGACAAAATGATGTATGGCAGGAACAGCAGCGTGTAAATAAGCAGCACCAGAACCAAAATACCCACAATTCTTCGTTTTTCATCAGAGGGGACCGAGGTGGAAGCAGACAGGGCTTTGAGGGTCCCAACCAGGAAGAAGATTAACAGAGGGAAGGGAAGGAGGAGGAGGAGGACGGGTGAAAGAGCAGCACAGAAAGGAGAAAGGACCCAGACCAGGACGCAGAGCCCCACAGAGGTCTTGATGGTCCGTCTGAAGCGGTACCACAGCGGGTGGGCGATGACCAAATACCTGTAAGACAAGATGGACACAAAGTCTTTGAGGAGCTTCAGAGTTATAAACTAATATAATGTTCAGACACAGAAGGAGCTACACACATACTGGACAGACAGACAGATACCTTTCCAGGGCGACGCAGACCATGAAGTAAATACTGGCCAACAGAACAGAGTCGTAAATATAAGAGAAGATATACGATAAATAAAAATCATCAGCTTCTGCCACCCGGACGATCATGCTGCAGAGCTGAAGGATGTCAGCAATGAGAAGGTTGATGACGTAGATCGGAGCAACACGATCACTTCTCACCTGCAGGAAGACGTTGGTAAAAGTCAACAGGCAGTTGGAAACAAGTCCACCTCCTCCCAAATCTGTCACTTTTTCATCAACCTCTCCTTCGTGCTGTCAGAAATATCAGATATAACCCACTGGCCAATCACTGCAGACCCCCATGTACCCCAGTCTATAATAAATAAATAAATAAATAAATACAGTATTTACCCTTTTTGCCACATATCTCATGCTAAATATCTCTACTCCGACTCGACTCCAAATCCAGCCAATGAGAGCAGGCCTCTACTTTTTCATTACAAAACTCTTTTTCCTCTCCTCCAGCTCTCTGTAGCTCAGACATCCCTGCTGCCTGTGCTGGTCCAGAGTCTTTGTCTTTATAATGTTTATTTTTATAATAAAAGTCCTGTTTCATGCGTGGTCTGGAAGTGTGTGTCTGTGTTGGGTCAGATGTTGTTTTAATAAAACCCAAAGATAATGCTGAACAAACTGCTCTGACAAACTATCAGATGTTTGTCTTTGAGTTGTAACTAAACGGCTTCATCGACCTCAGCAGTTTAAGAGAAGGCTGGATGGAGCCACACATGGAAACTGCATGTGTTTAGGCTCCAATCAGCTTCATGCACATTTTAATTATGGAGTCAATTATTCAATTAGTCAGTTTATGGATCATTACAAGCCTTTGTCCCAGCGCCCTGACACCCAGCCCCCAAACCAGATCCTTTACAGACAGACACACGACACAGACAGGAAATAAACAGACCGTACATACCATAGAGTAAAGAGCACGGATGGCCACGAGGATCAACAGAAGGCTGATAGTGATGATTATGCAGGTCACCACTTTGATGATGAAATAATTATTTATATAATTGTAAATGTCCTGGTAGATGCTGTAATTCTGGTAGTTGGAGATGTTGTCCCTGTTACCAAAGCTTTGGTTCTGTGAGGGTCTGTTCATGTAGGAAGCTCCCATTCTTCAGAGTGAAACCTGTTTGAGAGATCAGGGCCCGTATTCACAAAGAATCTTAAGGCTAAGAGCAGCTCCTAGTGACGTAATTCTAAGAAAATTCTTAGAAAAGTGGGCGTTTACTCTTAAAATTAAAGAAAAAAGTAATTCATAAAGCATCTTAAGCCTTAAAAGAGCTCTTAAGGTCAGAATTGTTAGGGGCAGGGACGAGGACTTTTAAGAGGCTTAAGAGTTTCTTTAGTAGAGGAGAAAATGGCAGAAAGACGCAGAGGGAGAAGAAATGTGTTGCAGGATGACAGTGAGTTAATCAGACGCTATAGATTAGATCGTACAGGGATCGTGTTTGTGACTGATCTTATTAGAGACGCGCTAACATCTCCGACACAGGCAGGAATGAAAGGAATCACTACATTAGGATATTTGGCAACAAAGCAGCGGTGATGATTTGTGTCTGTCACAACCTTCTGTAAGCGTGATCACACAAACAATTACAGCACTGTCAGAACCTCTTATTGTGTCGCAGTTCATTTCGTTTCCACTGGACATTCCCACCTTACAGGCTCAAAAAACTGCATGTATGAATATAGCAGCTTCCCTCTTGCGCACAACGAGAATGAGCCATTAATAGTTTGCGCTAAGCTCCCTCGTCTGCTTCTCGCCCCGTGCTGTGACACCCGGCCCGAATTTTCCTTTTAGAATTGCCTTGTGTTTCCACTAACTGGTCCAGTTGGGCTTTCTCGCCCTGCTTGGTTTTGATTCCGTGTTTGATCCATTAAAACCAACATTCAAACCACCACTTAGATAGAAACGCCAGCAATCAGTGTAATTGGAAAGAGTGGAACAATTTTTATCATTCTGAGCCAATCAAATACCTTATAGGAAATTAACAGCATGGTAAATAAAAAAACAGGATTTATATACACATATATAATGTGTGTGTGTGTGTGTGTGTGTGTGTGAGAGAGGAGAGAACGGTCAAATAGGAAATATTACGCATGTAATTTCCAAAGTGAAGCTTAGAATATAACCTACACTAGAATCACTTTTTTCTTTCTTGGACAACCAACCAATCACAGTATTCAAACGATTGTGTCATACACAGCAACGGGGTCAACCCCGCCTCCTCACTAAGATTAAAGTTTTTGTCTTTTCCTTGCTCAGAGCTGCTCTCAGATCAGTCCTGAATAGCTCTTAAGCTAAGACTCCAAGGTAAAAGTTTTTAAGCTAAGATAAGAGTTTTCTGAGAGGACTCTTAGATTCTTTGTGAATACGGGCCCAGGTTATTAAAAGTTCAGGTTATTAAAAGTTTTGAATATCTACCTGACATTGTTCAGTGACATCACTAAAGCTGTGGAGTTTACCCACCATCACATCAGATCACAAACTGCTGTCTGTTCAGTTTCTGTTCATTTATTTGATCAAATAAGAAAATAAAAGTTCTAGCGAACAGATATTTGTACGTGCTGATGTGAGGTTGTTACACCTGTTTCAATGTTCCCGACAGATAGCCATGCTACCCTTTATGGCAGCGGGGTTATCAAGATAACACCTGGTATTGATAGAAAACACACGTGAGTTGTTGATGACAGCAACATATGAGTTCTGTCTGTAACGTCATATTTCAAACTGAGTGTTTCAATCATCTCGGCTCTCCTGCTGCAGCTGCAGAACATCGTCCAGCTGTTTCACTAATTTAATGTTTAATGCTCTTTGGTTTAGGACGTCCTGCCTGTCTCCTGTACTCGACGCCTCGCCTCTTGTTAAACGGCCCTCTGAATTTGGACGAGGAGGTTTAAACTCTGTCCTCATGTCCTGTCTGTCTCTACTGTCCCCTGTAATAAAGACTAAAACACAAACTAACTATACAGAAGTTATTAGTTTATATTTAGAACTGACTCATGTTCTTATCTCACTGAATGTTTCAACTTTTTATTTTACTGTAACCGGTATCGGTTCCATAACTCTGTCCTCCTGGGATTAATGTTGGTTCATTACAATACATGTAATAATAATAATAATAATAAAAATAATAATAATAATAATAATAATAATAATATGAAGAAGAAGACAAAAAGCAGGTTGTAGATATCTGAACTCTGGACATTTCTGAAATGTCTAAACAGCAGTATTACTTTCTTCTTTATAGATTTCATACTTAATTGTGCTCCGTCTCATTTTCATCTTTCTTTCTTTACTGAATTTCAATTGAAAATACACACAGGACAAAGGAAAAGGTTCCCTGACAGTCCAAAGCTGTCTGCTTGTTACAGTTTGCAGGTTCATGTGTGTGTTTAATTAAGGACGTCACTTTGTGTGGGGGGGGCAAAGTATCTAAGAAGATAAGGGTTGTGAAGAGACACTTGCGAGACATCACAATCAGCGATATTAGGTTCACAAGAACAAGAAGAAAAGAAGCTTAAATAATGTTTTAGGTAGAAAGATATCCTTAATACTGAGCTGTATGGGGGGGGGGGGGGTCTGGGGTCATTAGACACTTCATTTCCTGCATTCTGGTGAAAGTTTCTGCACCAACAATTTATGATGAAAATGTTAAATTCAGGTGGCACGTGACATTTAAAATGTATAAATATAACAGAAGTGAGTGCTGCTTCTCCTGTTTTCTCCTGTAATATCCTCCCTGCTGAGTCAGCACATAAGTAGGCATGATTTAGTCTTCCCTCCTCTTTTGTCATGTTCACAGGGAGAGAGAACGGAATAGTTGGCCAGAAATTGGTGAACATGTTGTTAAAGCTGCTGACTGCTGCTGCATGTTTTTGGGTCATTATATAATCAGCAGCTTGTTGTGTGCAAATTAACCTTTCTTAAGGCTTTTCATTTGTTATTTAACTGAAAGCTATATTTCAGAACACATTTTGCTTTAAAAAAGTGGTGGGGACATGTCCCCAGCGTCCCCAGCATAAATATGATTTATGTGTAAGAAAAAAGAAATATGACAGAATTTACCTTTAAAAGCTGCGAGACCCGTCTGAAGCAGTTCCTTCAACACTGTCCGATGTTTTGTCCTCTGCATCCAAACCTGAAATATGACCAGTGATGCAGCAGGGTGATGATGATCTACAGCAGCTCTGCTAATGACAAAGGAGTGGTGTGAACATGTAAATGATGCGTCACAGAAACAGTAAAAAAAACAGAGAAGGTTAAACCGAAGAACCGTCACTCCTCAACATTAATTTGACTAAGAAATGAGATCACTGGCCGCAGTGATGTCACACCTGCTGATGGTTTCTTCTGCTTTCCACTTATTACTTATTTCTCTTCCAGAGAAATCAGGATTTTAAAATCTAATCAGTCCTAATGATGCATCTCAATTGACAGAATTTACACTTGTTGTAGCAGATTTGACTTTGACAGTCTGACAAATCATACAACAATATACAGTATATTTAGTAACTATATGGAGAGCTGAAGTTTAGATAACAGGTTTAAAAGTTTGTAGCTCTGACTGTATGTGCTCTTCTCTGCTTGGCTGCCTCCCTGATGGAACTGCATGATGGATGATTATCGCCTGTACTTCTCAGCATGGAGGAGAACATTCATTCTGACCAAACCCCTAAACTCTGCAGAAATCCAGCTGCAAACTAGAGAGCAACCTCCCCCTTTCCTCACTGCTGCCTGCAGATGAAGAAACAGTTTTTAATTTTGACTCATCAGTTCATGTTTCTGTTTCCCCTGTGTTTCTGAGCATAGGTGAATCTCTCAGTCTTGTTTACATGTCTGGGGCTTTTTTGACCCCCAAGACTTCATGAAGGCCCCATCTACTGCCAGCCTTCTCCTGACAGTAGATGGGTCCCCCTGTTTTCTGCAGCTCTGAGCTGATGGCCCTGCTGGACATTGTTGTGAAGGGAAGTTAGCATGATGTGTCTTCCATCTGCTGCAGAAACTTTCTCTATGCTTCTTGAGAAGAGCTTGGACAGCACATCTGGAAGTCTTTGTGTTTCCAAGTTTTAAGGTTTTTGCTGCACAAACACTTTCTAGCAGTTAAAGATAATAGTCACAAATTTTAATCAATAGGTGACCTTTGACTTACTGTGAGCCATTGAAAACTCACCACAGGGGTGAACTTGGCCACCTGGGGATTTGATCCCTGGTGGGCCTGGGTCCCAAGAGAAGGTGACTCATAGCTCTTTCCCACCAAAAAAGAACTGGTTCGGAACTGGTGCTGGTTCAAAGTTGGTTCAACTTGCAAATCTTCTCAGAACCTGTTTGTTTTTCCACTGACTAGAGAGCCCAGCGAACGACGTCATTACGTCACTGTGTACGTTTCTAGTCCAGCAAAGAGTTGGTGCCGCTTTTGAACCAGTTTTCCGGGCCGAGAACCGGTTCTTTGGCTGTTGAAACACAAAGAACTGGTTCGCGAGTAGGCACCGGCTCTGAACCGGCTCTCAAAATGCTTTTGTGGAAAAGGGGCTTCAGATTCACACCTGTCTTGTTTGGTTCAGTAGAATCAAACTCTGGTCTGTTTCCCCCCCCTGGATCTTTTGGGCAGTTGTGAATACAACAGTCGCACTCGGTTGCGGACCAAACAACATTACTGAGACAGAGCTGAAGAAGTGGTTTCGGTACGGTTCCAAACGAACTCTTCAAACCTTTTTACTTGCTGACGTTCATAGTTTTCCAGTAAATGGTGACAGCTGAGACGTGAAACAGAGTTTATGTGTTGTGTCAATAAGATTATTGATAAGTAAACAGACAAATGAACCTGCAAACTGTAACAAGCAGACAGCTTTGGACTGTCAGGGAACCTTTTTCCTTTGTCCTGTGTGTATTTTCAATTGAAATTCAGTAAAGAAAGAAAGATGAAAATGAGACGGAGCACAATTAAGTATGAAATCTATAAAGAAGAAAGTGATACTGCTGTTTAGACATTTCAGAAATGTCCAGAGTTCAGATATCTACAACCTGCTTTTTGTCTTCTTCTTCATATTATTTTTATTATTATTATTATTATTATTACATGTATTGTAATGAACCAACATTAATCCCAGGAGGACAGAGTTATGGAACCGAGACAGGTTACAGTAAAAAAAAGTTGAAACATTCAGTGAGATAAAAACATGAGTCAGTTCTAAATATAAAACAATAACTTCTGTATAGTTAGTTTGTGTTTTAGTCTTTATTACAGGAGACAGTAGAGACAGACAGGACACGAGGACAGAGTTTAAATCTCCTCGTCCAAACTCAGAGGGTCGTTTAACAAGAGGCGGGGCGTTGCCCGCTAGCGCTCCCTGCTGGGCGTTTTCAGCTGGTAAAAAACCCTTTGGTGGACACGGCCCTAACATTAAACATTAAATCAGTGAAACAGCTGCAGGATGTTCTGCGGCTGCAGGAACGACCTCACATCAGCACGTACAAATATCTGTCTTATTTGATAAAATAATTGAAAAGAAACTGAACAGACGGCAGTTTGTGAATTCATGATTGTGGGTAAACTCCACAGCTTCAGTGATGTCACTGAACAATGTTAGGAAGATATTAAAAAGCCTGCGCCTTTTAATAACCTGATCTCTCAAACAGGTTTCACTCTGAAGGATGGAGGATTTCTACATGAACAGCACCTCACAGAACCAAAGCTTTGTTATGAGGGACAACACCTTAGACTACCAGAATTACAGCAACTACCAGGCCATTTACAATCGTATACTGTACAATTTATTATTGTAATTTTACAGTAAATTACTGGCTAATAATTGCAGTAAATTCACAGTAGCATACTGTGATTATTATTACAGTAATATATTGTGATTCTACAGTAACCAGGCAAACAGTACTGTAAAATTACAGTATGATACTGTAATGAGCATCATAGTTACTGTAACTTCACAACAATTTACAGTAATATTACATTAATGTAACTTTTCACAGTAACTGACCCACAACATTACTGTAAAACTACACTATTTTATTGCTAAATTACAGTATGGAGCGGCACACTAACTAATCACAGTAACTACTTGTAATTTACCATTTTTATTGTGTTATTACCGCAACTCAGTAGCCAGTAAATTCCTGTAAATTTACAGTATGTGTACTATTTTAAATTACTGTAATTTCACATACAAACTGTATTTTTACAGGAACTCATAGGTCCATATTTTTCTGTAGATACTGTGACGACCCTGGGGTTGTCTGTTGTGTTGTGCTGGTATGTTGTTTGCGTTTCACACTCACCTATACACTCATGACACTCCTGATACTACTGATTCTCACATTTGCTTTGAAGCTTATGTTTATCTTCGATTAAAACCTTTAAGTTTGCGTGAGCTTCCTCTTTGTTGCAAGCAGGAGCCAACTTGTAACAATACAAAGAAGACATTCAAAAATGTTAAAATTTATCACTTTTATTGCAAATTTACAATACATTGCATGCATCTGAAGACAATATCTTCCAAATTTAAAATGGAAAGAACATACAATGAAAAATACATAAAATCATATCACCAATATAGAACATTTCTATCAAAACATGAAAAGGATTGAATGGTATGCCATAAGTTTAATATATGACATATTTTGCATTTTTAACAGTAACAATATCATGTTATATTTGATTTGGTTGAAACAAAATCTAAAAAAGAGTTGCTATTGTTCAGGGAACCCCCAGGATTCTCAAAGTTAAATTGAAGACTTTTTAAAACCTTTTCAATGCCACCTAGGATGAAATTTAGTATCAACTTCACTGTCGTTTAATGGAAAATCTGTATGAATTTTAAGCCTGAGAAAATTATTTACGAACTATAACTATAATACATTCATATGTAACACACTATAGCTTGGGGTGTGTTTGTACTTTGATAAGATAAAATGAATCAAGGACGTCACTTTGTGTTGAAAAGTGGTGGGACATAAGGGTTCAGATTAGGGGTGTGACGATACACTTAGCTCACATGCACAATTCACAGTATTGGGTTCACGAGAACAAGACAAGAAGATATTTTAACACTATCTGATGAAATATTCAGTGCTGAAATATATCTAAATGGGGGTCCCCAAGAAAATTTTGAGCACTAAACAATTTTCTGCACCAATTTATAGTAGAATTGTCTATTTAAATAAAGTGATTCAGATTTTTTTTAGCTTAAACTTTTTTGAACTATGCACATTTGTTTCTGTGTGCAAATAAACCTTTCTCAAAGTATTTGTTTTTACATTTCTTGTTGCAAGCCATTTTTCAGAACATATTGAACAAATGCACCACAAACACTTCACAGTCCAGAGCGTAAAGCTGAACACTGACGTAAACAGTAACGCACACACAGAGTAATCATTTTTGATGTTACAGCATTAATTAAATCCTTCGAAAGGACAAGAAAAAATTTAAGACCTTGGTAAATGAAAAATTTAAGACTTTTAAGGCCTTATTTTTGGAATATGAAATTTACGGCTTTTTAAATACTTTTTAGACCCCGCGGGTACCCTGTTGTTGCTGGTGTATAATTTATATCAGTGTATTGCACTCCTCTACATGAAAATGTATAATTTTAACTTGAACACAACAAAACATTTGTAATTTCATTTGAAATGCTAATCTATATAGGCTACAAGTAAAATTGGCAACAATATTTAGAGGTAATATGCAGTGAGCGGATGTAAATGGAATTAAAGACCATGTAGCCCTATGAATAGAAATCACATCAGATGGTGAAGGCTTTGGAAGAACAACTAATTTTACATCACTGTACTAAAACCTTTGCATCTCACTGTATCCAAATGCATTTAATTACATTAGACCCACAAGTCTCACCTTTACAATCATGGCAGATTTAGTACCATCCCATGCCCCGTAACCACCTCCAAATGGTCCTTTGTGTCAGAGGGTTCAGAAATGTCAATTTGGACATCCACTCAAGGTCCACTTTATTCATCAAGAGGGGGCACATGTGTGGATTCATACCTCCACGCTGCGTCTTTGCCCTGATGCCAGTCTCCCAGGATCAATGTCCACAAAGCATCTGAAAACAAAACAAACACAGCAGTTTAGGACCCCAGCTGTTTTTTTATGTTGCACATGTGAAGAGTGTCAGTGTTTTTACATTTCAAGTGATGTCACTAGTAAATGGTGGCATAGAGTATTACTGCAATCAAGATGAGACTGTACTACAACCTGTAACACCTTGACCCGTCCTGGGACATACACACTTAATGCACAAGAGAACACAGGACAAGCCCTCATGCACACCCTCCAAAGCATTATTTAGCATATACCATCAATAACATAACCAAAATAATTGATCCAGTCAAAGCCTGCAAGATAGAAGCACTTAGTTACCTTTGGATGGCCGAAGCCTCCTTTGGACGCAGCGAGCTGAAGTTGTAGTGACTTGCGAAGACAGCAGCAATCCCCTCACAAAGTTGGCATGTGGTCCCATGACCACATGTCATCAGTTGAAAGCAACCAGTCTCTAGGCTTCATCCCATCACCTGAGGAAGACATAATGATTAAATTAAGATTCAACACTATTTTTTCATTGTTGCAGTGTTTGCTAATAGTTGACAGAAAATAAAATTGCATCAACGCATTTCTTAGAGACTACATCAGGTTAAATGGTGGGGTATATACCATTCTGGAGAAATCCAATGCCATGACAGATTCTATGAAATACAGCTAACAACAACACAGCAAGTATCTCTAACCTGTAAGCAGGAAGAGACCGTGTCAGAGCAGCACAGCAGCACCAGACAGCGATACGCACAACTCTCCTGATACTACTCACTACTGCAATTTAATGTGACATATTTGTTTTACTAAATGCATGGCTATAGAGTGAAATTGAGTTTTGCAACTCCCTTCTGCTACATAGCAGACAACATACATGAATACAGAAGCAATTATAAAAATGGTAAACAGAAATGAACACTCATCACTGGAGCAGTGCTGAGGATGAATTAGGATGCTCGCGAAATGGGTACCGTGGAGATTTAGACCATGTCGGGCTCTCTGTGATGCTGATTTCCAGGAAACTGAAACTGTTCACCTGCTCCACCTCAGCACCACTGATACTCCTGAAACAGGAGAGGCCCGCTCCCCGCCGCAGGACACCCGCCTGCCCACCGCGTCCGCCGGCGCCTCCGGTTCCGTCTGGTCAACTCCCATCTGAGCCTGAGAGAAACCGAGACGTGCACAGGTAACACAGGTAGCTCACCTTGTCCTGCTGAAACGGTTCACCAAGCTAACTTACGTGTTAGTGCGCGGACCGCGCCGGGTGAGTTAGTTCCGTTACTTTGCGGGGATATTTATATAAAACACGTCAAAGGAAGGTTTGGGGAGGAAGAACCATAAACTTACCTGTGAGCTTTAAAGACGCAGCTTCTGAGGTGTTTCAGCTTCTGAGCACAAAACCAAAACATGTGACGTCTTCTGGCTCGCCGGAAGTGACCGATTTCACGGTTGCACAAATGTCCGCACAAAACATTTTCCAAAATAAAACAGTTTGATAACGCAACAAAACTTGTTTTGTGTTATAAAATAAAATGAAATGTTTGAATAAGTCACTGAAACTTGTCAAAACCAAAAACCTCTTAGATTGGTTTCATTATTAAGCAGATATAAGTTAATCTGACTTAGCCCTACCTTTATTTTATTTATTTACTTTTACAATATTGCTATTTTTTAATTTACTTTTTATTATTACTATTATTTATTTTATTATTTATTTTATTTAGACTTAGACTTTAGACTTAGACAGATTTATTGTCATTCAACTGCACATTCACAATGTACATTGAACTAGATAACGTTGCAAGGCTCCAATAAAAACAGAAACAAGTAAAAAAAAAAAAAACACAGTATAAATAAAGTATACGCAATATAAAATGGGATAAAATATAGCTAAAAGAAACAGAAACCGAATAAATAAATTAAATTAAATATTGTGACGTTTGTCAGGAATGTAGCAGCAACAGAAACATATGTACAGAGAAATTATATGTAAGACAATATGAATAGTGCAAATATCTGTAGCAGCAGGATGTATTGTAACAGACAGACAGTATAGAAGTGCATATAGTAATAGTTACTCAGTGCAATAGAGTTCAGTGGCCATGTAAAGTGACTGGTGTCGTATGTATGGGGGAGAATTAGTGGGCGTTTAGCAGTCTTATGATGTTAGGGATGAAGCTGTTGTGGAATCTGGATGTTCTGCATTTGAAGCTGCTGAGGGCAGCAGGGAGAGCAGCCCATGATGGGGGTGGGAGGGGTCTTTATAATAGTCTGAGCCCTGGTCAGGCAGCGTCTGCAAGTCCGCTGTCCTCACCACTCTCTCTACACATTTCCAGTCTGAGGCGTTGCAGGATCCAAACCAGACAGAGAAGCAGCTGGTCAGTATTGTCCCTCTGTAGAAAGTGGTGAGGATGGAAGGGGGGAGATTTGCTCTTCTTATCCGACATTTTTTTCCTTTTTGGTTCCTTTTAGGGTTGTAAAACCTTTTGTCATTTGATGTCCGCTCTGTTCCTTTCTTAACCTGATATAAAGAACACCTCAAATATTTGAGAGACAAAAGCTGCCCCCAAATGAATAAATGTGAACGTGATCATCATCGATGATGCTCGGCGCTCAAACGCAGTCAAGATGGACTCTGTTTCCCAGATGTCAGACTCTTTATTGTGAAGATGAAACTTTCATATTATCATCTGGTTGCTGCTGTTTACATTCACCCCAGATGCTGAATTCAAAAAAATGCACTGTGGGATGTTCTGGGTGTTTACGTGTCTGTATATGTATGTAAATAACTGTAGGCTATATATTGTTTTATATATATTGTGTGTGTGTGTGTTTGTGTAGCACGAAGGAACCACACATTTTGTTTTGTTATGCAGCCTTGTGCTGTTTAATGACAAACAAACTTGTAACTTGTATCAGTGGACCAACCAAACGTATATTTCTTTCTTAGGAGAGGAAAATTACACCTGTGAGCTCTGAATGGAGCTGAAATTACTCAATACTGACTTAAGTTTTTTATTCTCTATTGTTATCATGTATGATTATATTCATTTTTACTGATGCCTATCCTCCCAGTCCTCCCGTGGTAACACTTGCCTTGTTCCTTGCAGACTGTTGGGTCCTCGGTCCGTCGCCAAATTTCTTCCTTCACTTGTCTTTTTGCAAACAGAACAATAATAATAATAATAATAATTTCTCATCCTAATTGTGTTCACTGTCCAGCTTATCAAGTCATTACTTTAAGCTTTTAGCAGTTTATCTTCCTAAAATGTAGTTTGCTAGTTTCCAAAGTGTTTCCTGCAGAAAGTTATTTAAAGAGACAGTTTGGGAAATAAAGAGCTAAACTTTAAAAAGGGGAAAAACATCTTGGTCTGATCTGTCCTGTCACACTTTATCATTTCTGCCCCAAATTATTAAATGTTAATATTTTTATGTTGAACTTTCATTTGTCAGCTTTTAATTCACTGAGTTGGACAAAAGACAAACATTCACAGTTTGGCCTAGAAATGGATTTTTATTGGATTTACAGAAAATGTACAATTTTATATAAACTGACAAACTGCAAAACACCTGAATCACATCCTAAACACGAGCACGCCTACCACTGAAACACCAGGAATTAAACTGATAAAAATTCAACAATCAATATGTGTTCTGATACAAAAAAATATACAATAAAACAAACAGTTTTGGGTGAACATATTTTAGTGAACAACTAAATTAAAATGTGAGAAAGTGAAAAAAGTGCTAAAGACGTGTGAAGATGCTCTCACTGTGTCCAACAGTCCAAATAAAGATTGAGGAATCAGACAGCGAGGCGGCTATAATGAGCTCAGTTCATCTAAAATAATCTCTGCTCTGATTCTGTGATTAAAGGAGAATAATGACAGACATCAACTTCCAAACTAATAAAACTGATTTTATTTCCATGTGTTGAAGCCATCACAGTGAAACAGAGCAAGCTGACCAAAACATTTCCCAGCAGCCACTTCTCCCACAGCAGAGTCCAAACAGTGCTTCCTGTTCTCTACAGTTAGGTGTCTTATTGGAAATGGTCACAGTAGATGACAATATCTGTCTCCTCTCTATCCTTGCTACTGGCCTCCATTTCTCCTCCTGTTTCCTCCCCTGTCTCCTCACTGCTGTCCATTCTGCAGCAACACACAGAGGCCAAAAGCTTGTCTGTGGTCCCTTTCCTCATTAAAATATACAGGACTAAGTCTGCAAGAGGACTCAACCTAAGAAGGATGAAAGACAGGATGGTGAGGGTCCCATCATTTACTCCCAGGAACGAAATGATTTTAGGCAGGAACAGCAGCATGTAAATAAGCAGCACCAGAACCAAAACTCCCACAATTCTTCGTTTTTCATCAGAGGGGACCAAGATGGAAGCAGACAGGGCTCTGATGGTCCCAACCAGGAAGAAGATGAACAGAGGGAAGGGAAGGAGGAGGACGATGGCAAGGTCTCTGTATGGGACCCGTTCACCACAAACAAAGTAACTGTAAAGGACAAAGACAAGAGAAAGGACCCAGACCAGGACGCAGAGCCCCACAGAGGTCTTGATGGTCCGTCTGAAGCGGTACCACAGCGGGTGGACGATGACCAAATACCTGTAAGACAAGATGGACACAAAGTCTTTGAGGAGCTTCAGAGTTATAAACTAATATAATGTTCAGACACAGAAGGAGCTACACACATACTGGACAGACAGACAGATACCTTTCCAGGGAGATGCAGACCATGAAGCCAACACTGGCAACCACACCAGAGAGGTAGATATATAAGAAGAATGTAGGTAAATGATGACAATCAGGTTCTGCCACCCAAAAGATCATGTAGCAAAGCTGAAGGATGTCAGTAATGAAAAGGTTGATGAGGTAGATGGGAGCAACATGACCTCTTCTCACCTGCAGGAAAACATTGGTCAAAGTCAACAAGTAGTTGGAAACATGTTGTGAAGTCCACCTCCTCCCAAATCTGTCTTCTTGCTCTGCCCAGCAGCTGCAGTCAGAGCCATTTCTGACTTTTCCATCAATCAGAAATCTCAGATCTGACACACTGACCAATCACAGCAGGAACAAGACCCCCATGTACTCCAGTGTTAAATATCTGGGGCTGTGTTCTGACCTCCAGCCTCTGCAGCTCACACATTCCTGCCGCCTGTGCGTGCTGATCCATTCTTTAACCCAGATGTCTTTATGTTTATTATAATATTATAAAATATTATAATAGTTTAGAGATTGGGTTTTGTTTTTGAGAAATGTGTCTGTGAAAAACTGTAATAAAACCCAAAGATAATGCTGAACAAACTGCTCTGACAAACTATCAGATGTTTGTCTTTGAGTTGTAACTAAACGGCTTCATCGACCTCAGCAGTTTAAGAGAAGGCTGGATGGAGCCACACATGGAAACTGCATGTGTTTAGGCTCCAATCAGCTTCATGCACATTTTAATTATGGAGTCAATTATTCAATTAGTCAGTTTATGGATCATTACAAGCCTTTGTCCCAGCGCCCTGACACCCAGCCCCCAAACCAGATCCTTTACAGACAGACACACGACACAGACGGGAAATAAACAGACCGTACATACCATAGAATGAAGAGCACGGATGGCCAGGAGGATCAACAGAAGGCCGATAGTGATGATTATGCAGGTCACCACTTTGATGATGGGATAATTATCTATATATTTCAAAATGGCCTGGTAGTTGCTGTAATTCTGGAAGTCTAATCTGTTGTCCCTGATATCAGAGCTTTGGTTCTGTGAGGTGCTGTTCAAACATCCCATTCTTCAGAGTGAAACCTGTTTGAGAGATCAGGTTATTAAAGGGAGCAGGTTTTTTAATATCTACCTAACACTGTTCCGTTTCTGTTCAATTATTTAATCAAATAAGAAAATAAAAAGTTCTAGTGAACAGATATGTGTACGTGCTGAGGTACTCGACGCCCGCCTCTTGTTAAACGGCCCTCTGAGTTTGGACGAGGAGGTTTAAACTCTGTCCTCCTGTCCTGTCTGTCTCTACTGTCTCCATAATAAAGACTAAAACACAAACTAACTATACAGAAGTTATTAGTTTATATTTAGAACTGACTCATGTTCTTATCTCACTGAATGTTTGAACTTTTTATTTTACTGTAACCTGTCTCGGTTCCATAACTCTGTCCTGCTGGGATTAATGTTGGTTCATTACAATACATGTAGTAATAATAATAATAATAATAATAATAATAATAATAATAATAATAATAATAATATGGTGAAGAAGAAGCTTTGTAAAAAAAACTTTGTAAGCAGGTTCTAGATATCTGAACTCTGCACATTTCTGAAATTTACAGATTTCATACTTAATTGTGCACGCTTTGTCTCATTTTCACCTGTAATGGGAATTCCAAACATGTTGCATGTAACCCTGGACTAAGGCAGACTCATCTGTGCTGTGTAAACGTAACAGTCAAAATGTCTTTGTTCTTTGTTTTATCCAGACTTCAGGGACAACGTGTCTCTGTGGGATGATATGATTGAACCTAAAACTGGGTAAATAACAGGCTCACTGAGCTCTCCTCACTCATTCGAGCATACATGTAACCGACGTATGTGTGTTGCTGTGAGTCCTTCTGCAGAAGACTTGAATAAAACTCACAGAAAGACAAGTGTTTGCCTGAGCTATTTTTTGAAAACTCGAATTGCCATCATGGTTTAACCTCAGTATTCTGTACACCTAGAGCTGCTTGTTACAGTGTGCAGGTTTATTTATCTGTTTAATACTCTCTACATAAAAGAAAAGAGTAATAATACAAAATTTACCTTTAAAAGCTGCCAGACCGTCTGCATGAGTTCCTTCTTCAGTGCCCAGTATTTTGTTCTCTGCATCCAAACCTGAAATATGGCAAGTGACAACATGCAGCAGGTAGACAAAGATCTACAGCAGCTCTTCTAAGGAAAAAAAGACTGGCATGAACATGAAAATGATGCGTCACAGAAGCAGTGAACGCGTTACTGTAATATTATTACTTTTCCCAGTAACTAGTAGTGTAACTAATTACTTTTCTAAAACGGTAATATTATTATAGTTACTAATCCAAGTAACGCTGCGTTACTGAACGCACCATCCTTGACATAAATGCGCAACTGTGCGGCAGCTCAGCGGGACCGGACCTTGTTGTTCGTGTTCGCTGAGAGCCAAAAACTAAAGAATGTAGAACGAGGAAAAATGGCGGTTTTGTCTTTTTAATGCAAGCAAAAAAAAAGTTTTGAGAGCATATTTGTCGCACTGCAGTCAAAAATTAAGTTTGTAATTAAAAATAAACAGGCCTTTTTTGTGTCACAAAAAGTTTTAATTGCTAATTTGTCCTTTTGATTGCAAGTTAAAAAATTTTCCTTGCGAGTCAGAAAGTTTTGCAGGTTAAACCGTTTTGCAAGTGAAAGAGTTTTACCAGTCAAAAAAGGTCTAAATAAGCGATTCTATTGGTGATTTGACTGACCAATCATGGGTTGGTGGAAGAAAACATCAGCAGGTGTGAGAGTTCATTCAGTCTGTTGTTCTGATGAACTGTGTTCATTTGTTGGCAGATTTGTATTGAAAGCACAAAGCATCAAACTACATGTAGAACTCATGCAGATCAGGCACGATGCATTTTCTTACCTCTTTTCTTGTAAATATTTTTTTTAAAGAAAACAGAATTGAAAAAAACATGCTGCTTGTGCAGCAGCTTTGACCTGGACGTGTTCAGTGGTTAGAAATATTAATATTTTATTGTGTAACAGAGAGAATGAAAACCATCCTAATGGAATAAAGAACTTGAGGTAAAGAAAGGAAGGAAAAAGAAGGTGTTGCTTCTGTTCAGACGTCCATAGATGTGGGAAACGCTCCTGAAGTTCTTCCTTCAAACCTTTTTACTTGCTGACGTTCATAGTTTTCCAGTAAATGGTGACAGCTGAGACATGAAACAGAGTTTATGTGTTATTATTGATAAAAGGTCTCCTGTGGAACCAAAGACAAGTCACAGACAGTTAGAGGCTGAGGAGGTGAGCGTTTATCTGGCTGTCTGGAGTCCAACAAGAGTCTCAGTCTCTGCTCCAACGTAATGACACTTCTGTTCATCAAGCTCTTCTTCTCCTGATTCATTTTCATACGCTTCACCTTTGTGTAAAAACGGATCAAGGAAGCAGAGTGTGTTGGAGATAAAAAAAAAGTCTGAACTCCTTCACTTAAAAAAATACACATCAATTCAAGTTCAAGAGATTCACTGGGGTGATTAATGTTAGATGCAAAATAGAGTTTTAGTATTTTACAAGAAGAAACAAGTGATGGGAAATCAGAAGAAACCATCACTGCAGCCATTTAACGTGAGCGGATCTCATTTCTTTCTAAATGTTGAGTGTGATGGTTCTTTGTCCCGCTAACCGTCTCTATGTTTTTTACTGTTTCTGTAACGCTGTATCACTTTGTTAACCACACTCCTTTTTCATTAGAAGAGCTGCTGTCACCCTGTTATCACTGGCCATGTGTCAGGTTTGGATGCAGAGGACAGACACTGGTGTAGGAACTAAATTCTGTCACATTTCTTTTTTCTTATAGGCCTACACTTACGTTGTCCCCATCACTTTTTTTAAAGCATAATTAGTTTTTTCTGCAATATAGCTTCCAGTTGAAGCCAAATGAAAATGTCCTTAGATAAGTTTATTTGCACATGAAGAAAACATGCAATGTAATTAAAATATAAACAAATGTAAAAAAAGTAACTTCAGCTAAAAAAACAAAGCTGATTATAAAAGGACCCAAACTGCAGCACCAGTCAGCAGCTTTAACAACTTGTTGACACCATTTTCCGTCCTCTCGCTGTGAACATGACAAAAGAGGAGGGAAGACTAAATCATGCCCACACATGTGTCGCCTCAGCAGGGAGGATATTACAGGAAAAAAGCTGATCTACAGGAGAAACAGGTCTGAAAGCAGCACAGAATGACTGAGAGCTGCACTCACTTAGATTCTGTTATATTTATATATTTTGAATTGTGACCTGCCTCCTGGATTCTGTGTTTTCTTTTACATAAAAAACATTTCCACCATAATTCTCTGCTGCTATTTATTCACCAGTCATCATAACATAATTCTCTGATAATGTCAATATTGTACATACCCACACTCCTTTATATTTTTCTTTATATTTTGTTATTTATTATTATTATTATTTATTAGATTTATATAATCTTTATCTATCTACCTTTTATTATTATTTCTATTCCTTATGCGTTGACAAGTGTGCAATTGTGACAAAAGAATTTCCCCTCGGGGATTAATTATTTCCGAGTGGTGGGGCGTCGAGCACAGGAGATAGGCAGGACGTCCCAAACCAATGAGCGTTAACGTTAAACCTTAAATTAGTGAAACAGCTGATGATGCAGCAGGAGAGCCGGGACGATTGAAACACTTTTCAGATGTACGTCATTTTAAAAGATAACGTTACGTTAATGTTATTCATGTTTTTCTTTAAAATGCTTACTGCAAACATATTATGTCCATTTCCTTAATAAAAATGATAATAAATCCAACTTGTATGTGTCTTACAAAAGTAAATACTGTAGTTTGCCATTTCGAACTTGTATGGGCTCAGAGAAAATCGCCCCAGCTCTCCCCTCAGCATCTGTTCACTAGAACTTTTTATTTTCTTATCTGATTAAACTGAACAGAAGCTGAACAGACAGCAGTTTGTAATCTGATATGATTGTGGGTAAACTTTGTGTGAACTTGCTCCTCACAGCTTTAGTGTAAGTAAGGAAAGTTTATTTGCATAGCACCTTTCACAGAAAAAAATCACAAAGTGCTTCACAATAAAATGTAACACAACAAAGTAAAATACAATCCATGAGAAAATTTAAATACAAGTGGAAAAGATGGAACAAAATCCATAAAAACCCGCATCTAACTAAAAGCCTGTTTGAATAGCAGCATCCCACAGCCTCGGTGCCGCCGCTTGAAATGATCGATCCCCTCTGGTTTTAAAATGAGTGTAGGGGACCACTAACAATCTTTGACCTGATGACCTCAGACTATGGGTCAGACTATGAAGCCGTAATAAGTCAGAGATGTAAGAAGGAACTTGACCCTTCAGGGCTCTAAAAGTAAGAACCAGGGCCCGTATTCACAAAGAATCTTAAGGCTAAGAGTAGCTCCTAGTGACGTAATTCTAAGAAAATTCTTATAAAAGTGGGCGTGTACTCTTAAAATTAAAGAAAAAATCCTAGTAAAGAAAAAAGTAATTCACAAAGCATCTTAAGCCTTAAAAGAGCTCTTAAGCTCAGAATTGTTAGGAGCAGGGACGAGGACTTTTAAGAGGCTTAAGAGTTTCTTTAGTAGAGGAGAAAATGGCAGGAAGACGAAGAGGGAGAAGAAATGTGTGTATCATCAGCCTTACAGCACTGTCAGAACCTCTTATTGTGTCGCAGTTCATTTCGTTTCCACTGGACATTCCCACCTTGCAGGCTCAAAAAACTGCATTTATGAATATAGCAGCTTCCCTCTTACGCTACAATGCAGAATGAACCGTTAATAGTTTATGCTATGCAGCTCCCTCGTCTGCTTCTTGTTGTGACACCCGGCCCGAATTTTCCTTTTAGAATTGCCTTGTGTTTCCACTAACTGGTCCAGTTGGGCTTTCTCGCCCTGCTTGGTTTTGATTCCATGTTTGATCCATTAAAACCAACATTCAAACCACCACTTAAATAGAAACGCCAGCAATCAGTGTAATTGGAAAGAGTGGAACAATTTTTATCATTCCGAGCCAATCAGATACCTGATAGGAAATTAACAGCATGGTAAATAAAAAACAGGATTTATATACACATATATAATGTGTGTGTGTGTGTGTGTGAGAGGAGAGAACGGTCAAATAGGAAATATTACGCATGTAATTTCCAAAGTAAAGGCTTAGAATATAACCTACACTTAGAATCACTCTTTTTTTCCTTCTTGGACAACCAACCAATCACAGTCTTCAAAAGATTGTGTCATACATAGCAACGGGGTCAACCCCGCCTCCTCACTAAGATTAAAGTTTTTGTCTTTTCCTTGCTCAGAGCTGCTCTCAGATCAGTCCTGAATAGCTCTTAAGCTAAGACTCCTAGGTAAAAGTTTTTAAGCTAAGATAAGAGTTTTCTGAGAGGACTCTTAGATTCTTTGCGAATACGGGCCCAGGATTTTAAATTGAATCCTCTACTGGACTGGTAACCAGTGAAGTGCTGCTAAAACAGGTGCAATGTTTGGCAAGAGAGAGAGCAGAGGGAGGCAGCCTACACAGTATACACACAGAGGTACAGGCAGTAAAGGTAATGTTGCTATAGACTGAATGAAAAATGGTACAGATATTTATAGTAATGTTAATGATAATAATAACAGTAATAAAAGCAATAGGACTAGTAACAGCAGTTGCAACTGTAGCAGAGGGCGTTGAGCAGGAACACGGGGGCAGCAGGAGACTCCCAACCACAGATCCAGACTCCACAGCTCCAGAGCCAGAAACACCCGCAGGAAGCGACAGGAGGAGGAAGCACATGACCACGGGAAAGGGAAGAAGTCGAGTTACTAACATGCATTAATGGGATGAGGTTGCACTCAGAGAGAGAGAGAGAAGAGGAGAGAGGAGCTCAGTGCATCATGGGAAATCCCCCGGCAGTCTAGCCTATAGCAGCATAACTAAGGGATGGTTCAGGACTCACCCGAGCCAGCCCTAACTATAAGCTTTATCAAAAAGGAAAGTCTTAAGCCTGCTCTTAAATGCAGAGACGGTGTCTGCCTCCCGAACCCAAACTGGAACCTGGTTCCAAAGATACTTTATGGAACTCAGGTTCCTTGAACGAGCAGTACAGATAAATGTCATCTGCATACAGATGGTAAGATATGTCACTGAATTGACTAATTATCTGTCCTAGAGGAAATATATACAAAAGGAACAGGATCGGTCCCGAGACAGAACCCTGAGGTACCCCACACGACAACCCTGCAGTTTCAGACATGATCTGATTTACACTGAAGGTTCTACCAGAAAGGTAGGATGAAAACCATTTTAAAACTGATCCAGACATCCCAAGCAGATCATGGAGTCTATTTACACTGCAAAAACTGATCTCTCAAAAACAAGGGAAAAAGCATTAAAATGGGGGAAATATTACATTTCCATTTATTCATTTAGCTGACGCCTTTATCCAATTGCTATTTATATCAGAGGTCGCACGCCTCTGGAGCAACGAGGGGTTAAGTGTCTTGCTCAGGGACACAATGGTGAACGTGTCGCAGAGAGGAATTTAACCCGGGTCTCTCACACCAAAGGTTACTTAAAATAATCAAATCTGCCAACAGAACAAGAATATTTTACTTGCTATTTAAGGCCAAAAAAACTTAACAACTAAAAATTTCCAACATAAAAGCCGCCTTGTAAGAAAAAATATCTTGTCAGACACAAAACAAGTATATTTTGCCTTCAATTAAGATAATTAATCTGACTAAGATTTTAGTTTTTGCAGTGTATCATGATATTTTGATCAACAGTATCGAATTAAAAGGTCCAAAAGAACCAAAAATGTGTATTCCTTAGAGTCAGCTGACATCAGAATGTCACTAGAAACTTTAAGTAATGCAGTTTCTGTGGAATCCTTTTTACGGAAACCAGACTGGATGTGATGTTACTGTACAGTGTTAGGTAGACAATAAAACACCTTCTCCCTTTTAATAACCTGATCTGTCAAACAGGTTTCACTCTGAAGAATGGGAGATTTTTACATGAACAGAACCTCACAGAACCAAAGCTTTGTTATCAGCAGCAGCATCTCCATCTACCAGAATTACAGCAACTACCAGGCCATTTACATTTAAATAAATAATTATTCCATCTCCAAAGTGGTGACCTGCATAATCATCACTATCGGCCTTCTGTTGATCCTCCTGGCCATCCGTGCTCTTTACTCTATGGTATGTACGCTCTATTTATTTCCTGTCTGTGTCGTGTGTCTGTCTGTAAAGGATCTGGTTTGGGGGCTGGGTGTCAGGGCGCTGGGACAAAGGCTTGTAATGATCCATAAACTGACTAATTGAATAATTGACTCCATAATTAAAATGTGCATGAAGCTGATTGGAGCCTAAACACATGCAGTTTCCATGTGTGGCTCCATCCAGCCTTCTCTTAAACTGCTGAGGTCGATGAAGCCGTTTAGTTACAACTCAAAGACAAACATCTGATAGTTTGTCAGAGCAGTTTGTTCAGCATTATCTTTGGGTTTTATTAAAACAACATCTGACCCAACACAGACCCACACTTCCAGACCACGCATGAAACTGGACTTTTATTATAAAAATAAACATTATAAAGACAAAGACTCTGGACCAGCACAGGCAGCAGGGATGTCTGAGCTACAGAGAGCTGGAGGAGAGGAAAAAGAGTTTTGTAATGAAAAAGTAGCGGCCTGCTCTCATTGGCTGGATTTGGAGTCGAGTTGGAGTAGAGATATTTAGCATGAGATATGTGGCAAAAAGGGTAAATATTGTATTTATTTATTTATTTATTATAGACTGGGGTACATGGGGGTCTGCAGTGATTGGCCAGTGGGTTATATCTGATATTTCTGACAGCACGAAGGAGAGGTTGATGAAAAAGTTGTTTCCAACTGCCTGTTGACTTTTAGCAACGTCTTCCTGCAGGTGAGAAGTGATCATGTTGCTCCGATCTACGTCATCAACCTTCTCATTGCTGACATCCTTCAGATCTGCAGCACGATCGTCCGGGAGGCAAAGTTATTTATTTATCTGAAGTGGTCTTTTACAACATTGGTCTGGTTGCCAGTATTTACTGGTCTGCATCTCCCTGGAAAGGTATCTGTCTGTCTGTCCAGTATGTGTGTAGCTCCTTCTGTGTCTGAACATTATATTAGTTTATAACTCTGAAGCTCCTCAAAGACTTTGCGTCCATCTTGTCTTACAGGTATTTGGTCATCGCCCACCCGCTGTGGTACCGCTTCAGACGGACCATCAAGACCTCTGTGGGGCTCTGCGTCCTGGTCTGGGTCCTTTCTCCTTTATGTGCCGCTCTTTCACCCGTTTTCCTCCTCCTCCTTCCCACCGTTAGTATTCTTCCTGGTTGGGAGCCTTAAATCCCTGTCTGCTTCCATCTGATGTGCTTCCACTTGATGAAAAACGAAGAATTGTGGGAATTTCTGGTGCTGCTTATTTACACGCTGCTGTTCCTGCCCAAAATCATTTGGAACAGAAGAAAACCCTAGTGAGACCCTCTACATCCTGTCTTTCATCTTAGTTAAGTTGAGTCCTCTTGCAGACTTGTTGCTGTATATTTTAATGAGGAAAGGGACCATAGACAAGCTTTTGGCCTCTGTGTGTTGCTGCAGAATGGACAGCAGTGATATCAGCAGTCCATCAGTATGAATGATGACAACATTTCGACAGTCGGCTTCATGTAGGCAGAGAAAGAGGGAGAGAGAGAAAGGGGAGGAACCAGGAGGAGAAGTGGAGGCCAGTAGAAAAGATAGAGACGAGACAGATTGTAACTGTCTCAAGGACGTGTTTAAAATGTTTATTTTGTATATTTGTATGTGTAATTTCATCAGAAGTTGAGTTTATACAGCCATTTACAAAAGGATAAAACTCGTGAAGCAAGATGTTAAAAGGGGAAACATTCACAAAAAAATGTGTCTTAAAGTGTTTTAAAGTAATCTTAAATAATGTTAAAAAATGTTTTTGCTTTCATTTTAGATTTATTTTAAGTAGCAACAGAGAATAATGGGAAGACGTGGGTCACATGACCAGAGTTAAGATAAGTGCATAACCATTGCATTATGGGTAAGAGACAATGTGGATGCAGAGGAACAACACACAGCCCCAAAACAACTATATTCTGCACTCGGTCCTAGAGACGCACACGGTTATGAGATGAATGTTTTAAACTTTATGTCTTTCCTGTGGTGTCTGCTGACGAAGGACAGAGTGAGATAAATGTATTTATGTCTAATGTATGTTTACGTACCCCCCCTCGCTAGGGGTAGGGGAGACATAAACATAAACCAGATGTTTTTGGTATGGGTGGAAAGATTATTTATTAAGCAGAGGTAAGCAACAAAAGTTAAAACAGAAATGTGCTTGGCAATATGGATAAAATCTTAAACCACAGTTTGTTGGTTTATATGAAATTGAACATTTTCTGGAAATCCAACAAAAAAATAAAATCAATTTCTAGGCCAAACTGTGAATGTTTGTCTTTTGTATATTTATATATTATATTTAATAATTTGGGGCAGAAATGATAAAGTGCAACAGGGACAGTCACGACAGATAAGACCAAGATGTTTCAGTATAAGTTAGTAAAGTCTACTGTGTGTTTCCCCTTTTTAAACCTTATTTCCCAAACTGTCTCTTTAATACCTTGGCTTTCTGCAGGAGACACTTTGGAAACTAGCAAACTGCATTTTAGGAAGACAAACTGCTAAAAGTTTAGCAAAGTAATGATGTGATGAGCTGGACAGTTAGGCTGAGTAAATATATCTATTATAATGAATGTAATCATACATGATAACAATAGAAAATAAAAAACGTAACCCGGGTGTGGTTCTCGGAATTTGCTGGATCTCCTGGAAGGTCCGCCATGGCAGGTCCCTCTGAGGAGAGACCTGCTGTCCCGGGAAGCGGGCCGGGTTATTCACCCTTGCCCCGCCCTGTGGCGGCTGTGGGTCGGGCCCTTGAGGGGGCGCAGTACCTAGAGGCGGGCCTAACGACAGGAGCAGTCGAGACACTCCTTAGCTCCAGGGCCCCGTCCACACGGGAGGATGTACGGCATCAAATGGAAGGTTTTCTCCACATGGTGCAGAGAACGCATGCTGGACCCAGTTACCTGCCCGGTGGTTCAGGTGCTGGAGTTTTTACAGGACCGCTTCTCTGCAGGCCTTTCCCCATCCACCCTCAAGGTTTATGTGGCAGCTATATCAGCTTTCCACACCCTCTGTAGGGATGGGTCTCTGGGGAGGCTCCCATTGGTCGTATGATTCCCCGTGGGACCCGGAGGATGAGACCTGCGACTCGCCCCAGAGTTCCCACCTGGGACCTGGCAGTGGTGCTCGAAGCTTTGGCTGAGGCCCCCTTCGAGCCCCTTGAGTCGGCTGAGGCCAAGTACTTGACCCTGAAGATGGCTTTTCTCCTCGGTATCACTTCTCTGAGGAGGGTGGGGACCTCCAGGCTTTGTCAACTGCTCCACAGTGCCTGGAGTTTGCCCCAGGGAATAGGAGGGCCATCCTGCACACCTTTCCAGGATACATTCCTAAGGTGCAGTCCAACGTGATGGGTCCCGTGGTACTGCAGGCGTTTCATCCTCCACCTCATGTGACGGCAGAAGATGAGAGACTGCATTTGCTCTGCCCTGACAGAGCACTGAGTACATATACTCAGAGGTCCTCTCAATGGAGGAAGGCAGACCAATTGCTGGTGAGGCATGGCAGCCTCCACGGCTCTCCTCTCTGGAGCATCTCTGCAGGAGGTCTGTGATGCAGCTGGCTGGGCCACTCCTCACACCTTCATGCGTTTCTATAGTCTGGACCTTCCCTCCACACCCGTGCGTCTCTCTCTAAGTCGTGCCCACAGGTTGCCTGCACGCTAGGGCAGGCGGGGGTTTTCGGCGCGACATAGTGGGTATCTCGTTCCCATAGTGTCGTCACCGACGCAGTTCGAGTTCCCCTCGAAGGGGAACGTCTCGTGTTACGTAGGTAACCCTTGTTCCCCGATTCAGTGTCTGCTGGGCTCATGACGGGTCATTCTGTCAGGATCAGTGTGACAGAATTTGATTTGCATAAATGGCCCTAGCCTTTGCTCCTTTAAAAAGTGAATTTAATAACGTGCTCTGTTTCGGACTGTGAGCTGCACGTTATTGAGCTTCTGAAGTTCAAGTGTGTCTCATAACATTATGACTTTTTTTTCTTTAAATGTCAGAGAACAGAAATGTGGGAGCGATTCTGAATGTGCAGAAAGTTTTGAACATGAGCAGAAAACCTTCCAAAAAGATTAAAGTCCAGTCATTTACTCATCTTAATAGAACAGTGTTTCCACTTTAGTTCCAGTAGCTGTAAAGGAGGATTGTTAATGTTTAATAAGTGCATAATAAAGGAGTTATTAGGCTTTATAAGGCATTAATATAAACCTGCTATAGTCTGATTACTGCCGTTAAATTTACAAGTTGTCTATAAACTGCTGACACATTTACAATAAGGGCTCATATTTATCTTACTAGCCAATAATGAGTGTGTTGTAGTATTATTAAAACTATTTAAGTCTCATTAATGTTATTAAACATCGTATTACTGTTTATAACAGGTATATAAACCATTAACAAGAGCTTAAAAGTGTCTTATAAGCAATAATAAATGATTTATTTAACACTTATATGGACTTGCTTATGTTTTTAGTTCTGCCAGTCAAGGCACAAACATTCCATCCCAGAAACATTCAACATAAAGTCAGAAAATAACTTAAAATTACATAAAACTTGACTTGCGATTGTTTAAAAAATTGTGAGGAAGTTCAAAGGTTAGAATGTTTTCTCTTAAATTCTTTTTTTGCTTTGATGTTTAGAATGTCATGACATCATCAAAGGTCTGACGCCATCGATGATGTAATCTGCTCTGCAGGCTTGAGTATAAAAGACCCAGCTGTTGGTTGAGTGTCAGTTTTTCTCAGAAGATCTCTCCCTGCTGACACGACAGCACAAACTGAAGAAAGGTTTCTTTCCCACGTAATCAGACCTGTTAATTCCACAAACACAAGAACACTTAACAGATTCTGCTGAACCTTTTAATATTAGAAGAGAACAGACACTGTATTGTCCCAGAGGGGAAATTTAGCTTAGAGCTATTTTATTTATTGCCTTTTGTTTTTTAACTGTTTCTAGCTTTTCTGTGGTTTACACTAATAAGGAGTAGTGCTCAAAATTTAGTTGTATATTTTCTACATTCAGAAAAGCTTTTTAATTGCAGAGACAAGCCGATAATATGCCTATAACCAGACATACGATCAAGCATCGGCCCATAATGGAGCTGCTCCGTCCAATTGTCCAGTCACACCTGGTCAAGCTGATGCCGGATGACTTTACCATGGGGGCATTCGAGGCCATTACAACAGTCACAAAAAATATCCTACAAGACATGTGTGAGGAGATTATAAACGCTATGTCTGTACATGTTTGGATGGAATTACTGGCTCAGAATCCTGACCTGGATTTGACTGAACGCCGTTCCAATTCAAGCACAAGGGCCATCGAGATGGACGTCTTAATACCCCAAAAACTGGGTGAGATCGTTCCAATGATTCTTATGGACGTGATGGGTATTAAAGATGCCACTGAGGTACGTAACAGCCCTCACGCCAACGATGTAACACTCATCGTGGTGACTGAAATAGAGGAGAGGATATCTGCAGAGCTCAGAGGTTCTGGGGAAGACAGTAGCGGTACTTCGCAGCTCGGGCTTAACGCAGACATGCAGGAACAGACATTAGACAGACTGGTAAGAGACGTCTACAATGTTGTTCACATGTCTAAAAACATCTCTACACCGACCACAAATTGCAACATGGCTGGTCACCAAGGAACAAGACAAATATTGGAGGACCAGGAGGAGTCTGAGGAGGAAGTCTGGTTTGACACCGTTACTGATCTGAACGATCACGTACTGGAAGAGGTGTCATCTGGGGAAAACCTTGTGGTTACACCCACCAACGCCACAGTGAGCAATGAGGGGAATATGGCCGAACGCAATGTAAATCAGCCCAGCCCTGCAGCTGAAGCCGATGAATGGGCTTCTGACATATTAGTTATCGAGTGTGTCTCTTTGGAAGCTGCACGCCCAGTCCAGAACGACAGCAGAGTCAGATGCTACTTCATGGTGGTTAAGGTGATCAGGCATATAAGGCATAATATGACCATTAATCTGCCTACTGATGATTACACAGCCCTCATCAATACACTGGAAGACATGCTTTGGGTAGAAACGGCAGGCTCTGCCTTCGATGTCATGCCAGATGTTGAAAGAACACTGAACGGCGTGAACAGGGATCTGTGCAAGATGGAAAGTTTAGAATTGCTGCTCAATAACACCTTGACTTACACAGACATAATTGTAGCTGTGAAAAGAAACCTGGTGAAACCAAAAAAGAGGAGCTGTGTGGTCATGTGATGTGTTTTCAAGCCATTCTGATGCTGCTTCAGCTGTGTACGCACAGACTAATCGTGGGCAACAACTAGTTTGAGTGTTCGGAAGACAAGAAATGAATGAGTACGGACCATTTTAGCAAATGTCATTGTGTGACAGAAGCCAGCGAAGCTGTGCAGTAAGCAGACCTCACTCCCCGACACCTTAAGAGACGCATGGGGACCGAGGCTAGTGCCCATGGGTTTTAGCCTCCTCGCCAGCGTGTCCTCACCTCCCGTACCTGAGGTCATCGATTTGATTCAGGGCTGTGACGTATACGTAGTCAAGAGCAGCTGGTTACATTGGTGGTGTGACCTGGATGGGAGTGAGGTTTAGGGGGTGAGTGTGACGAAGCCAGCAAGGCTCTGCACTGAGTAGACCACCGCCTCAACGTGTCCGAGTGCTGCTGACCTGTAATGTTTGTGATGTCCCGGGTAAGTTAGGAAGTGTGCCAGCTGGGCAGAGTAATCTGTCCTTCCAGCTTTATTCTTGTCAGGTTTGAACACGCAAGAGAAAGTATGGAAAGAAAAACAATGCTTAATAAAATATGAGAAAAAAACAATTCAATTCACAATTTTTATATTAATTTTATTATTATACACACATATATATCGACACAATTCTAGTCTTTTTGGCTCTTTACACCACCACAATGAATTTGAAATGAAACGAAGAAGATGTGCTTTAACTGCAGACTTTCAGCTTTAATTTGAGGCTATTTACATCCAAATCAGGTGAACGGTGTAGGAAGCTGAGCTGGGGCCCAGCTCAGAAATCTTTCTTGTTTCGATCTGTTTTCACCCCCCACCACCCCGTTGCCGCTTACCCAAAGTATGTCTGTAAAGCAGTAAATGACCTCTACTCAGTAACTCTAACAACTGTCCCATTTTCTGATAATAATTAAGACTGGTAATATTAACTAGGGGGGGCTGGGGGTCCTTCCCCTGAAAAATTTGGCTTAAACACTTAATTTCCTGCATTTTGGTGATTTATTTTGCACCAGTTTACTGAGGAAATGTCTGCGGTGACAATTCATAATAAAATAAAATAGTGTAATATAAAGCAGTGCAGCTGTCAGGCCTTCTGTTTTGCTGTCAGATATGTTTCTCCTGTAGATGAACCTTTGTCATACAGTTTAATCCCAGCTGAGTCTACATACATGCTGCATGCCTGAAGTAGCCTGAAGTCTTTTTAAATGTGCAGGCCCCGGCTCTCCTTTACTCCTCCCAGGTCCTGTGCCTGCACTATGCAGGGTAGGCTATGCAGCTGATGTAGAAGCTGCTGGAGCTCCAGCACCAAACATATCGGTTATTTTTGCACATTTGGCGATTTTTTTTGGCCCACAACACAAGAAACAGCTTGAGCAGAGAGGAGGGAGTGGGGGCCAGTAAGAGATGTGATAGGGGCAGCCCAATGTCAGTATGGGCAAATGCTTTATGGGCCGATCGTTGGCCCATTTTTAAAAATCAGTTAGGCTATATAAAGAAATAATTTACGTTAAATTAAAGCTTCGTCGGCCTACCGGGGATTTGACCGGTAGCCTGATTACCCATGAGGATACCCCCTTTAGACCGTCTCACAGACACACAGCCCGTCTGGGACTGTAGCCCAGGCCTACTGATGAGACCCGGATGGGAGTGAAGCTTAGGGGGGTGAGTGTGACGGAAGCCGGCAAACCGGTGCAGTGAGTAGACCTCACTCCCCGACACCTTAAGAGACGCACTGGCGAGTGTTAGTGTTGAGTTAGGCAGGTGCCACGGGGTTTGCTCTAATTGTTGTCAGCGCACCAGGGGCTTGCTTGCTGTGCTCATCAGTAAGGTGAGTTAAAGGTACTCTAGTTATCGGGTGCCATTGTGGTTATGAGTCCACGATCCTAGCCTGGTCTGTTATGCAGCTTTATTCTTGTCAAGTTCGAACACTCAAGAGAAAGTATGGAAAGAAAAACAATGCTTAATAAAAATAGGAGAAAAAAACAATTCACAATTTTTATATTATTTTTATTATTATACACACATATATATATATAGATACATGCATATATACACACACACACATAATATATATATATTTAAATATCAGAGGGAGGGAGGGTACAATTAAAGGGGAAGGGGAATTTTAACACTAATAGATTTAGAACAAGGAAAAAATTATCCAACAAAGGTTGAAGTCAAGGGCAACTGGACTTGGTTGAAGATACGGGAAGACGTTTCGTACCTCATCCAAGGAACTTCTTCAGTTCTGACTGACTGGAAGGGAAACTCAGCTATTTAACCGCAGGGGGGGTCGTTTGCCAGGATCGTCGATACCGCTGGTTCGTTAGTGTTCCTGGTTGCTGTAACGACAGTCGTGTCATTAGGACTACCCGAGGCCAAGGCTGAACGACCATCGTTGGTATCTTCAACTGAGGCCAAGAGGTTACGTTTGTTGAGTTTCCTGGTTGGTGATGAAAGGACAGCATTGTCAGTGGGGGATAAGTGGTGGCGTAGACCCCCTCCTCCGTTCAATGATGGCTTCTCGACCCGGGTGTAGATGCTTCCTTGACCCCTCTTTCAAACCATCCATCTTCTCTGTCTAAGATGTGCACCTGATGGTCCTCAAACGAGTGTCCTCTGTCCTTCAGATGTAAGCAGACTGCAGAGTCTTGACCTGAGGAGTTGGCCCTTCTGTGTTGGGCAGAAAAAAAGTTAATGTAATAGTTTTTTGTTATACACTTTTCAGGTACACAACAAAGATTTATTATGGGTATTATGGGTTTCTAAAACTGATAATTAATGTATGTTATAATAACAAAGATACAGTAAATGTGCCTGCTTATATTTTTGGAAAGGTTAAAGGTCCTTAACTTGAAAAGGCTAAATAATCAAATAAAGAGACAGTTATTTTATAATATGTTAAGGAACAGTTTATGCAGTAAAGTATGTTTATACAGTCTTACAGTTCCAACTGGCCCTTTGAGGGTAACCAAAATGCTTATGTGGCCCGTGGTGAAAATGAGTATGACCCCTGCCATAGTGAATTCTAAAAAAAAACATGATCTCTCTGTGAACTGATTATTTTGTAGAAACAAAGGGATGATCGGTACAGGTTCACAGTAAGACCAGTGTCCGAGGAGGTTCCATCAGATGAGTTGTAGAAGTATGTTCGTACCTTTTGAGAGTGAACCACTCGGTCTTTCCATTCCCTGTGTAATCCAGTGACGCTGTAAATATCCTGGAAACTATCATAAAGAAACGCACCAGCCGACACTGTATTCAGCTATGGTTTGTTATCTCGAGGTAATTATCCCCTTATCACCGGAAAACAGAGGGAAAAAAATATTTGCATTGATGGCCCCTTAGGGCTTCCGTAGAAATTACCTAATACTGAAGTATGCTTTTTTATTTTTTATCCTTAGCTTAGCTTATCACGTCATTACTTTTAGCAGTTTATCTTCCTAAAATGTAGTTTGCTAGTTTCCATAGTGTTTCCTGCAGAAAGTTATTTAAAGAGACAGTTTGGGAAATAAAGAGCTAAAGTTTAAAAAGGGGAAAAACATCTTGGTCTGATCTGTCCTGACTGTCCCTGTTACACTTTATCATTTCTGCGCCAAATTATTAAATGTTAATATTTTTATGTTGAACCTTCATTTGTCAGCTTTTAATTCACTGAGTTGGACAAAAGACAAACATTCACAGTTTGGCCTAGAAATGGATTTTTATTGGATTTACAGAAAATGTACAATTTTATATAAACTGACAAACTGCAAAACACCTGAATCACATCCTAAAAAGAAATTAAACTTAGATTAAATAAAGACAAACAAAAACATAAAAGCAAAACAAACAGTTTTAGTGAACAACTAAATTAAAATGTGAGAAAGGAAAAAGTGCTAAAGATGAGCAAGTTGAGCAAAACATTTCCCAGCAGCCACTTCTCCCACAGCAGAGTCCAAACAGTGCTTCCTGTTCTCTACAGTTAGGTGTCTCATTGTGTTATCTCGTCTCTCTTCGTTTTACTGGCCTCCATTTCTCTTCCTGTTTCCTCCCCTTTCTCCTCACTGCTGTCCATTTTGCAGCAACACACAGAGGCCAAAAGCTTGTCTGTGGCCCCTTTCCTCATGAAGACATACAGGACTAAGTCTGCAAGAGGACTCAACTTAACCAGGATGAAAGACAGGATGTAGAGGGTCTCGTCATGTTTTACTCCCAGGAATCGAATAATGCTGGGCAGGAACAGAAGCATGTAAATAAGCAGCACCAGAACCAAAACTCCCACAATTCGTCGTTTTTCATCAGAGGGGACCGAGATGGAATCAGACAGGGCTCTGAGGCTCCCAACCAGGAAGAAGATTAACAGAGGGAGGGGAAGGAGGAGGAGGACGGCGAGGTTTATGTATGTGACCAGATAATCATGAACAAAGTAACTGTAAAGGATAAAGACAAAAGAAAGGGCCCAGACCAGGACGCAGAGCCCCACAGAGGTCTTGATGGTCCGTCTGCAGTGGTACCACAGCGGGTGGGCGATGATCAAATACCTGTAAGACAAGATGGACACAAAGTCTTTGAGGAGCTTCAGAGTTATAAACTAATATAATGTTCAGACACAGAAGGAGCTACACACATACTGGACAGACAGACAGATACCTTTCCAGGGCGACGCAGACCATGAAGTAAACACTGGCAACCACACCAGAGACGTTAATATAAAAGAAGATTTCACATAAATCATAGTCGTCAGATTTTGCCACCCGGACGATCGTGCAGCAGAACTGAAGGATGTCAGCAATGAGAAGGTTGATGACGTAGATCGGAGCAACATGATCACTTCTCACCTGCAGGAAGATGTTGGTAAAAGTCAACAGGCAGTTGGACAACAAGTCCACCTCCTCCCAAATCTGTCACCTTGCTCTGACTTTTTCATCAAGTCACCCTGGAAGTGCTTCAGCAGCGGACTGTTTAACCCCACGTTGTTCCTTTCTTGTGTTTCTACTACCATTAACAGCTCTCTGTGAACCAGTTTTGTTCCTTTTTCTGCAAGACTTTGTGTCCTACATGGAGCATTTAGATTTTATAATAAGAGCGTTTTCCCTGCCTGATTTTGCAGATTTTTTTGATTTGGTTAGTTGTCCTTTCTGTAATTTCTGTCTTTTCACGGTTAAGTTTTGTGTCTCTTTGTGTCCGTTTTAACTTGGTTTATTGTTGATATACGATTGGGAGTGTGCACAGGAATGTTTTATTTTGAAAATCAACCATATCCTCCATGCACTTTCTGTGTCTGACTTCCTGCCCAGTTCATCTGCTCTGTGCTGCTTCTGTCAAAAATAGTGCTTCCGGTGTGAACAAGAATTGACCGTGATCATCCGCGACAGCCAAGGTGCAGCCGGCGTTTCCTGCAGTTTTGCAGTATAGTTCCACCAGACTGTTAACAGAAGGTTCATTATGTTTTCAGGTCAGTTTATCAAACAGCCAGCAGACGGTCTCTCACCAATTTTTAGAGAGATTGGACTGATTTTTGTCAAGATACACAGGGAAGAGAGTCTTTCTGGCGTACATTTCTTTTTCATACTTATTTTTTGATTACTGAGGGGTGTGTGTGTGTGTAAGTCACTGAATCCAGTCATGTATTAACCTTATTAATAACCGTCTTTCTGCCTAAAACGTAGCACAGTTTTGAAACACCTGACCAACTAATAGTAATTGTTAACCAGGCTTAAAGACCACCTCACCAGAGCGGTGTTACTTGTAACACTGTGTAACACTATCTGTCATATAATGATCCATAAACTGTTCCCCTACAGTATCTAGATATCCATCCATCCATCCATCCATCCATCCATCCATCCATCCATCCATCCATCCATCTTCATCCGCTTAACCGGGGTCAGGTCGTGGGGGCAGCAGCTCCAGCAGGGGACCCCAAACTTCTCTGAGCCACATTAACCAGCTCTGACTGGGGGATCCCGAGGCGTTCCCAGGCCAGTGAGGAGATATAATCTCTCCACCTTGTCCTGGGTCTTCCCCGAGGCCTCCTCCCAGCTGGTTGAGCCTGGAACACCTCCCTAGGGAGGCGTCCAGGAGGCATCCTTACCAGATGCCCAAACCACCTCAACTGGCTCCTTTCCACACAAAGGAGCAGCGGCTCTACTCTGAGCTCCTCACAGATGGCCGAGCTTCTCACCCTATCTCTGAGGGAGACACCAGCCACCCGCCTGAGGAAACCCACAATCTCGTTCTTTCAGTCATGACCCAGCCTTCATGACCATAGGTGAGGGTAGGAACGAAAATTGACCGGTAGATCGAGAGCTTTGCCTTACTGTTCAGCTCTCTTTTCGTCACAACGGTGCGGTAAAACAAGTGCAATACCGCCCCCGCTGCTCCGATTCTCCGGCCAATCTCCTGCTCCAGTCTCCCCTCACTTGTGAACAAGACCCCGAGGTACTTGAACTCCTTCACTTGGGGTAAGGACTCATTCCCTTTCCTGCTGAGAACCATGGCCACAGATTTAGAGGTGCTAACCCTCATCCCAGCCGCTTCGCACTCTGCTGCTAACCAATCCAGTGAGAGCTGAAGGCTACGGACCGATGATGCCATCAGGATCACATCATCCGCAAAAAGCAGTGACGAGATCCCAAGTCCACCGAACCGCGGCACCTCCTCGCCACGGCTACGCCTCGATATCCTGTCCATGAATATCACAAACAGGATTGGTGACAAAGCGCAGCCCTGGCAAAGGCCAACCCCCACCAGGAACGAGTCCGACTTACTGCCGAGTACTCGGACACAACTCTCGATTTGGATGTACAAGGATTGGATAGCCCTGAGAAGGGCCCCCCTCACCCCATACTCCCGCAGCACCTCCCACAGTATCTCCTGGGGGACCCAGTCATACGCCTTCTACAGATCTACAAAGCACAAGACTGGATGGGCATACTCCCAAGCCCACTCCAGGATCCTTGTGAGAGTAAAGAGCTGGTCAATTGTTCCTCGACCAGGACGAAAACCGCATTGTTCCTCTTCAATCTGAGGTTCGACAATTGGCTAAACCCTCCGCTCCAGCACCCTGGAGTAGACTTTACCGGGGAGGCTGAGACATGTGATACCCCTGTAATTGGCACACACTCTCTGGTCCCCCTTTTTGAACAGGGGAACCACCACCCCAGTCTGACACTCCTTGGGCACTGTACCCGACTTCCACGCAATGTTGAAGAGACGTGTCATCCAAGACGGCCCCTCCACACCCAAAGCTTTTAGCATCTCTGGGCGGATCTCATCAATCCCTGGGGCTTTGCCACTGTGGAGTTGTTTGACTACCTCAGTGACCTCCTCCAAGGAAATTGACGAGAAACCCCCATCAGCCTCCAGCTCTGCCTCTACTAGAGAGGGCGTGTCAGTCGGATTTAGGAGTTCCTCAAAGTGTTCCTTCCACTGCCTGATTACCTCCCCAGTTGAGGTCAACAGGGTCCCAGCTTTACTGTACACAGCTTGGACGGTTCCCCGCTTCCCCCTCCTGAGATGGCGGACAGTTCTCCAAAAACATTTTGGTGCAGATTAAAAGTCCTTCTCCATGGCTTTGCATCTGCCACAGCAGAGGCTGCAGTCCTTCGGGCCCGTCAGTGCCTTTCAACCGCCTCCGGAGTCCTCCGAGACAACAAATCGGGGAAGGCCTCCTTCTTCAGTCGGACGGCTTCCCTGACCACCGGTGTCCACCATGGTGTTCGAGGGTTACGGCCCCTTGAGGCACCTAAGACCTTGAGACCACAGCCTTGCACTGCAGCTTCAGCAAAAGAGGCTTTGAACATTGCCCACTCATGTTCAACGTCCCCAACCTCCACAGGGATGCCAGAAAAGCTCTGCCAAAGGTTTGAGTTGAAGATCTCACGGACAGGGGCTTCCTCCAGACGTTCCCAGTTCACCTGGACTACCCGTTTAGGCTTACCAGGTCAAGTCCGCTCAGCCGGGGACTTGTGAGTATCTCCACACCGCCTGGCGCCTCACACCTTGAGCAACTCCAGAGATGAATAGGGTCCATCCCCTATCAAGGAGCACGGTTCCAGAGTCGAAACTATGCATGGAGGTCAGCACCACCAGATCTAATTGGTAGCGCTCCATCTCCCGCACAGGTTCCGGCTCCTTCCCCCACAGAGAGGTGACGGTCCACGTCCCCAGAGCCAGCCTCTGCCGCTCGGGTCTGGTGCCGCCCACCCATGTGGCAGCGCACCCCTGCGCCCCCTGCGGATCTTCCGATGGATGGTGGGTCCAAAGGATGGAGAGGGGGATGCCACATAGCTTCTACGGGCTGTGCCCGGCCGGGTTCCGTGGCAAAACCGGCCACCAGGCGCTCGCGGATGAGCCCTCTCTCTGGGCCTGGCTCCAGACGGGGGCCCTGGGCTTCCTCCGGGCAGGGCCTCTCCTCTTCTTCCTTGTTTTGTCATCAAGTATCTTTGTGAACCATTCTCAGTCTGGCTCCGCACCTGGAACCACTTTGCCCTGGAAGACCCTTCCAGAAGCACTAAGCTCCAGACAACACGGCCTCCAGGTTCAGCGGGGCACACAAACCTCTCCACCACAATAAGGTGATGGTTCCCAGAGAAGCCGGCTGGTAGAAGTATTGTTAATTTCCAGATACATTAACTTATTTCTCGTGTTTCTTGTATTTCCCACTTCACATTTCAGGTGTTTGAGCCAATCATTCCTGTCAGTTTATGGATCACAACAAGCCTTTGTCCCAGCGCCCTGACACCCAGCCCCCAAACCAGATCCTTTACAGACAGACACACGACACAGACAGGAAATAAACAGACCGTACATACCATAGAATGAAGAGCACGGATGGCCACGAGGATCAACAGAAGGCTGATAGCAATGATTATGTATGCCACCACTTTAATGGTGAAATCCCTATTTATATAAATGTAGATGCCCTGGTAGTCTAAGGTGTTGTCCCTGATAACAAAGCTTTGGTTCTGTGAGGTGCTGTTCATGTAGAAATCCTCCATCCTTCAGAGTGAAACCTGTTTGAGAGATCAGGTTATTAAAAGGCGCAGGCTTTTGAATATCTTCCTAACATTGTTCAGTGACATCAATAAAGCTGTGGAGTTTACCCACCATCACATCAGATCACAAACTGCCGTCTGTTCAGTTTCTGTTCAGTTTCTGTTCATTTATTTAATTAAATAAGAAAATAAAAAGTTCTAGTAAACAGATATTTGTACATGCTGATGTGAGGTCGTTCCTCCAGCCGCAGAACATCGTGCAGATGTTTCACTGATTTAATGCTTAATGTTAGGACCCGTGTCCACCAAAGGGTTTTTTACCAGCTGAAAACACCAGCTGCTCTTCTGAAAACGTCCAGCAGGGAGCGCCAGCGGGCGACGCCTCGCCTCTTGTTAAACGGCCCTCTGAGTTTGGACGAGGAGGTTTAAACTCTGTCCTCATGTCCTGTCTGTCTCTACTGTCTCCTGTAATAAAGACTAAAACACAAACTAACTATACAGAAGTTATTAGTTTATATTTAGAACTGATTCATGTTCTTATCTCAATGTTTGAACTTTTTATTTTACTGTAACCTGTCTCGGTTCCATAACTCTGTCCTGCTGGGATTAATGTTGGTTCATTACATGTTTTTATCTTTTCAGCTTTTTTCACAAAGTTTAAGCACAGAGGAAAAAGTTTTCTGTTCCCTGACAGTCCAAAGCTGTCTGATCAGTTTGCAGGTTCATTTATCTGTTTAATAAAACAAAGAAGAAAAAAGGAATAAGACAAAATTCACCTGTAAAAGCTGCGAGACCCGTCTGAAGCAGTTCCTACAGCCCAGTGTTTTGTCCTCTGCATCCAAATCTGAAATATGACCAGTGATGCAGCAGGGTGACGATGATCTGCAGCAGCTCTGCTAATGACAAAGGAGTGGTGTGAACATGTAAATGATGCGTCACAGAAACAGTAAAACAAATAGAGAAGGTTAGGTGGACACAAAACAGTCACTCCACAACATTTATTTGACTAAGAAATGAGATCCGGTCATCACTGGCCGCAGTGATGTCACACCTGCTGATGGCTTTTTCTGCTTTCCGGGTGTTACTTGTTTCTCTTCCAGAGAAACTGGGATTTAAAATCAAACTTTTAAAATCAGTCCTGTCACGACTGCCACAAAAAAGAACAATACAGTAACACAAACTGCAGTTGTGTGCAGTACACAAACAAAAACAACTTAATATTCAAAAATCATATGAAGTGTGATGACCACTGGTGATTTAAACCCCGCCTCCTGACATCTGCAACACAGGAGAAAGAGACAGAAGTCACAGTCCTAATAATGATGCATCTTCATTTACAGAATTTACACTTTACATTTGTTCTGCAAACTTTCTGACTACATGGAGGGCCGAAGTTAAGCAACAAGTCAACAAAGCGTCGGGTGAGTACGCCAAGGAGCGCTGCGAGATGGCAGGAGGAGGGTGAGGCGGAGCACAGAAACAGAACTCAGAGCATTCAAAACAGTTTTTAACATTTTCAAATAACCAGATGTAATTGGTGTTTAGGGTCGTGGCTTTCCTGGGACGGACTCTGTTATGAGCACGTAAACAGGACTCCAAGGCGCGACAGAGACAGCAGTTAGGCAGCGAGCAAGGGGAGCAGGGGAATGATCCAGGTCCAGATGGGGAAATACAGAGCAGGCGGTGAGGCTGGAGCGGCAACTCTCTGTAAAAATGTTTTGTCTTTTGGATATTTGCATGTCTCTGGGCATAGTACTTTGAAGGAAGTGCTTTTTCCTAAATCATCTCATGCAAAGTTGTTACTGCAAAACCTTCTCTATTTTTACCAGGTTCTGGTTCACGTGATGCCGAGCCGTCCACAAACAGCTCCATGGCTGTGACCAATCTCATTCACTCCTCCCTACCCCCTCTGCAGTGAGCTGTATGTAGAGCACTATATAGTGAGCTCATTCGCACTAATAAAACAACCCTTTGGGACACTGCTCCGATCGTCATTTCTGCGCCGTTAATTACGTGATTGGCTTTGTCCGAAATCACCCACTACTCACTATATAGTGAGCTCGCCAATTTGTGGTTCTGTCCGAATGTATAGCGAGAATTATTGTACCCTATATAGTCCACTCAATGTATCCCAGAATGCATTTTGAAAAGTAGTGTGCAACCGATGGTCACTAACCAAGCCGTATATACCATCATGCATTGCACTGATAGAAAAAACTGATTGTTCGACGGCAATGACGTAATTAACGGCGCCGAAATAACGATTGGAGTAGTGTCCGGAAGTGTTGTTTTATTAACGCCAGTGGACTAAATAGGGTACAATAATTCTCACTATACATTCGGACAGAACTACAAAATGGCGAGCTCACTACGTAGTGAGTAGTGGGTGATTTCGGACTCAGCCCCATGTCTGGGGTCATTAGAGGGGGAGCACGTATCACCACCATGACTTTTTTTTTATTCATCTGTTACCAAATGGCGTCAGAAAATCTGTTTCTGGAACAGTTTTTACTGCATTCATTACGGCAGGAAATATTTTTCAATGTATCTGCAGTTGAAAATCAACTATGGAAGCATTTAGGGGTCATAATTGAAATTATCATGCAATCTTGAAAATGAAAATGTAATCTCACAATAACATTATCATTTTCCACATATGTATGTGTTATTTAGGTAAAAATTAAAATGAAAATGCAATCATCCAATTTCCATTTTCATATTCCTAACCTTGTGTGGGCATTCTAGTACTATATTAAAAAGAAAATGGAAACAGCATTAGAAATTTCATTTTCAATGACTTAACCTGCTCTAAAGTGGACATTATTGAAATGCAGTTAGCAAAACAGCTCCCCCAGTCTATTGCATTTACATGTCCATGTTCCTCATGGTCATTTTAGGTCAAAATTTAAATGAAATTGCATTTTCCCAACTATTTGAAAATGAAAATGACAACAGCATTAGACATTTCATTTTCAAAGACTTACTCTGCTCTATAGTAGACTATATTCAAATGCAATGAGTAAAACAGCTCCCCCAGTCTAATGCATTTGCTTTTCCATCTCACCATGGTCTTATTAGGTCAATATTAAAATTAAAATGCAATTTTATAGCTATTTGGAAATGATAATAAGAGCAGCATTTGACATTGCATTTTCAAAGACTCGGTCTGCTCTGCAGTGGACTTTATTTAAATGGAATGAGTGAAACAGCTCCCCCAGTCTATTGCATTTGCTTTTCCATCTCACCATGGTCTTATTAGGTCAATATTAAAATTAAAATGCTATTTAATAGCTATTTGTAAACAATAATGAGAACAGCATTGCCATTTCATTTGTAAAGACCCTTGGTCTGCTCTATTGGGGAGTTTATTCAAATGCATTAGGTGAAACAGCGCCCCCAGTCTATTGCATTTAACTTTACATAGCAAGGCGCTCTGCCTGGGACACAATGAAAATGAAAATGCAATCTGTCAGTCGTCTCATCAAGGCGGGCCTTTAGTAGGGATGTCAGTCATTGATTGGTGTCTGTCAACAAGGGTCCGGCGGCAGCGTGTAGACTAGGGGGCGTGGCGCGACTTGCGAACGGTCCGTCGGCGGGACACTTTACGGCTACCTGGTGTGACATCCCCATCGTTCGGCTGCTGGGATGCCCGTGTCTTTCTATTCTGTGTTGCAGATGTCAGGAGGCGGGGTTAAAATCAGCTGTTGTTGGAGCCACCTGGGCCCGGTGTTCTCCACAATAAAAGCGCATCTCATGTTCTGCACTTCGGGCTAGAGAGGAGGGATTCCCTGTTCCCTATGCTCCACGCTCCTTGTTATTTTCCGTGATCTACTGATTATCACACTTAATATGTTTTTTTGGATATTTAGTTGTTTTTTGTTTGTGTAACCAATAAACTTATGGTACCGTTACTGCAGTTTGTGGTCTTGTTACTGATCTTTTTACTGTGACACTGGCACGAGTGATGGCGAAATTTGTTTCAGTAGCCTACTGCTCCGTGAGGCTGCAGAAGCCTTGGAGCAGCAAACTTCTCCCCGTATGGACACAGCGAATGTTAGCCTACTCCTCCCGCTTCCACCCCCAGCACTTCCAGTGCAAGGAGTGTCTCTGATCGCCAAGGCAAGTAGAGGTAAGTACGACGCTTAAGTTAGCTTCCGATTCGGAAGTTAAGGGAAAAGTTAAGGGGGCTTAAGTGAAAGTTAACTTAACGTCGTTGAGCGACCGAATCTCCGTTTTTTGAAGTTTTTTCAAATCTAAAAACATCATTAAGGCTTTGCCTAAAATGCATAAAAGCTTTCACAGCAGTAAGAAGGTAAAAAAACGGAGATTCGGTCGCTCAACGACGTTAAGTTAACTTTCACTTAAGCCCCCTTAACTTTTCCCTTAACTTCCGAATCGGAAGCTAACTTAAGCGTCGTACTTACCTCTACTTGCCTTGGCGATCAGAGACACTCCTTGCACTGGAAGTGCTGGGGGTGGAAGCGGGAGGAGTAGGCTAACATTCGCTGTGTCCATACGGGGAGAAGTTTGCTGCTCCAAGGCTTCTGCAGCCTCACGGAGCAGTAGGCTACTGAAACAAATTTCGCCATCACTCGTGCCAGTGTCACAGTAAAAGATCAGTAACAAGACCACAAACTGCAGTAACGGTACCATAAGTTTATTGGTTACACAAACAAAAAACAACTAAATATCCAAAAAAACATATTAAGTGTGATAATCAGTAGATCACGGAAAATAACAAGGAGCGTGGAGCATAGGGAACAGGGAATCCCTCCTCTCTAGCCCGAAGTGCAGAACATGAGATGCGCTTTTATTGTGGAGAACACCGGGCCCAGGTGGCTCCAACAACAGCTGATTTTAACCCCGCCTCCTGACATCTGCAACACAGAATAGAAAGACACGGGCATCCCAGCAGCCGAACGATGGGGATGTCACACCAGGTAGCCGTAAAGTGTCCCGCCGACGGACCGTTCGCAAGTCGCGCCACGCCCCCTAGTCTACACGCTGCCGCCGGACCCTTGTTGACAGACACCAATCAATGACTGACATCCCTACTAAAGGCCCGCCTTGATGAGACGACTGACAGATTGCATTTTCATTTTCATTGTGTCCCAGGCAGAGCGCCTTGCTATGTAAAGTTAAATGCAATAGACTGGGGGCGCTGTTTCACCTAATGCATTTGAATAAACTCCCCAATAGAGCAGACCAAGGGTCTTTACAAATGAAATGGCAATGCTGTTCTCATTATTGTTTACAAATAGCTATTAAATAGCATTTTAATTTTAATATTGACCTAATAAGACCATGGTGAGATGGAAAAGCAAATGCAATAGACTGGGGGAGCTGTTTCACTCATTCCATTTAAATAAAGTCCACTGCAGAGCAGACCGAGTCTTTGAAAATGCAATGTCAAATGCTGCTCTTATTATCATTTCCAAATAACTATAAAATTGCATTTTAATTTTAATATTGACCTAATAAGACCATGGTGAGATGGAAAAGCAAATGCATTAGACTGGGGGAGCTGTTTTACTCATTGCATTTGAATATAGTCTACTATAGAGCAGAGTAAGTCTTTGAAAATGAAATGTCTAATGCTGTTGTCATTTTCATTTTCAAATAGTTGGGAAAATGCAATTTCATTTAAATTTTGACCTAAAATGACCATGAGGAACATGGACATGTAAATGCAATAGACTGGGGGAGCTGTTTTGCTAACTGCATTTCAATAATGTCCACTTTAGAGCAGGTTAAGTCATTGAAAATGAAATTTCTAATGCTGTTTCCATTTTCTTTTTAATATAGTACTAGAATGCCCACACAAGGTTAGGAATATGAAAATGGAAATTGGATGATTGCATTTTCATTTTAATTTTTACCTAAATAACACATACATATGTGGAAAATGATAATGTTATTGTGAGATTACATTTTCATTTTCAAGATTGCATGATAATTTCAATTATGACCCCTAAATGCTTCCATAATCAACATTTGGATCTGATGTCTTTTACCACCTGCTGACTTTGACCAGAGGTTCACGAGGAACTGAGTTACGAATCTGAAACAGAGTCTTAGAGTGTGGATCGTTCACACTAACTGAACCAGCTGGAACATAATGATAATAATAATAATGCATTACATTTATACAGCGCTTTATCATTGAAACTCAAAGCGCTTCACAGTGAAGTAGGGGGACTCAGCCACCACCAATGTGCAGCACGGCAGCCATTTAGCGTCAGAACGCTCACCACACATCAGCTTGAGGCGGAGAGGGAGGGAAACATTGAGCCAATCACTGGAGGGGTGATTAGATGGCCAGATGGGGGAATTTTGCCATGACACCAGGAAACCCTTTACTCTTTGCGACAAGGGCTGTGGGATCTTTAATGACCACAATGAGTCAGGACCTCGGTTTTACGTCTCATCCGAAAAACGGCAGCTCCTACAGCGCAGCGTCCCCATAACTGCACTGGGACCTTATTATTAGGACCAGAGGCAAGACCGCCCCCTACTGGCCCACCAACACCAGTTCCAGCAACAACTTAGTTTTCCCAGGAGGTCTCCCATCCAGGTACCGGCCAAGCCCAAACCTGCTTAGCTTCAGTCGATCAGCTGGAGCTGGGTTACATTGGTATGGCAGCCGTTTACGTTCTCTCTTCATTTCTTTGGTAACAGAGCACAAAGGATTAAACTATGTCAGCCATGATAAACTGATTTCTTACATTTTACCTCTTTTGTTCTACATGTGAATTTCTTTTTTTTTAAAGAAAAAAAGCTTTGACCTGGAGGTGTTCAGTGGTTAGAAATATTAATATTTTATTGTGTAACAGAGAGAATGAAAACCATCCTAATGGAATAAAGAACACGAGGTAAAGAAAGGAAGGAAAAAGAAGGTGTTGCTTCTGTTCAGACGTCCATAGATGTGGGAAACGCTCCTGAAGTTCTTCCTTCAAACCTTTTTACTTGCTGATGTTCATAGTTTTCCAGTAAATGGTGACAGCTGAGATGTGAAACAGAGTTTATGTGTTATTATTGATAAAAGGTCTCCTGTGGAACCAAAGACAAGTCACAGACAGTTAGAGGCTGTGGAGGTGAGCGTTTATCTGGCTGGAGGCATAATTTCAAGAAATGTGTTTAAATACTGCAGAAAAACTCGTTCAGCACAAACAGCAAATAAATAACAATAATACAAAATAAAGTAAAAAGGTTTGAAGTAACTTTGAGCTTTTTCTACAGTTACAGACTCCATTCCTGAAATTTTGAAACAGAACCATCGCTTTCTTTTTTCTTCCGCTCTACAAAAAAACCTTAAGGTCGGCCTCGAGTTTTTTCCTGCCGTTTTGAATTTTTTGAAAATCACATTTTTGACATCTCCTCCTGGACCGTAGCTCCGATTGCCACCAAATTTTCAGTGAATCATCGTTGGATCAAGCCCATTAAAAGTTGTATAAAGCATGTGGACCAATGAACTTTGATACGGGCGTGGCTCTGGAAATAAATGACCACAAATCAGCAACCGTAGTTCTGATCATCACAAAACTCACAGGATATGTTCAGATAGGTGACCCGGATATACCTGGAGAGTTTGATGTACATACGTCACTAGGGGGCGCTACAAGCGCAAGAAAGGTGCTTAGCATTACACAAATTACACTATAAATCCCATATTCATTCTCCAATCATCACAGATCTCTCAGCATATGTCCTCATAAGTATACTGAAACGCCCTGAAAGTTTCATTCGAATCGACCCCTAGGAGGCGCCATAGATGCATCGTAACTGGACCTGAAATGATGCAAATCAAGCTGTAGATCAGAAAATGGTTGTCCAATGGTTACATAACTTGCAGGATATGTTTTCTAACAATGTTGAACCACGTGTGTGAAATAATTTTGATGGCGAAATTTGTTCTTGTGTTGGAGAGAGGGAGAGAAGCAGATGGAGTGAAATGTATAATATAATATAAAATGTTCACCTCCAGTTCAAAGCTGCTGCACAATCAGCATGTTACAATTCTGTTTTCTTTCTAAAAAATATCTTTACATATTTAAAATTTATTCTTCTTTACAAAATAAAAAGGTTTTTACCTTCGAACGCTGCACGACAACAACGACCTGCTTGAGTTTTAGTTTGATGCTTTGTGTTTTGCAGTCAAAGCTGCTTCTAAAGAAATGAAGGCAGGTGTGAACACAGTTTGTAAAGCACATCAGAGCAGGAGGGACACTGGTGCAGAAAAAACAGACACATTCATAAAATATCTTCATCAATTAACAAACTACATGAAGGAATCTCAGCGTCTTTCGTCTGCTGCAGGAGGTTTCTGCGTCTACTGTCCTCGACTCTGCCTGGTCCTTCTTGAGAAGAGCTTAGACTGCACATCTGGAAACCCTTTGAAACGTCTGCCTGGCCTCAGCTTGTCTGTCCAGTTCCCGTCGTCTCAGACCGGTCCAGAAGTGTTCGGCTCATGGCGTCAAATCAATGTTTTTTCTTGTTTATTTTACAGAACACAGATCAATCGCAGCCACTTAAGGACAAAATACAGTCCAGTGAGGACAGAGCAGAACAAACAAGGTGTAAATTACAAGTGCATGTATAAACTCCGTGAACAGCAAGAAAACAAGGTTTTACAGAAATAAATTAACAAATAAATAAAAGACAGAAATGGAAACGAAACAAACTCTGACATGAGTGTCTACAGCCTCCTTAGTGTCATACCCAGCTCCAGCACTTAAGGTCAAAGGTCATGTTTTCAGTTGTGCTTGTGGTTTTTGTTCTTGTTTGCTCACTTTGTGTTTCAGTTCAGGTCCACCCCCTCACCTGGTTCCTGTGTGTGATCACCCTCCCGCCCTGATGTGTTCCACCTGTGCCTCATTGCCTCCCTGGTCCCTTCTATAAATAGTTGCAGTACTCGTTAGATCTACTAGCAGCAGTGTTCCAGCGTTTTCCTTGAATTTAGTTTCCCTACAGTGAACCTGTGTCCTACCGACCAGGCCACCAGCCTTCAGCCTCTGTATTTCTGCCTGTGAATTACCTTGTGTTAGCTCAAAGCTCAAAGCTAAAGTAAACTCTCGTCACCTGCACCTCCAGGAGTCACGCTCAGCGGGTTCATTCCTTCTGTGGCAGATAAACTATCTTCATGGAAGCTAAATAAAGAGAGGCCTCTTTCAAAAAAGACAAACAAGCAGTGAAATGTGGGTGTGTGTTTTTTTTTAGGAATTTACATGTATCACTAACTTATGGTCACTTTACTCTGTATTATCCAATTCTAAAAATCCTCTGAAATGATTTGGATGCAGAGAACATTAGACATTTAATTGTTTCTTTTTCTGTATTACAGAATACACCTTCATTAGAGTCAATATTAAATTTTAGGCATAGAATGCCATTGCAGGGATAATAAATATTAGTCATTCTTTTAAAATGTACTTCTGTCGCTTTAGGAGGTGCAGAGGAACTGAGGTTTTCACATCTAAATGTCCTGGAAGTCACAGAGTCTATCTATCTATCTATCTATCTATCTATCTATCTATCTATCTATCTATCTATCTATCTATCTATCTATCCACAAACATTCCTTGCTTTGAGAACATCTTTTTAACGCTTGTTCTTGTCTGAAAAGTCTGTAATCTGGCATCGGTGTGTACACTAAGGGCCCCTCATCACTAGATTAAGTGCTATTGGCGTCTCTCCGATCAGCACAATATTCTCTGTTAGTACATTTTGTATTTACTAAACCGGTAATTTAATCCCTCTAAAAACAAGCGGAACCTTTGTGTCTGCCGGGACCGTGTTCCCTTCAGGAAGCCATTCTCAGTAGGACGGCTGTTCGCTCCGGAGGGGAACGTGTTTTGACTCTATCGCAGTTTAATTCGTAGAAAATGAGTCTAAATGTTTAAATTAAACCTGATAAATTAAGTGTTTCAGTATAAATAACAAACCGGAAGCCAGCGTTTCAGCGGCGCGGACAGAAACCATGAAGAAGAAACTTCCGCCGAGGTTTGTTTACACGTTTTTCTGAGATCAGAGACAAACCGCCTGGTTTCCAACAGCTGAGAGCAGCAGAGCAGCGTTTATCTCTGTTTAAACTGGTTTTAGCTCTCAGTTCAGATTTTATAGTCACATGTTACAGCAGAGTTGTTTAACGCATCACACAGGTTTATACTGTAAATTAAACCACCGAGACAACCGAACAGTTAATCAGCAGATTAGAAACTGACTGTGCACATTTCCATTTCTACTTTCTCCTGCTGCATCCCGGAGGGAGACATTCTGCTTTTACTGCATTCATCTGAAGGCTTCACAAAAAACAAACATTGAAAGAGTTAAATTATAAAACGTGATGTTTAGTTATAAATTAAACTCCAGTTTATTCAAGAACAGCTGCTCCATTAGATGATGAACAGAAATTTAATTTGAATTTTTTAATATTTTGCTGCTTTTCCTGTTGATTATTTTAATATATTTTAAATTAAGTTTGTGGTTAGGGAAGGTCGACACGGCCAAAATATTATCACGATAAAAAGTTTCATATCTTTCGATATCGATAATTATCATCAAGAATCAAATCGTTATTTCTTTTGAGTTTAAAGGCTGATTTTTGCTCCTGAGTTAAAGTTGAAGTTGGTCAGAACATGACAAACATTTGATTCCAGACAACGGGTCAAATCTGGAAAAACAATTAAGATAAAATCTTTTAACAAACGCACAAGTAAAATTAAGTGAAAGCTTTTTTTCTTTCCTTTTTCCTCAACAAAATAAACATCTTAATAAAAATTCAGTCCTGATTTCTGTGATTCTGACAGAACGAGCTTCGTGAAGGCGTCACTTTGGGTAACCGTGGCAACATCTCTAACTATTTTCAATTAATGGAGAAAATAATCAGCAGATTGATCAATAATTTTAAAAAATCATCAACTACAACAGTAAAATTCTGCTTTTACATTAACTCATGAGTGATAATCTAATATGAGTTATATTATAACTTATTTAATACTTTAAGCACATTTTCCTGATTAGACTGACATACTTTTATTTTAGTAATGTTTTCAATGCAGTACTTCAGTGTTTTTCAGTGAGGTATTAGTACTTTTACTTAAAGGATTTGAGCACTTCATATTAAACTATTAATTAAAAGTTTGTTTCATCAAACATCAAATCATTTTTTAAATTACAGAATAACCTGCTGGCAGCAATGAGCTCAGGGCCCCTGTGATTTTTATTAAACACACATTTATTTAAGAAAAAACTTCATGTTGGGCTAAAAGGATAAAAAGTAAAATCCCACTTTAAGGCCTTAAATGGGAACACAGCGGACACGAGGCCTTCAGGGACCACTCCGCTGGCTGGGAACTCAGCCTTGTTCTTTTCTTCAGCCTTTATTTAATCAGTAAGTTAAGAACCCGACCTGACGAGGGGGAGACGTCCTCCTGAAGGCAGGGACACACGGGAATAAAGGGCTAAAGTGGGACAATTTAAAACCAGTACGAGACAGTGAGAGTAACCAAACACAGTCCCTGACGGGGCGCAGGGCAGCGAAGGCAACGCATCGTCAGACAGGACCGCGGTGGAAGCAGATTTTAAGTTATGAGGGAGACAGAAAGGTAAAAGAGGAGTTATTTTTTTAAAGACATGGCAGCAGTTTGTGAAGGGTTCAGGCTGTAAAACAGCTGCAGGTGGCGCCCCCTTTAGTTTAGCAGCGGTAACGATAAGAACACATTAGATCCACCTTGATGTCTGACTGCTGCTCCTCCTTCACCTCTGTGTTTCTGTCCTCAGCGGCGAGGAGGCGGCCCCGGGACAGTCGGCTGACTACGTGGTGGGTCAGGTGTCTGGGAGTCTGTTCAAGAAGAAAAAGGCAGCCTCCGGATCGCTGTCGGCTTTATTCAGCACCGCTGCACCAGCGGCGCCGGTTCTGTTTCGGCCTGCACCCGAGGTAAAGCGCACCGATGTTTGTAGTTTACGTTTCTTTATTTTATTTTTCTTAAATGAACCTTTATAGAGAAAGCATGTTGAATTTTACTGTAACTTTCTATTACAGGAACATCAGGACTCAGGAGTGACCAAATTACTTCCATATTATTTATGTTGTTCATTTAAACTTTTAAATCTCTGATTAGTAAGAAGCAGCAGTGTTTACAAAAATCAGATCGAGCAGGCTGAACTTATTCTGTCCGCTTGGACCTCCTCCTGTAGAAAGTTTGGGCAGCTTTTTTCTCCTGCACAATGTGGATCCAGTCCTCAGTTGTTGGCGGTTCTGGTTTGAGCCTTTTTACTTGCTGCCAACAACATACAGAAGTTTCTTGTCCTTTGAGTCCAATTTATCGGCCGAGATATTACTTTAGATAGAAGGTTTGAAAAGACAAAACGCAAAACATTGTGTATGTGCTCATGAATTCTCTCTCTATCTCTTTATCTCTTTTCTGAACAGGGTGATGAGAAATCTCATTATACTTAACAAAATTCCCGCCACACATTAGATCCAGTTGTGTCTCACACGTGTTCCCAACATTCCTCTGTGAAAATCAGATGACCTTCTTTTCCTCACTTCACTTTAACATAATGTGTGTTTGTACGCCGCAGGATGCTCCTGCAGCTCTGTAGTTTTACTAGTGATCCTATATAACAAGATCTGAGGTCGCTTTAAAGTTGTTCACTTTCAGGTCCTGATTAAAGTAGTGTTGATCTGAGATCTGAGTCAGCAGAGCCTGATCTCTTTGCAAAGACTGGAGTGCCCCCTTGTGGACAAATGAATAATAATCAGTCAATCCAGGTCTTGAATCTGTCATCATGCTGGTTCGGGGTAAAATCTGAATCGTACGAAAACCATTTTAGGATTTTTGAAGTGTCTTCCAAACCTCAAGTCTTAATTGCGGCTGTCATTACATGTGAAATGGGTCCGTCTGCTTGCCATAGTTTCTATCAGAGAAACACGTTTAAGGACACTGAGACCATTTTACACCAAAAATGTTATCACGATAAAAACATTTCATATCGTCCGATATCGATAATTATCAGGATAAACGTTGTTATTTCTTTAAAGTTTAAGAGGCTGATTTTTCAGATGGTTAATTATGTGGTTCATTTTTCTTTATCAGAATGAGACAAACACTCGATGCAAAATTTGTTCATAATTCAAATGAATTAAACCAAGTATTTATTAACGATATATTGAACTTATTGTTTTATTGCCTTCGTCTCATCACTGGATTCCTGCAGCCGCCTTTCCAAGCTGCTAAAATCTGTTGCTCGCCTCCAGACTGTCCAGATCTCAGCTGCCAGGCTGCAGAACCAGAACAAAGACCCGAGACCACATCGCCCCTGTTTCAGCTCCATCACTCTGGCTCCCAGTTTGTTTCAGAACAGACTTTAAAATGTTATTGATTAGTTTTGACCTCACGCTCCAGCACGGACCTCGAGATCCTCGGCCTGCTGTCTGTTCCAGAGTCTCCACTCAAAACTAAAGGGGGCAGTTTGCAGTCGGGGCCCCGAGGCCCTGAAACAGCCTGGCCGAGGAAATTAAGTCCCCTCTTAAAACATATTTTTATAGCCTTCCCTGATTTTAGTTATTTAACTGCATTTTAATTTCTCCAGTTTGCTTCTCTTTAAATAAAGATTATTATTGTGATTATTTGGGGCAGCAGGACGGTGAATGTGGGACGGAGTCAGAATAAATTACAGTGTTTGAGTTCGTGGTGACGAAGGAACGTGTCGCCCGGTGCAGCAGAGAGGCTCACCGATGGGCGCCGGCGCTTTGATCAGCGGGTTTACTGTTTAAACGTGTCCTGTGTTTTTGTTGCCGCAGCCCGTTCAGAAGAGCTCCGAAGAAAAGGAGCCGCAGAAGGAAACTCCAGACGCCAAAGGTGAACCCGGCCTGAAGAAGAAGAAGAAGAAGGCGCGCTGAAGGAGAAATCAGAAGCCGACCGGAAGCTGGAAAACAGGTGAGGACGTCATGAGTCCACGCTGCCGTCCTGTTGGGACGAGCCCTCACTTCCTTTCCTGTCTCCTTGTTCTGTTTCCTTCTCTTCCTCCTGTTATATATGTCCGCCGGTTTCAGAGAGAGCGGTTTACAGAACGCCGACGAGGACGAGCGAGGAGAGCCCGCGAAGAAGAAGAAGAGGAAGGCGCCGGACGAGGAGAGAAACGAGGTGGAGCAGTGGGTGCTGAAGAGGCAGAAGCTGAGAGCCAGGAAAGCGGAGGAGGCGACGAAGAGGAAGAGGACGGTGTTCGTAGGCAACCTGCCCGTCGGCTGCACCAAGAAGGTACAGAGAGAATTTAAAGGATCCATCAGCCGTTCGTTTACCTTCCTCACTGAGAAAGGTTTCTTTAATTAGTGAAGACGTCAGCTGAGCGACGCTTTGAGGGAACAGAGATGTGAGCGGTGTTTGGAGGAGTCTTCAATCTGTTCATTAAGTAGTTGGTAAAGAAAACTAATCAACAGAAACGTTATCAGTTAATTAAGTTATTTATCACAGCCTGGCAGGTAGGAAGACTTACTCAGACTGAAAAGAGTTCGCACAGTAAGTCACAGCAGGAAGATGATTTCTCTCCTGGACTTTCTGTGCGTCCGGACAGAATACTGAAAGGCTGAAAAGTTTAACCTGAGAGAGACCTGAACTGATCTGCTCAGTGGGGGGGTCAGCATCGTATCGCGATATTATATCGATACACGCAGGTCAGGTATCGATCTTTTATTACATGAATTGTACCTGAGAATTTTGCTTTTTGGTACTAAAATAATAAAATCAGTTGCTTTTTCAGTCCACGAGAAAAAGAGTTTTCCTTTGGGGAAACAATTTGAATTTGGGAAAAACGTAATAAATTGCAGTATATCGCAATGATATCGTATCGTGACATAAAAATTGCGATAATATCGGCCCTCTGGTGATTCCCACCCCTACTGCTCAGGTCTGTGAGGGACGTCGAGACAAAGACGTTTGGAATAAGTTGTTATTCTCCTCAGCAAACACAAACTTTAACTTGCCTGTTGCAGAACGCAGATTCACGGTGCTTTCACGTCTGCAGTTCGGCTCATTTGTAACTGCTGCATGTTAGTTCTGGTCCGGTTCATGTTCACACTGCAGTTTTACAGACGACCCAGAGGAAGTAACCGTGACGTCACACAGCCTGACAGGTAACGTGTTGATCTCCTGCATCATCAGAACCCACGTGGAGAAAATTAAAGACAGAAGCTTCTGCAGCTCTTTAATGCTCCTGATCGCAAAGAGCTCACTGACGTGATCATTTCTTATGAGCAACTTCGATAAACCGACAGGGTAAACAGAGAGCTACTGGTCCTGTCCAGCGATGCCGCTCTGCAGTTACTCAGTAGTCTATGTGTTTTTATGCAGCCGAGATTCAAAAGCGTGTTTTACACGACGTTCAGTTCAGTTCTAAAATCTTCCTTGAGATCTCTGTCTGTACTGACTCTGATCATAAATCAGAATCAGTTTTGGCTTCACGTTGCTCAAAGTGTTCAGAAACATACAGCAAACGATCGTGTTAAAGTCCCGAACGAACGAACGTCCAAGCAGGATTTCTTTCTGCAAATGAAAGCGCTGTCATGTGGCCTCAGAGTTTCTCACAGCTCAGCTCTCACAGCTGATTTTAAAACATTTGAGTTTTCAGCAACACGTTGTTTTGTTTGTTTCTTCTTCTCAGACCCTGCAGAGCCTCTTCAGGGATAAAGGACCCATCGAGTCCATCCGGTTTCGCTCTGTGGTAAGAATCCAACACGCAAACATCCCAGAGAACGCTCTGACTCTGGCTCTGGTTCTGAACAGCACATGAACAGCTCTCTGAGCTTCTTCCTGTTTCTCTGAACCGAGCCGTTTATCCTCCCTGACTTTTTGTTCTGAGGACAGTTTGTTATTTCATCCAGTAAAGAGTTACTTTTTTTTAGGCTTTACTTGATTTAATTAAGGGAGTACATGCATGTAGAACCTCAGACAGAAACAGAGCTAACAGCTGTTCCTCTCTGGCAGCTGGATAAGGCAGGATGTGTGGGATCCTCATAACTCAAAGACAGATTTCTTAAAGCATCTGGTCTAAATGTCTTTCACATAGTGAGATTATAGTGAATCGGACAGACATAGCCCTTTGCTCCAAGACATCAACACAAAATTCCAAATACAAAACAAAGAGGAGAGGCACAAGGCCAACTTCACATACATAGAAAAAAGAAAAGGAGTAGAGTATTTGTGCCCCTCTTACGGGACTGCTTTCCCCCTCTTTTCTTTATTTTCAAGACGAGGCAAAGACCAAACAGGGAAAGACTCGACACAAACATTCACTCATACATCCACCTGCACCTTCCTAGCGCCCTCAGAGCGAACGTTTTCCTGCTTCTAGATTATATTGGACTCTTTAGGTGAGATGTAAAGAGATAGTGAAGAGGGAAAAGAGCTAGCTATCATTTAGGGACAGCCCGCCTGTTCAGCAGCTCATTTTAGAAATGAATCCACTTTACTGGGACAATAATGAACCTGAGGAGTCAAACTGAAAACACTGCAGCCCACTGAAGGATTGTGGATCTACAGGATTTAAATAAAAAAATAAAGCAAGTCTCTCCTGACTTATGAACTCCTGTTTTCCTGCACATTAATCTGAGCAGCATTCAGTATTTTAACGCCACGCTCTCCAGACGAGTCCGAGCATCAGTGGCAGCAGCTGCCGGAGTTTCTTCCTACAAATGTAGAAATGTTCGCTGTGGCGGTTTAAATGTTGGTGTGACGGCTCCTGATCCTCTGTGAGAACACTGCAAACCCTCAGTCCAGTACAGGCCACTAACTCTTTCCTGCATCGTCCTGCATGTTTTTACTTAACGGGCTCTGACATGAGTTTCGTAGCGTGCTCCTCTGACGGTCACATGATGTGTTTGCTCCCTGCAGGTCAGAGAGGATCCCGCCATGTCGCGCAAAGTCGCAGCGATTCAGTAAGTTTCCCGTCTAACGTTCCCAAAAGTTCAGCTCTGATCTTCTCTTTGTGTAACCTTTTGTTTTTTTCACCTCGCAGACGCAAAGTTCATCCCAAGAAGCAGAGCATGAACGCCTACGTGGTGTTTAAAGACAAGGAAGGAGTGGCGAGGGCGTTAGAGAGGTCAGACGCTCGTTCACCCACAAACACGCCGCCGCCGTGTTTATCTGACCACCAACAGGCTTCTGTTTGTCCCTCCTCACAGGAACGGCATGGAGATCGAGAAAGACTTTCACATCCGGGTGGACAGAGTGACGGACAACTCATCGGTGAGCGTCGTCACGGTGATCTGTGTTTTAAACCTGCTGAAACGGGTTTGTGTAACGTTCATGCGGTTCTTGTCTTGCAGCACGATCACAAGCGCTCCGTGTTCGTGGGGAACCTTTCCTTCGGTGAGTCTTAACGCCGATGACGGACTGTGAGTGTTCGTGGCTGTGCGTTGGCGTTAACCCGCTCTGTGTGTGTTTAGAGATAAATGAACTGGCTTTCCGGCGCCATTTCGAGGAGTGTGGCGCAGTGGAGGCTGTACGGCTGGTGCGAGACCAGAACTCTGGACTGGGAAAAGGATTCGGCTACGTCCTGTTTGAGGTAGGACGACTTCAAACGCTGCGCACCTCTTTCACCTTGGCCTCTGACCGCCAGATTATCACGAGAGACACGGCGCCCAAAAAGTCCTCAATACAACTCTATAGGGAAAGACCGAAACGCCAAAGATGGCGGTTATCCCGCCCCTCCCACTAGAAGAGCCAATCGCCTGCTTTTACCAGCCGAGCCGGGAAACCATTTCAGCCAATCGTGTGGTTTTATGTCCTGGTGACCAGTGAAAGTGCAGTTCTGACTCTCTGCCCATTCGTTCAGAGAGATACCTGATCCTGTTAGCCCGGAATAACCGGAGGAGTTGCCAAACACACAGAGTTGGTCACCTGACTCACTGAAAAAGACCCCGTGTGGAGTTTTGGACCACGAGAAGTGTCGCAGACGAATGTTTTTACGAGTGGGTCCTTGTTTGTTTTGTCAGTATGGACGTGATTCACATTAGATTCTCCAACATTCAGCTCATTTTGAAGAAATAATTAAGATTTATTTGGTAAACAAGAGACAAAAAAAGCCAAATAGTATAAAAGTTATATTTGTGCTTTTTGTTATCAGCCTATTTCACCTCGTTGCTGAGCAAATACAGGCCGGGTGAGTTCAGGGAACAAAAAAAAAAGCCCCGGAGCTATTAAAGTAAGTTGACTGTATATTTGGATTCGGCAATTTGGCACGCTAACGAGCTGACACTCCACACACCTGAGCCACCTGAGCAGCGATGACTTAACGTGATGCAAACGCGCTGTAAAACGTCACCATGTCACATGACCTTAAAACCATGCGGGTTAAATAATCAACACATTCTGCCTCCGGACTCGTCGCGTATGGACGCTTGATAAAGATTTATCAAGATTTAAAGATTTTTAAAGGGGTTTGTTGCAAAAAAGTTTAGGGCTCCACGGTCAAGTTAGCAACAATAAGTATGCAGCGTCCGGTTAGACTTTCAAAATAAAAGATATTTGTTATCGTAAAACAAAGTAACCACCTCCTTACTCAGACGTCTCTGTTAAATATCCCACATGTACCTTTAGCATTCAACAGTGACTCTGAAAGGCGTAAACTAAGGCGCCACAGGGCTACAGAGTGCGTTACAGACTGACGCCGTCGGGTCTTGACCATGCATCCATATGTGATGAGTCGGGGAGGGAAAACGAGTCGGGATAGTCAGCTCTGTGCTGAGAAGGTAAAAACATCTGTCCTTGTGAATATAAAACATGAGCAGACTCGTCTGTTAGGAATCCGTATGGTGAGCGATAAAGAATGTTTTCTGACTGACCTTTTGCACGTGGATTTTATCTGAAGGGTGGAGACGAATTCTAAACAGTTTGTGGTTGTTTGTCTTCCCGTCGCAGAGCGCCGACTCGGTGCAGCTGGCTCTGAAGCTGGACGGCTCCAAACTGGAGGGCAGGTCCATCCGGGTGAAGAGGTCGGTGAAGAAGGAGAAGCAGAAGACAAAAACTGACGGCGCAGGGAGGACCGGCGGGGGCCCCGTGAAGGGCCCCGTGAGGGGCCAGAGGGGAGGCGGCCGGGGAGGTTTCAAGTCTCAACAGAAATTCTCTGGAAACCAGCAGAGGCCGAGCAGAAGCTCAACGTCCTTCAAAGGTGAGATGGTGGATCCGACCAAGAAGGCGAAGAAGAAAGGACTGAAGAAGAAAGTGAAGCCGAAGAAGGCTCAGGTTCATATCTGACCTCTGTGATCCAAATAAAAAGGGGTCCAGGACTCTTTGTGATCCACAATGATCCAGCTTTTGCACCGAGGATTTTTTCCAGAACGTGAAGATCATCGGTCCGTGTTCCAGATCTGAAAGAGGAGGTTCTGAGTTTTACTCTCCAGACAACGTTAAGCCAACTTGTCTAAAACAGAAGGGGAACCAAAGTTCTACAGACTGACCAAGTTGAATCTCTGTAACCCAGCTGATCAGGTTTAACTGTCGTGAGGTCGTCTCCTGTTGTGTTCAAATAAAACCTTTAATGCTCTTTAATCTTTAATAATCTTTACTGCAGTCAGAATTTATTGTGGTGGTGTTGGGAATCACATCATCTAACTAATCTTGTCTAATCTGTCTGAATGCAGATCAGCACATTTGAACCAAATTTCATGTGTCTTTCGCTCAGGGTCATGTCTCTCGGTAGATTCACGTAAAACCTACATACAAATTGAACGATAAGCTGATGGTGAGTGTCGCCTAGCTGTAGACATGTTGGCAGGTGTGATTTTAAACTTCAGACAGAGCCAGGTGAGCAGTTTTTCCTGCTTAGTCTTTGGCCCCATCCACACTACGTTTTATTTTACAAATGGAGAATTAAAACGAAGACGATCTCTGTCACACCAGCGTTTTAGCTGCAGATCAGAGTTGATCTCCGTCTACAATAAAACGACTGAAAACGCACATCTTTTGGCCGATCACCTACACTGGGCGTGTGCGTACCGGTGCCAACATGAAGCAGGTCCGTATTACAGAAGATTTGGTAAAAGAAATGCAGACAAAGAATCAGACTGAATGTGAGGAGGTTCTGTGGTAAAACGCGGTTGCAGCTACAACAATAGGCTAATAGGCCGAAGTGTTATTTGCACTGTACAGAATATTTTAATAAAAATACCAACTCAAAAACTCTGTCAGTAGCATTGTGCTTCTGCTTCGCATGACTTATAAGAACCAATCAGGGTTCCTCCGTTTTAGCTCGTCTTCACTAAAACGCCCTTTGGAGTTTCCAAACTTCTGCGTTTTAGGAAGTGCAGACTAAAGACAGAACCTTTCATCACTCAAAGTGTTTCCAGGTCCTTCAGGCTTTCAAACGAGCTCTGGTGCAGTTTGCCTTTGGTGTGGAAGCAAATGAACCAACCACAGGATTTTATGATAGCAGAGATGTGACCTGTGCTTTAATTTCCAAAGCTAAACCTCTAATAAATCTGCTGACCACAAAATTTGTTCAGCGATCTTATAACTGATCTGTATGAGACATGCTATGTTAATTAAAATCATTTGGGAACCTGTCAGCGCAGGTATTTTCTCTGAATAATGGGTCAAAAAGGAGGGCCAGTACTCCACCACCCTGTCAGTTTATCAAGTCTATAAAACATTTGTGACAGCGATCCCACTGCAGGTTAAAAGCCCCAAATTATTCCTGTACATGTCCTGTGTTATTATTCATAATAGGCTATGCGGTCGATCTGCCGTCTCACATCACCAATCATGCTTATAATAAATTATTCCTTCGTGAGCTCATTGCGACACAGATCAGAAGCATTAAAGTGCTGCACAAACTACTGGAGTTTGATTTTCCCCACCTGATGATGCAGGATGACAATCGCCAAAGCTGTCCAATCAACAAGTTACCTGTAAGTCTGTGTAACGTCATGGTTACTTCTCTGGTTCGTTTGTAAAACTGTGTGTGAACATGAACCAGAACTAAAATGCAACAGTGTGTAATTTTTTTCACTGGTCCGGACAAAATGAACCAAACTACAGGTGTGAAAGCACAGTAAGTCACCTTCTCTTGGGATCCAGGGCCACCGGGGTTCGAATCCCCAGCTGGCCTATTCGTCAGCAATGGGGGGTGTTCACCCATGTGGTGGGTTTTCAGTCTCTCTCAGTAAGTCAAAGACTGCCTTTTGTGACTATTATCTTTGTCTGCTAAAAAGTATTTGTGCAGCAAAAACCTTAAAACTTGGAAACACAAAAATTGGCCAGACTGAGCTCAGCCACAAGAAGCAAGAACCAGGCAGGCATTTCAACGGGTTTCCAGATGTAGGCTGCTGTCCAGCCTCGTCTCAAGAACCACAGGCAGAGTCGAGGACAGTAGACGCAGTGGTCGGCCAGCAGCAGATGGCACATCATGCTAACTTCCCTTCACAGTCTGAGGATGTCCAGCTGTGCCGTCAGCTGCAGAAAACAGGGGGACCCTGGTGCACCTTCTGTCCGGAGAGGTCTGCCAGAAGTGGCCTTAACGGAAGGCTTGGGGTCAAAAAAGGCAAAACTCAGACATGAAAACAAGGCCAAGACATTCAGCCATGCAGAAACACGGGAACAGTGGGGCAGAAAGTCACATTGTTTTAAATGCAGCTGTCGCAGAAGGAGGTTTGTTCATCTGCTGGGGGTTTGTTGCAAGTTTCTGGCTGCATTTCTGCAGACAGAGTTTGGGGGTTTGGTCAGAATGAATGTTTTCCTCAATGCTGAGAAGTGCAGCAGATACTTGTCATCATGTAGTTCCATCAGGGCGGCGTCTGATTGGCCCCAAATTTATTCTGCAGCCTGACAGATTTTAAGAGCATGTTTGTTAGTGAGGAGTGTGACGGTTCCTTGTCCTGTTAAATTTGTCTCTGTTTTCATTATTTATGTGACGCATCATTTACATGTTCACGACACTCCTTTTTCCTTAGAAGAGCTGCTGTAGATCATCATCACCCTGCTGCAAGTCGTCACTGGCCATATTTCAGGTTTGGATGCAGAGGACAAAACATCAGACCCTGGTGAAGGACTTGATTCACACGGGTCTTGCAGCTTTTAAAGGTACATTTTTATCATATTTCTTTTTTCTTCAAAGTAGATGGTGTTCAAACTGTAACATGCAGACAGCTTTGGGCTGTCGGTGAACAGAAACCTGAGGTTAAACCAGTTGTTTTTATTTTTTCACTTTTGTTCCCTTGAAAATAGCTGAAAAGATAAAAAGCATCATTTTAAATGGATTAAAATGAGGTAAAGAAAAAATGGTGAAAATGAGACATTTCAGAAATGTCCAGAGTTCAGATATCTAGAACCTGTTAAGGTTTCTTTTTCTTCTTCTTCTTATTCTGTGGGTTGTAACATTAATCCCAGAGGACAGAGTTAAGAAACCTAAAACAGGTTACAGTTGATTAAATAAACAGATAAAACATTCAGTCAGATGAGAACATGAATTGATTCTCAATCATATATAAATATAAAATAACTTCTGCACAGTTAGTTTGTGTTTTAGGGGCCGTTTCAGTCTTTGTTACAGGAGACAGGCAGAGGAGGCAACTAGTGATTTGAAACTGAACAGACGGCAGTTTGTGATCTGATGTGATTGTGGGTAAACTTCACAGCTTTAGTGATGTCAGTGAACAAAGTAGATGTTCAAAACTTTTAACAACCTGATCTCTCAAACAGGTTTCCCTCTGAAGGATGGAGGATTTCTACATGAACAGCACCTCACAGAGCCAAAGCTCTGATACCAGGGACACCTTAGACTACCTTAGACTACCAGAGAAAATTGATTCCATCACCAAAGTGGTGACATGCCTAATCATCGCTATCGGCCTTCTGTTGATCCTCCTGGCCATCCGTGCTCTTTACTCTATGGTATGTACGGCCTATTTATTTCCTGTCTGTGTCGTGTGTCTGTAAAGGATCTGGTTTGGGGGCTGGGTGATAAGCGTTTGGACATATGGGGCGTATTTCGCTGGCAGTATTGAAGGATGGATGTTTGCCTGAGGACCCCTCTCAGAATGTCATTGGACAGCGAACGGCTTCAGATTGAGATTGTTCAGGGCAGGAGAACTGGAACGACAGAAACTTAAGGTGCAGGGAAAGACGAAGGGCGTCTATGACCAGCGGGCTGAGGTTCGTCAGCCTTTTTTCTATGGTGCAGCAGGCGTTTGACCTGAACTATTTACTTAAGACTCCCGGACACAGAAAGTCTACTAAGTTACACCATGTAAACCTTCTGAAGCCATATCATGATGTCTGTCTCCCGGAGCTTGTGCTCATACACTGTGATGCCATTTGGCTTAGTTTCAGTGCATTGTTGCACTCTTAGATTGTACTGGGCACAATTGACAGTGAGTCTCTCTAAATGTGAGTTTGCCAAGGCCACGGTGACCGGCCTGGGGAAGGTGATCGGTCAGGGTAGAGTTCACCCAGTTCAAGCTAAGGTCATGGCAGTGCAGCAGTTTCCTCCACCCACTAACTGATGCGCTTCTTGGGGATGGTAGAACACTATCACGGGTTCTGTAGGAATTTTTAATCTGTGGTTGCACGTCGGACGGACCTGCGCCAAGTACTTCTGGTCTTTGCATTGTCAGGACCAATTTAAGATGGTGAAGGCCTCGCTGTGTTCAGCTCCAGCTGCACCACGATTAAGATCAGCTTTGTGTCAGCTCCATGTGGGTACCAGCAGTCTGGGTGCTGGTAGCCGTTGTGTTGCAGGAGAACGCAGAGGGGGTAGACTGCCCTGTACGTTTCTTTCGTATCTCAACAATTAACACAGTTACAACAAACAAAAAAAGAAATATCTACTACTACTTAGCCGACTTAATCATGATAGAAGTAAGGACGCAGCTATTGACTGTTGATTCTTACCACTTTCTTAAAACACCACTAACAGTTGACCCTTGAATATTTAGTTGTGAGGAAATTTCCTGTGTGCATCGTCAGGTCTCGTGACCCAAGTGCTTCATCAGGCCCCTAATCAGAGGCCTCACGTCCCCACCACTGTGCAACACTAAGTGATGCCCCTGACTTTTACCAACGTCTCCCTGCAGGTGAGAAGTGATCGTGTTGCTCCGATCTACGTCATCAACCTCCTCATTTCCGACCTCCTTCAGCTCTGCAGCACGATCGTCCGGGTGGCAAAACCTGATGGTTATTTATCTGATGTGGTCTTTTACAACACTGCTCTGGTTGCCAGTGTTTACTTCATGGTCTGCATCTCCCTGGAAAGGTATCTGTCTGTCCAGTATGTGTGTAGCTCCTTCTGTGTCTGAACATTATATTAGTTTATAACTCTGAAGCTCCTCAAAGACTTTGTGTCCATCTTGTCTTACAGGTATTTGATCATCGCCCACCCGCTGTGGTCCCGCTTCAGACGGACCATCAAGACCTCTGTGGGGCTCTGCGTCCTGGTCTGGGCCCTTTCTCTCGTCTGTGCCGTCCTTTACAGTTACATTTTTCATGATCACCTGTTCACATTAAAAACCCTCGCCGCCCTCCTCCTCCTCCTTCCCTTCCCTCTGTTAATCTTCTTCCTGGTCGGGACCCTCAAATCCCTGTCTGCTGTCATCTCGGTCCCCTCTGACGAGAAACGACGGATTGTGGGAGTTTTGGTTCTGGTGCTGCTCATTTACACGCTGCTGTTCCTGCCCAAAATCATTCGGTTCCTGGGAGTAAAACATGACGAGACCCTCTACATCCTGTCTTTCATCCTTCTTAGGTTGAGTCCTCTTGCAGACCTGGTCCTGTATGTGTTCATGAGGAAAGGGACCACAGACAAGCTTTTGGCCTCTGTGTGCTGCTGCAGGATGGACAGCAGTGATATCAGCAGTCCATCAGTATGAATGATGACAACATTTCCACAGTCGGCTTCATGTAGGCAGAGAAAGAGGGAGAGAGAGAAAGGGGTGGAACCAGGAGGAGAAGTGGAGGCCAGTAGAAAAGATAGAGACGAGACGGATCCTGTCTTTTCAACAATGTTTCAACAATGTGACCAAAACTTGTTTCCTAATATTAAATAGAGTGAGTACTGTTGTGGGCCGGCGCGGTGGTGCAGTGGTTAGTACTGTGGCCTCACAGCAAGAAGGTCATGGGTCAAACCCCGGTTGCCCCGGCCTTTCTGAGTGGAGTTTGCGTGGGTTCTCTCCGGCTTCCTCCCACCGTCCAAAGACATGCAGGTTAATTGGTGTCTCTAAAATTGTCCTTAGGTGTGAGTGGTTGTCTGTCTCTGTGTGGCCCTGCGATGGACTGGCGCCCTGTCCAGGGTGGACACCGCCTTTCGCCCGATGTCAGCTGGGATTGGCTCCAGCCCCCCCGTGACCCTGTACGCAGGATAAGTGGTTGACGATAAATATAAAGAAAGAGACACTGGAAGCAACTGGTTCTGGTTCTTGGGGGGGCTTCATAGATACTGTTTGGCTGCCTGGCACATATACAAGCCATTAGTAACATGACTCGCCTGTGCTTTAACTCTGATGCTCTGTGTTTTAAGCCCGCTTAGCTCAGCTTGCAAAAGTACAAATTAATTAATTTGTGCGTCCATTTAGGGGAGTTCATTTATTTAGTCTGAGAAGTGTGGCCCTCTACATTTGGCCTTTACGCGTTAAACGTTTAAATTTAAATTTAATATTAACAGGGCTAATAGAGACCTGCATGATGTGCTTTACCACCTTATTTGGAGAGCTGTTTGTGAACTGAGGCAAACGGGTGTCGCAACTACTGGACAGAAGGACCATCTACCCGTAAACCAATCAATGCGATGATCAAGTTCTGATGATTGAGGTCCTCTCGGTGCTGACCCAGAGCTCGGGGCAGCAGTAGTTGGTGTGAGTTGATGTTTGGTTACATACAAGCTTTTTGCTCTGCTGTTAAGTCCTTTTTCTTTTTAAATACTCAGTTTAGAAGCTCACCGGTGAGGCAGGAGACAAAGCAGCTCTTGTCTGAAGGGTCCAGGTCGAGTCCAGGATAATGTAGGGAATTCAGTGAAAAATGCTTTTTAGCATGTTTTTGAAAATAAATACGTTTCTCTTCGGGTGAACGAGAAACTAAAAAGATTTTTTCAATTTGTCTTTGTCTTCTTGTCGGCTATTTTAGTTTTCACATCCACCCTGCCCACATTAACACACCTCAGTACAGATAAGCAGCAAGCTGGCCGTTTAAGGAGGGTATCTGGATTCCTGATGGGCTAAGGGCGCCTGGAGATGGTGACCTGAGAGAGCGGGGCCACGTGTCGCTTCAGTACTAACAGTGTGAGGCCATGCGGTTTGTTCACTTCAGGCGTTCGAACGCAGCTTGTGACTTTGTTCTGACCTCTGCTACAAGCAAACTCACGCAAATCGTTGTATGATGCTTATTTTTTTTTTAACGTTCACTATTGCGAGCGTCGACAGCAACGAGCCAGAAGCTGGAACCATGAAATGTTTTTACTTCAGCCATCAAAGTAGTTTAAATGTCTGTCAGCCAACTAAAGTACAGGCTGTGCTGCTACAAACGTTTGGAGTTTAACTTATAACATATTTTACAAACTCTTCATGTTTTTATGAAACATGCTAAAGTGACTGAAGCTGTCAGATAATGTAGTGAAGTAAAATCTCCCTCTGAGCCCTGACGGAGCAGAAGCAGAAAGAAAATACAAACAACTCTACTTTGTACAATACTTGAGTAAATATCGATAAATAAATGAAATAAACTCAAAAGACAAGCTCGTCGTTTCTTCACAACATTTTTATTTATTTTCTCCTGAAGAGGGCCGTCCTCTTTGAGACCAACAGAACATTTCAGTTTTCAGAAAGTGTTTCCAGGTCAACAGCGAAACAGAAAGACGACTGATAACAAAACAATAAATACTGTGAAGCGTCGGCGCCGCGAGAAGCTTCCTCTAACTTCCTACTGTGATAGAACGACCACGAAGACGGTTCGGAAACCTGGAGCGGAAGAAGCCGATTCACGCCGTCGACAACACCCGGTCCGGTTAGTTAGTACAAAGCTGATGGCGAGGGAACGATGGCGGGCGCTTGTGTTTCTCGAGAGACCCTTAATACCCCAAAACGGGTAATTTAAGAAACAAACAGGCTGAAGCAGGGATAGAAAACTGATTCTCTTCAGGACGCCTTGACGGGAAGGGATGGACGTCGGCCGGACTGATGGAGGCCGAGGTGTTGGCAGGTCGGAGAGAGGAAGAGGAGGGGTGATGAAGAGGAGGAGGCGGGCGGGGTCGTTTCCTGTCCTCTCATTCGATATCGTCCTCGCTCAGACTCTGTGCGCTCACGATCCGCTGCAGGAGACGAAAACAAACACTCAGCGCTCAGATGACGAACACATGACAGAGCGAACGGTGGGAGCAACCAATCAGGGTGAAGGTGGAGGCCACCTGGATCACCTTAGACCAGTTAGGGAGAAATTTGGACTACCTGGTTCTGGACCAGTTAGGGAGCTGATGTGGATCTAAATAAAGGATCAGGGGGGACTTGGTTACCTGGCTGGTCCTGGACCAGTTAGGGAGCTGATGTGGACCTAAATAAAGGATCGGGGGGGGGGGGCTTGGTTACCTGGCTGGTCCTGGACCAGTTAGGGACCTGATGTGGATCTAAATAAAGGATCAGGGGGGACAAGTTAACCTGGCTGGTCCTGGACCAGTTAGGGAGCTGATGTGGACCTAAATAAAGGATCAGGTGACTGGGTTACCTGGCTGGTCCTGGACCAGTTAGGGAGCTGATGTGGACCTAAATAAAGGATCAGGTGACTGGGTTACCTGGCTGGTCCTGGACCAGTTAGGGAGCTGGTGTGGACCTAAATAAAGGATCAGGTGACTGGGTTACCTGGCTGGTCCTGGACCAGTTAGGGAGCTGATGTGGACCTAAATAAAGGATCAAGGGGGAGAAGGTTACGTGGCTGGTCCTGGACCAGTTAGGGACCTGGTGTGGAGGTTACCTGGCTGATGCTGGGCAGTTTGGTGAGGAGCATCTGGAAGACGGGCGGCGGCAGAGTCTGCTGCAGCACCTGCAGCAGCTGCTGAGGCTGACCGCACACCGCGATGGCGTTGGTCAGGTGGTCCACGCCCTTCTCGTAGTCTCCTGTGGAGCCAAACACACAATGAGACTCCGCAGAGACCAGCGTAAGGACCTGAAACATCAGACTGTGTGGAGGCGTTACCCTGAGCCAGCAGCTCCTCCCCCAGCTGGATCTCCTCCAGGAAGAACTTCTGCACCGCCTCGGCGTCCTTCAGATCCGGGAGCTGCAGGACACACAACATTTAGCCACAGGAAGTAGCTCTGACACGTCTGCTCTCTGGTTTTCCAGCTGCATGCTGGGAACAAGGAGCCAATCAGCTCATCTCAGAACCGTCCATAAATCGCCGACCAATGAGGAGCCAGATAACAGCAGCTGGCTGAAACCTTTAAGGGCTCACATGTTCCCCAAACAACCCAGACGCCACTGCGGTGTCACAGGCCGTCATTTCTGATTGGTTGCAGAGCCTCAAGAAGGCGGGTCTTGGTCAATATAAGCAACGAACGAGCCCCTTCATCCCTGAAGTGTCCTGCTCGAGTTTCTGTCTGTGTTCATTTAAACTAGATCACTGAAACGGTCCAGACGGGTCAGGGTCCGGCCTGCATCCGGGTCTTGTTGATCGTACGTCAGCAGCTGCTGCTTCACTGAAGCCGACAAACCTCGTTAACCTTTAGCGCCGCAGTGATGAAGCTACTAGGTGTCAACTACTGAATGAATCACTATCCAATCTGATAATCGATTAATCGCTTTGAATAGTTATTTAATTAATTACTTTTTTTTAAAAACAGGGAAAATTCTGATTCAGCTCTTAGTCGACGACGTTGACTATAAAACTTCGTAGATGTGAAATTTTATTGGCAACTCGTTGTTACAAAGATGCTGTTTAAAGGAGCGACAGCAAACATTTCTGGTTGTTCATGTCTAACTGCAGTGCACTACATGGCCTGCTGGGGAGGCAGTATCACTTCCACTGTCTGCCATGACTACTCACGAAGAAGAAGCGGAAACAAACGGAGAAAGAGGCAAACAGCAGAACGTTTTGTTGCTGTTTCATCCCTAAATATTCTCTCTGAGAGGTTTAGAGACGAGAAATCAGCTGTGTACAACTTGAATATTGGCAGTTTTAAGAAAAAACATGGCGAATCGAAAATGTGCTCCAACGTTTTCGGGGTTGAGAAGCTCCACAAGCGCCGGCCAGCCACGCCCACAGAGCGTTGTGGTTCCAGTTACTCAGACCTCTGCAGCAGCAACGACAGAGGAAAAGCTGTTATTCTGTCGCTACAATCTGAGTGATGGTTTCACATTTTTAAGTAAATGGAGAAACACCCGGCTCGCGATTCTCTGCTTATAAAATAAACTATCTGCTATATCTGCTTTGGAAAAACAAACTACAGAAGAATTATGAAAGGCGGCTGTTGCTTTATTATTCTAAAGAGACATTACATTGTTAGTGTGATGTTGGTTTTTGGAACAAATCTCCGTTAAAAAGTTTTAAAACCTTCTTGGCATTAATCAGATTGTGAGCTTGTTGTTGTGGGTGATGAAGCCTGGCTGTTACCTTGGAGCAGCCTCTCCACATTCTTGGTTTGAGGTCTCAGGATGATGCTGAACGCTCTCTTAGTTCTGTTAGCAGACACCTTAAGTGCAATAGTTAATCAGTGAGTTACAGGAGGAGCCTGGTGTTGATACTGGACAGTAAACCTCCTTCTCTTATTAGTGATGTTAGCGAGTTCGGCTGTGTTTTCTTAAAAGATATTTAAATAGTTAAATGGTTTCATCAGGGTGACAAAAATAATCCTGACTGGTCGAATATGTAATTACCAGATCAGTCGAGTACAAAAATCCTGTTTAGTAGCAGCACGCTGACTGACAGCTCACCTTTGCCATCCCGGCTCTCTCTTTGGCGGCCTTCTGCTTTCTCCTCCCTGCGACACAAACACAGAAACAAACAGTCTGAGTGACGCCAGGAAACAGCTGCAGCGCATCAGGAATCTGCGCTTCTGCCGCGGTACCAAGGCGTCTTATTATTTACGTCTCAAACTAATCTGTCGATGGTTTTATAGATTAATCGATTTATTGTTTGATCCAGAAAATTGTGAAAAATGTCTATCAGTGTTTCCTGAAGCCTGAGATGGCGTCCTCAAATGTCTCGTTTGGTCCACGACCGTAAGATTCAGTTTAAAGTCACAGAGGAGAAAAGAAAGCACAAAATATTCACGTTTAAGAGGCTTAAAAAAAAGGACTCAAAACAATTAATCAATAATCAAAGTAGTTGGCGATTCAGTTTCCCATTTTTTAAACACTTCATAATAATATTTCTAACGTTGTGTTTTGAGCCGCTGCTGTGAGCTCGCACGCGCTGGCATTCGACTCCAGACGACCACCTTCCTTTCGAGGTAACTATGGTAACGGCCTGTTTCTGTCTCTTGTCTGTGAGAAGGCGGTTAAGCTAGCCCCCCCCCCGCCGCCACAGTTTCACTGTCATTCTGTGGGAAACACTGGCGATTGATTTAATACTTGATGACCAATCGTTGCAGCTTTAAGATCCGGGGCAGATTTCTTTTCGTTTTCTGCATATTTGTTCTATTTAATATTAGAAAACAACAGAAGCAGAGAAAACAAGATGCTGGTGACGTGTCCTTCTGCGTTGGTGACGTATGTGATGACGTTCGAAGCCTCGCGAGTCGGGCCGTAACACGTGACCGGATCAGGAGGTTCGGCGTGCGATTCGAAAGGAGCAGCAAAATGCATCGGACCCTCCTCAACACTTTGTGGACTTTAAATTGAACACAATTAGATTTAGTCTATAGCTCATTTTAAATGACTAAAAAAGTTTATCAACTTGTGTCAAATTGCTTTGATCAAATAACTAAATTGAGATGAAAAAGAAGAAGATTTGCTGACTTTACTCCCTGATATGGGGTATCAGGTGTCCCTGACCTGATATGGGGTATCAGGTGTCCCTGACCTGATATGGGGTATCAGGTATCCCTGACCTGATATGGGGTATCAGGTATCCCTGACCTGATATGGGGTATCAGGTATCCCTGACCTGATATGGGGTATCAGGTATCCCTGATAATAACTTCCTGCAGCAGCTGATTCCAGAAAAAGAACCCGCCTGAAGCTCAGCTCTGTGGAAAAGGTCTCTTTAAAGAAAGATGAATAAAACGTTGTCTCTATTATGTAAAGTCACAAACCGAGTCATCGTAACCCTCTGCCTTGTTTTTCCTTGTGACAGTCACTGTATCATAAAGACACTTTATTAATAAGTTAATCAGTTATGTATTGGCATCACAAACATCATTCATTATTCAAACCAAAGCTTCACACGCACTCAGCAGAAGGTTTAGGGGAATACCTTTTTCGAACCGGCCCAGGTTGGTTTGCACAGCTTTGGTCTCTTAATAACTGAAATTTACACAGGTTCTGTTTGACTAATAATAAAAATTAAAGACTGATGATCTGAAACATTTCAGTGTTTGAACGATATGCAGAAAACAAAGAGCCGTCTGTGACTGAGGAGGTTTAATGACTGACAGTGAAAACACAGCTCAACAAGTGGAAGCTACTTTTAAAAATCACGTCAATCAATCCTGTTAGAAACTGACTGAATATAACAAGAGGCTTTTCAGAAGTTTGCCATAATCTCCGTTTGGCGGGAGGCCCAGCTGGCGGGAAGGCGATGCTGTCACAGCTCTGTGAACACACGGTGTTATAAACCTAAATAACAGGAACAGTGGTTCAGGTGTGCCGCCTCCGAGTTCAGGATTATTATTCTGGTTAGCAGTCAGTGTTAACAGCAGAGGCTCGGCTTGTGATCAGGGCGGTGTGTGTGACTGCAGTTAGCAAACCCAGCCCGGATAAATAGGATTTATCAGACCAAACTCCATTGGAAAATCCATCCGTTTAACATGACCTTGCTAATATCGACAAGTTGAAGTCCAGGCAGAACACGGCATGACCTATTCTGATAATATTTTTTTTAGGTATTCTCTTTTTTTTTTATCTTAATCCTACGATATTTCCACTTAAACAGTTTATCGATTACTTTTCAATAAAATCTGAAAATAAAATCTGTGCTGAGAATGAATTGATTCAGTCGGTGAACATTCGTTCCTCTTTCTTAGAACATTAAGGGAAAATTGTGTGAGAGAGCCCAGAAAGTTTTTAACACACTTAGATATTCAGGATCTGACACTAAAAACTCGCATGTGAACAAAGCAATACACACTGTTCAAGGTTTATGGAGCAGGGTCAGGGTTTTAAAAAGTCAGACCAAACTCCATTGAAAAATCTATCAGTTTAACATGACCTTGCTAATATCTCACAAGGTGGATAAGTTACCAGATAGAATAGGACGGGAGGTATTTTAACCGTATCTCTTCAGTTTTGGCATACGTCATCTAACTGCAATGACATTTCCACTTCAGCAGTGTGTCGATTACATTTTTATTCAGTTATTCATTAAAACTCAGATCAGATCAATAGTTTTTAGGCTTAAAGTTAAAACATTAGGAAAGAGCTGAGGTGACAGCTAAGAAACGTGCCATTCTCCATGTAACAGGTGTTGGTAGGTTGGTCGACTATAAGCCGAATTAACCCTTGTGACCTTGTGGACTAGTTTGCGTTCTTAAGTTTGTACTGTGAAGTATTTTATATGATCGTTTATTGAGAGGACTTTAAAACGTCCGATAATTGAATGGAGTTCGGCGGGAGAGCGTCATCGAACGCGCATGACTACGGAGCCTTTGAGAAAAGCTAATCCCGCGACAGCTTTTAAAGCGGCAGGCAAACCCGATGCGAACCGAGCCGAGCCGAACCGAACCACACCGGACCGGGTTCGGGGAGCGCCGAGGCCCGATGAAGGTGAGGAAGAAGAGGTCGGCACTCACGCTCTCGCAGTCGGTTCTTGAAGTTGGGGTCACTCCGTCTTTTCCTGTCGAAATAGATGCAGTAACCGACGAGCAGGGCCCCGCACACCCCGGCGGCCAGCGCGCTGGTCTTCCCGCCCATCATGGCTCCCGGGACCCGGTCGGTTTGAGGCGGATTATCGGGCAATTTAACGGGCTTTTTCTCCGGTGGTCGGTGTTTGTGCGGGAGCTGGCGGAGCGGCTCGGGGCAGGAAGGACCCGGAAGGACCCCGGCGGTTGACAGCTTGTGGCCGTCTGTGTGATGCCTGACTGGAAATGTGAAGAAAATAAATATAAAGAAGGTGGAAAGTCAGAGGTTCAAACGGATACGTGATGTTTTGATCGTTTGTCTGTTCCTTTCCGATTTTCTAGCTGCTGTGTAGTATTTTTTATAGTCTTAGTCCTGGACTATGTTTGTCCTGAGGGTCACAGTTGTTGGTTATGAACAAATAAATGGAGAAAAACAGTGGAAAGTGTTTGAAGAAATTAAATAACACTGCTTAGTTTATTTAAAAAGACAACAATAATAGGCAGTAGATACACGTGTTACTGTAGAAATATATGAACCTGAGACTTTTATGTTGCTGCTGCCTGGAGTTATTTTCTGCAAAGTGATAAATGTGTATTTAAAGTTTTTATATTAGGTGACGCTGAGCACCTGATGTCCATCCATTCAGGAAGGTTTCCTGCACAGCAAAACATTTGGTGATATTACAAATAATCATTAAAAAGTTAAAGTAAACATTAATAGGTTTTTTAAAAATGTTTTTTTTATTTTTAAAATGCAAATAAGGTATTTTCTCATTAAACACGTGCTGATTTGCATGTCACACAAATCCATTTCTCCAGCTCACTGACAAGAGTCACATGGATTTTTGTTTTGTTTTATTGTGATTAGGGACGTCCAGATCCGATCACGAGATCGGAAATAACACTGTGAAGAATTTATGTTATTTATTACTTGATTGTTGAAGCTTCCTCACAGAAGAGCTCTGTTTGTTAACAGAGTTGTTGGATGTTAAAATAAGGTGAATTAAATAAAAAATAAGGAAAATCCTGGATCTGTTTTTTCGCTCTTATTATAGAAGTATCGGATCGGGACTCGGTATTGGTAGATACTCAAAATCAAATGACTCTGAGGCAAAATAACCTGATCGGGACGTCCCTAATTGTAATAATATACCAGATGATCCAGAAATTTACAGAACGGTTTATCAAAATATTGTTTTTTCAGAATCAGAAATATTTTATTGATCCCGAGGGGAAATTCTGTGTTGTGTGAAAATCCAGATTTTCATGAATTTATTCAAAATCTACCTCTCACATGAGTGATGGACCCTGTTTTTCTACATATATGAATGTGTCTTGTTTTTGGAAACTGTGTGTAAAGTCATGATGATCTAACGGTCGAGGGTCGAAGGTCGAGGAAAAGCCAACAGAAACACATTTAGCATAAAACTGTTTGTCACGTCTCTTACAGATATCAGATTTGTGGACTAGCTAACATTTTGCTGAAAACAAGCTTTCAAATGATAAATGACTCAATACGGAGAGTTTTTACATGTAAAATAACAACAGCGTACAAAGATGAAATGACTTGGTATAAATATACAAATATTTAAATTATTTCTGAAATTTTTATGAAAGTCTGGTAATAATAGTTGTAAAATAACTTGAAATATGAAAATTGTCAGATTGAATCAAAACAATCAGTTTGGACTGTGGCGTCTCTTGGCCCTAATAATAATCCTGTATTAAGGATTAAACCCGAGCTGCAGCCAGGACTTTTACAAATGACGAGTCTAACAGACCCCAATTCACCTGAACTCAACCGCCTTTTAAAAACTGATATGGGACCCAAAAAAGTCTTTAAAGTTTTCTTGAATTTTCTCAAATTTAAAAATTACTTAAACTGCCGAATAATTATATTTTCTAGAAATGCACGATGGTTCAGCTCCAAAATGCTTGATGGATTTCTGCCACCGGAGGGCAGCAGCGCGCCACTTAAGAGCCGTCCCATTCAGAGAGCGTGAGGAGTTTTAGATAGTGAGACTGAGAAAACATTTTGGTCTGAGCTCTCTGAAAGGATTCAGACCCCGCCTGCTTGAAGGCAGCATATCTAGGAAAAGTATTAACAGGATAAATAAGTTTTAAAAAACAAGTTAAAGCACACCACTGAACCGTGTCAAAAAAAATCTATTTAGGTGAGACATAACCAATATCTTAATATCACTGACATTAATGTAGTAAAGTTCCACTTGTGATGGGGCAGCTGTTCAAACATAATAGCTGTTTCTCAGGTCAGATACTTCCGTTAGGACACTAACGTGAAGAATTTCTACAGGGTCGTGACGATCGAACATTTGACCGCTTCTTCTTCTTCTTCTTCTACATGGTGAATGATGCTGATTAATTATCAGCCTTTTTATTTTTAGCCTTTATTTGTGACATTGAGAGTGACAGGAAATGTGTGAGAGAGACATGCAGGTCGGATCTGAACCCGGAGCTAGCCAGAGCCGCATCATCGGCAACAATCGACCGTGTTTGTCGCCCTACAAAATATCTGCCTGTTTTTTTTCTCACTTGACTTTAATTAAAAACGGGTAAAAATTAACGCGCTTTTACTTTTAAAGCCTCCTCGGCCGCCCTCTTCAAAGGTTTAGAAATACGACCAAGATGGTGACCGTTGACCATCCGGGTGCTTGTTGGTGAAAAATGTTCCGGCTGTGTTGGGTCTACACTAAGTTTGGTTTTAAAGTTGCCCTAAGAAATGTTTTTATATGAACATAACAAACAAAAGTTGAGGAGTTTGGAGAAACTTTGTGAAACGCTGTCTACGACAAATTCCTAATTATTTGTCCGCACTTGTAAATTCGATGAGTGTAACGCGTGAAGTTATTCCTTTCTTTGTCCCGTGTGTTGCAGGACCGACGCGTCCATGTTCACGCAGTTCTGCTGAATCTGTCGGTGCTTTAACAGCACAGAACAGACGCTCGTCTCCTTCGTCCTTCTCGATTCCTATTTGTTGTGTTTCGCTAAAAACAAAAGTCCGTAGGCTTTAACGTTACGTTGCGTGCGCGCGTCCGCATGTTGTACGGATTGTGTTTACACGCGTCAACGTAAAGCGAGCCAGACTCCTCGGGCTGGAAATCTCCACGGACACGATTACGAATCGGAGGGTTAGGATGCGGTTATACCGTGTGAGTACTTGGTACTTTTAAAGTAAACTAATTTTCATTACTTCCTGTTAATTCAGCTAATCTTACATAGCAGCCAAAAACATTCAGAGTCGTCAGCTTCACACCTGAGAATCTACTTCCTCTACATCTGCTCAGGCAGATCCACACGACACATTTACAACCTGCATTAACACGCGTTTCTCCTTACAGGTGGAGACAGACTGCACTTTAACAGCAGGTGTAACATCAGAGCTAACAGAGAAAGGACACTGGACTCACCTTCACCGGGTGACTCAGACACATGAAGCATCGTTTTGCTCTGTAGCTGCCGGAGGAGGAAGCCGGCAGCTGTTTGCTGACATGTTAGAAATATCAGAGATATTTAAGCTGCGGTAGACTTTTGATTTCAGAAGCAGTTTTTGTTCTTTTTGTTGAAATGATAGAAATGTGTGGCTGTCGCAGGACTGAAATAAGCACAAACGAAATTATCTGCACATGAACATGTGTTTTGGGGAATGTGTGTGGATGTTAGTTTCTGTTTGAGCACTTAGGCTCACTATTAAAATGTGTGTGAATGGTGAATGTGATGTAGCGTAAAAGCGCTTTGAGTGGTCGAAAAGACTAGAAAGTCGCTATACGGAGCATTTACATTTACTTACAGTTGCTATACATGTCAGAGGTCGCACGTCTCTGGAGTGGAGCGACACATTGGTGGATGGTGGGGAACCGGACCCGGGTCTCTCTCGCACCAAATGCATGTGTCTTATCCACTGCGCCGTCACCACCCTCTATTTCACCAGGATGTGGTTGGTGCTAATTTTGCACCCTGCGTTGGAGGGATTTTCTTTGGTTGGATCATTTTTTGGTGGTTCCTCCAGCGTTGCCTCGCTCTGCAGGTCGTGTTTTCACTGCTCATTCTGCTGTCCCCAAATGGCCACACAACTAAAAGAAGATTACGAGACCTTTTGTTGCCTAAAGAAACTGTGTCATTACTCAAACTCTTTAGGCGACAAAAGCTGCCTTCAGCTGCTGTGTTGCACTTTCATCGTCACCATGAATCCACGGTAACCTGCGACTTCAGGTCTGTGAAACGCCGACGCCTGGAAAAAGCTTTTCGCCCTTTCTTTAGACACAAATTGTGGTTTTAGTGACGTGATTAAGAGACATTTCTTAGAAGAGTGTGACATGATAAATGTTAAAACTGAAACACAAAACCATCCCTCAAGGTCCGAGGTTTTCCTGACATGGCGTTTGTTCAGTGGTCGTCATGTGACCTGGGCGGCACTTCGGTTATTAAAGGTCCTGAAAATATAAAATGAAATCACAGCACATAAAATTTACACTACAAGTGACAAAATGTTTGGGTTTACTGGCTCTTAGCATATCTTTTTATAAAATACATATTTAGGTTTAACCAGTTTATGTATTATAAAAATATATTTCAGTAACAACAGCAGGCAAAAGGACTGATGATGAAAACTAACTGCAGGTAACTCACGTACATTTATATGTGTTTTTAATGTTGACAACAACGTCCCTTCTCAATAACTCAAATATACAATCAATGCATCTCAGTGCAAATCCAAAGTGTCTGCAGCTCGTTCCTGCTGCAGCTGCAGCTGTTTCTCCTCATGGATCAGATCCAAGTCAAAGTGTGAAATATGTTCCTGTCGGGATGACGCTGAGTCACACAGACACACACACACACATCGGGCCCTGCGGCATTGTGGGTACAGCAGGCTGAAGACACCTGCAGTGAGCCCTGTCTGTCAGCAGGGGTAGCTGTTGTTCCACCTCAGCGTCCATTAAACACACAAACACACACACACTGAGAATACACTTAAGTGTGTAACCGTCACACACACACAGCCGGTGTGTGTGCGTGCGTGTGTGTGTGTGTGTGCGTGCGTGTGTGCGTGCGTGTGTGTGCGTGTGTGTGTGTGTGTGTGCAGGCTCTGCATCCTGTCAGACTGTGATATCTTGATATTTGGAGGCCTGATGGTGTTGAGTATTTAAACAGTCTGCAGCTCTCGTACGGCAGCATGAATGAAACGACACGTGTGTGTGTGTGTGTGTGTGTGTGTGTGTTCAGCAGCGTACACGCACACTGGCCCGGATGGTTTAATCCAAACTGCCCTGCGGCATCATGGGAGAGCGGGGCCGCCTCTGTCACACTGGCGCTGCGTGCCAGAATAAACCCCGCTTGCAGTTCATTCTGGTGTGAACAGGATTGAAGCTGCTGTAGCACATTTTGTTATATTAGTTTAAATTCTCTTTACATCCTGTCAACAGTCAGTACATCAGATGCTCAGACAGAAAGACTATAAAAGAAGAAGGTCGGCGTGACGTCCCCCCGTTGGTTTGTGGGCCACCAGTTCGGCGTTTTGGCCGTCGCCATCTTGGCTTTTGGAACCAAAGGTGACCATATTTGAACAAGAGGGTGGAGCGAGCTAGCTTAGTTAGCAAGGTGCATTTATAATTCACGTTAACTGTGAAATTAGCTAGAATGCTAACTTTAGCTAGCAACAAGCAGGAACTTCCAGAGAATATGTGTAGACATTTTCTGCACCAATTTATGGTGGAAATGTTTAGTGTTAATCTCACTCAGCTATTTAGCCTTAGATGACCGCCGCGCAGCTGTGTTGTTGTTTGGCTGACGTCTATGACGATAGACGTCACAGGCCATGGAAACCGAAAACGTCACTTCAGAGCTTCGCAACGCAAACGAGGTGACCTTAATGAACGTGTGAAAGTTCTGCCACAAAACGATGCTGTTACGTATCATCTCGCTATTTTAAGTGGTTATACGGCGTTTACCTGCGTATCACGCAGACTACACCACTGAGTCTATGGTTTCTACAAACTGAGTCCTGTTTGTCGCTAGCCAAAATTAGCATCCCACTTAATATAACAGGTAACGTGAATTACAGATGCTCTTCTCCAAATATAGTCATGTCCTGTCAATCAGCTTGTAGCCCCGCCCTAAAGCCTCCCCTGCATCCTGGTCTATGTTCCTCTAAATGGGACCATAATTTACTAAATGAACATCATGCTGTGTTGAAGAAGACTTGAAACTAGCGACTGAGACCATAAACTCATCAGGAAAGTGTTTACTGGGGGAATAAATCAGATGAGAAGTAGAAACATTTTCTCACAGACTTCTATACAATCACACTTCTTTCCGGTGGAGTCGCCCCCTGCTGGCTGCTGGAGAGGACGCAGGTTGAAAGGATTTCAGCGCTGACTTCACTTTTCAGACTCGAACGTTCCCGCTTGGCTCTCGTAAAAAAACGAAAATAAAATCTGGTATCTGTGGCTGCAATAAGCACAGCCAATCATTTCACTCGGCCCCTACCTCAGCTGTAGCGTGACCCCCACGTGACCCTGCTTCGGTGTGAAAGGAGTCTTTTGGTGTCTTTTTCTTGAATCCACTTGGACTGGAACAAAAGTGCGCCGCCATCTTTCCCTCGTTGGGTAAAGACTTAAACACTTTTGCCTTCAGGCGTGTTTGAGCGACACGTCTGAAGGTCGTCCTGCAGGACGTCTGAAGCTGCAGAGGGAGACGTTAAATGATGATGATGATGTAACAAACATTTCATCTGAAGCACACTGAGGCCTTTAATCCTGATCTCTATTGGAATCACTGAAGAACTCCACATCACGTTAGCTTGGAACATAACTGAATGTCTTATTTTGTGTTGGCACATCTAACAGGTTGTAGCCGCCCGTACAAACACTGTCGGCCACGTTGCGTGTGTTTTAAAGGTATCTTCATGCTGTGGTTGTGTCTGTGTGTGTTTGCTTTGGCAGCAGCTCTCCACAGATGGCAGCTCTCTGTGTGAAGCCTCCTCTGAGGGCCGTCAGCAGGGCTGAAGCCGCTGAGACAGAGACTCAATAACCGTGTTTCCATCTAATTGACATGCGAATTTTAAGCGCACTTTTGAAATGTCACAAAAAATAAAAATAAAAGAAGAAATAGTGAAATATATATGTTTCCATCAGCTGGTTTGGAGCGAATAAACCAGGCTACGGCGAGCGTCGTTACGTCAGCAGATGATGTCACACATGGCTGTAATAAACAAGATGTCTGGGCTCCGAACCAGAAACAAAACCAGTCGCATGAACCTGATGGACGCTGATCTCATCAATGGTGATAAATGATTTGAAATATAGATTTTCTGAATGTTTAGAGTCGATAACATTTTATTACACTTAGCAGAAGCAGCATTTAGTGAGATTCAGCAGAAACATGTGGTTTACTTTGCTCTGCACGCTGATCAAACGGACCTTTAAGAGGTGAACGCATAATTCAGCAGAGCAGATGATGAAGGCTTCCTGCCCAGATCTGCAGCGTTACCAGCCGCGAGGTGCAGGAAATACTCTGCACAACCGGGCGAGACGCCGACAGCAGAAAGAGCCGATCAAACGTGAGTTACAAGTTCGCTGCGTCAGAACTTATTCGGAAAAAGTGTTTCCAACTAAAACCACTCGAGCAAGAGTAAAAACTTTTGTTGCAAAATTAAGGATTTCCCCCCCAAATTTTGCCGTTTCCATCGACAATGTTGATGAAAACACGGCTATGAGAAAACAGAGAGCCGCAGAAAAAAATATAAAGCTGCACGTCTGTCTTCCAACGTAAAGGGACGCGTCAGACGAAACATAAACTGTATGTGACTCACTTCTGATTTGTTTTAACAGTGTGAACGGCCCAAGTCACATGGACTCGGTCAGGATTCGAGCCACTTTCATATGTGGTCCAAATCAGATCCGGGTTGGCAGTCTGGACGGTTGCCGAAGGACGGCTGGAGGCCTGTATCAGACTGTCCAGAAGAACGATACGACGTCACAGCGCGCCGCTGTACACAGGTAAACAAGGACGCCACAGAGGTTAGCTCCGGTTAGCTCATACTTGCTAACCCGCCTGTATTTCATCGCCCTCTCCTGGTTTCCTCCTGGGGTCACATTTCTCCTGATTTACGACAAACGTTCTCAACTTTCTGTCCTTTTCATCTGTTTCTGTGCAGCACATCTTCCCCCCACCTCTCACTCTCTGTCTAGTGTTTCTGCTCAGACGGCTACCTGAGTTATTTGCAAGTGTCAAAGCTGAAACATAGCGCCGCTTTAAAAAGATGCAGCACGTCTGTGTGGTGTTTCAGACGCTGCAGAAGCTGTTGTTGAGCTATAATGAGGCATGAAGCCAGTCACTGATCTACCAGCAACACGGAGCGTGATGTGACACGACGGCTTCACTGAGGCCCCGCCCACTCTGCTGCGTCTTGGTTTTAATACCTAGAGACATTTTGCTGCGTCTGCACCTCCCCTTCAGAATAAAACGGCGAAAACGAAGACCTAAAACGGAGAAATTTGAAAACGCTGCCGACCCTGTTTTTCGTTTTAATGCGGACGGACAGAAACGGAGGACTTTAGAAACGATGACGCAGACGCCCCTTTGCACTGCGGGAAACTTCGGCTCCCTCACAAAACAAACTGGGTCATGTGATTGGTTGGTCAGGAGGGTGATGTGTTGGGCGACTGAGAGGTGGGATTTCCTTCCTGAGGGGCGAGCGAGCAGCAGGGAAGCATGAAATATACAGACACTCCTGAGCTGAGGCTCTGGGGGATTAGTGAGGAGTTGGCTGAGCTCCGGCGGAGTTTCCCCACATTCACACTGATTCCCCTCGGCTTTAGTTTCCTGGAAGGGGGGGGGGGTCCTTAACAGGACGTGATGGAGCTCATCCAAACAAGCTGTCGTTTGGTTAGATCCTCCGTGCTCCTGAGTGTGTTTGGATGTAAACAGAACAGACTTCTACGTGTTGTGGTCTGTTCTTCTGTCCAGCTTTAAAAAACAAACAGCAGCAGCTGTGTGTTAGTTCAAACTTGATTATAACCTAAATAATTACTAAGCTGTGATTGATGCTTTACTAAAATAAATAAAAGAGACATGTTACATAATAACTTTAGGTATAAACTGAAAGGTTTACACCTGCCCCAGGGTCACAGAATGACACTGATGACCTTCTACAGGCCAGTCCGGGCTGGACCCTCTAAATGTAGGAGCAGAGAGCCGTGACTGCACTTTCACCAATAAACTGATGATTCTGCTGGAAAAGTTCGATGACTTTGCCCCAAAATAAGGTGTTTTTTCCTCACAGGTTATAAATATTTTTCATTTACCTGACGCTTTTATCCAAAAGGCAGAGAGACAGCAGGAAAACGGAGAGGCAGTTAACCCAGAACACATAAGTACACAGACCAGAAGCAAACACTAAGACATGAACTGAGACGCAGAACTAGGACACGGGGCTGAGAGCTAAAACTAAGACACAAGACAGATACTAAGTAAACTTAAAGATGCAGATGTATAACATAATAAGGCCACACAGAATATGTGACAGACAAAGGGAGCTAAACAGAACCGGTAAATGAACAAGGGAATACAGGACTAAACAGAGAACACAAGACCAGGAACCAAAACCACCAACAGGAAACATGGACCAACTGCTTCAGTTTAACCTAAACAGGACGACGCTGACAAACTCAACCCCAGACTGAGATAACTGAACAGATAAACACAGAGAGACAATAACCAAACAGATAACAAATCAGGCAGAGCTCACAATCACATTAACAGACGGGACACAGGACAACAGACCGGAGTGAACCCTGAAACACAACATGCTAAAGAACAGATACTGAACTGACCAAATATAACAAAAACTCACAGGGGGCCAAACTTAAACATGGCCGACAGGCAGAATGTGACAAAGCCACATACAGTTGCTCTACATGTCAGAGGTCGCACGCCTCTGGAGCAACGAGGGGTTAAGTGTCTTGCTCAGGGACACAATGGCGGACGGTCACAGTGGGGAGTTGAACCGCTACAGCGCCATCACCACCACATAGTTCTGCTACGCATGTGTGCAACAGAGTTTATATAGTTTTTGATTCCACTTGCCAAAAGTCACTCATTCATTATCGGTGTGGATGTAGTGGCTCGAGGGCGCCCTCTCTCAGAGGAACCTTCTGTAGCATAAGGTGCGTTTGAGATGGCGGCGGCCGACTTTCGCCGACTTGATAGTCTAACGTGAGCTGCAGGTGAATGCAGGGGCGGGGTCCAATAACGGCGCCGTCAAGTCGGACACATTCTACCTGCAGCAGCTCACTGTGAGCTGAGATCAATGACTGATCTCTCGGCATTTGCAAAGAAAAAAAACAGCGAGGTCGGGCAACAGTGAGGTTCCAACTTGGTGCAGTTGGGGAAATGCGACTGCGGCCGCCGGACTTGGCTCCTTCGTGTCACACGCACACTTTATTTCTCTTTTTGCAATAAAGATTTAAGGAGGGGAAAAAGATTCTGTTTGTTCCGATCAGTCGCCGCTCACGCCTCCCTTTGTGAGACTGCAGGTGAAGCTACACGCTGTCGGCTCTGAGCTAAATAACACTTACGGATTGGTTTAGACGTGTGCCCGTGCAGCTCCCACACAACCAACGGAGACTTCGGTAATGTTACATTATCTAGCAAGTTTATTTTCTTCCATACATATCATACAGTGGCAATATCTTTACTGATAATACATGTAACCAAACACCGAACTACCTTGCTTACCCCCAGGCTAGACGCTAGCACAGTCAAAAACTGTTTGCTTCTCCAATTAGCAACACCTGTGTCTGAGTTTCCTCCACATGAAATGACCTCCCCCCGCTGATGGCAGCACAACATGGCGACGTCCGTGTTTGTAGATAGAAATGTCTCATTCTAAGGTAATAAAAACGTAACGGTTCATCATGTCAGGTCTTTACTCACCACTGAAAACAGAGGTATGGATTCTATATTGCATTTCTGTCAGTAGATCCTCAGGAATATTACACACCTAGCTAGCATCTGTGCTTAGCTTAAAATCCAAAGATGTCAGCAAAATCAGGCAAAGTGCTCTGATTCTGTGACGGACTGAACAAAACAGGGTGACGGGGAGCCGTGAAGACGGTAAAAATGACAAAAAAGTTAATTCTGAGACGCTTTGTGGCGCAGACTTTCGCACTGAGACTGTAAACACAAACAAATGTTGACACCAGCATTGAAACGTCACTCCTGTTCCGGCGGATCAAATCAGACCGTACCTGTCACACAGCACAGTGAGCCGCCATATTGGCGTAATAATCCCCAAAAATAAGGCAGTGTGAAAGCACCTCAGGTAACTGAGGGCAGATGAGGTAAGATTCGAGCAGGTGTGACTCTAGGGATGGAAATGCTGCTGTTGGTTAGAACATCAGCAACAATTTGAGAGACTGCAAGTAAAGTTTGCTCAGACGTTCGTGGTCGGACAGACAACTTTGGTCCTGTTGAACTTTTCATGTGGTACCACTATCGCGTGTTAATGTTAGATCCTAAACATGAGCTTTCCAACATGATTTGCTCCTGCAGAACAATACTGATCATTAGCTGCCTCCTGGTTTCTTTCTTTGTGCACCTCTGCTCCCTAAACAAACTAAAATACAGAGCGGACATGTGGAAACGGATGCTAAAATCTCTGCAGAGCTTCACTGGCCACGTGACGCCACTCATAATACAGATGGCGGCTAAAAGGCTGAGTGAAAAACATCCTTAAAACTTGTATTAACTTTCAACACAGCACAACAGCTGGGTCATTTTAACAGTAAACAAACGGCATTAAAAGTTTGTGAACATGATCGGTTCAGTTTCCAGAGAAAACATTAGCACAGCAGCAAGAATGTAAGTTACAACCAAACCAGTAGAGTAACAATATAGAACATTAAATATAGTTTAAAACAGTTTAGAAGCTCTCAGCGACACAGATAGTAAAATATAAAACAGCTGAATCATTACTAGGTCTTGCACTTCCAGTTCTTGCTGAAGGGTAATATTGCATATTTTTATTGATGCGTCTACTTTTCGCTTCAGAGGACCAGGAACTAAGAAATTCCTCTGAAACCTGGAAGTCACATAAAATAAAATGAAACCTCAGGTTTCACATGAAGATGTGATCCACGCTGTGCAAAGCGTGCACACACGCTGCGCCCAGACTAAAGCAGCGGCGTGATTCAGCCGCCAGCTCACACGGAGCTTGAGAGGATTCCTCCCGCTGAGGCTTTCATGTAAATAATGCAAAACAGACGCAACTGTCTGATCGGACATGCGGAGCGAGACTCGCAGGCCTCCTGCAGGAACTCCTGAGCGGGAGGTCTGGATTTGTGTTTGTTGTCTTTTTGTTTTTAAATAAATTTTATTGGAAATCAATTTACAAACAGTCAGACATTCCAGATTATAAAGACAACGTAGAGGCGTAAGATAACATAACAGTAGAAGGAGAAAAAGGTAATTAATACAAATAATAATACATTTAAATAACAGAGAAATGAACAAACTACAAAGGAAAAAAAGAAACTGCTGTTTGTTTTTTTCTTGAGCGTGAAAAGGTATGTGATGTGAGTGTCCATCAGACTGCATGTATTTTCTTTTGTCTGTGCTTATTTCACCTTGGAAGTAAAACTGCTGATATAAATGTCTAAGTGTTCACTTTAATTATTACTTTTTAATGTTTCTAAAGGTAATTTCTAAAAACAGCAGATGGTTCGGTGACCCAGAGGAAACGCTGCTGTTGTCCACAAGGAGGAGCTGCAACTTTGAGATTTAACACTAACGTTTCACATCCAAAAGAAAAGGCAACGTTAGAGAACTTTGTTAGGCGGGAAGTCGAGTTAGATTCTTGTTCAGCTCACGTTTATTCACTAATCTGCTGTGGTGTAATCATCTCTGACACGCCCACTGTAACTAGAGACAAGCAGCTCGCAGATATATTTAGAATACGTCAAAGAATCGCTCGTTAACGTTAGTGCTCCTCCCCCTGATAAACACGGCATTAGCTTTGTGGCTAATTTAGCAACAGGCAGCGTTCGCTGTTATGTTCTGTTAAATAATATTTAGAAGTAATGAACTCGGCGGAAATGAGACGACCGTTCACTAGAAGTGCTGCACTGTTTCAGAATCAATCTCCAGTCAGCGTAACGTTAGCCTCCGCCGCTCAGCTACTGTAACATGAAACATTTTGTGTTATTGACGTGACAAATGAACAACTCACCGTGAACACTGAGTGTGAGAGTTAGCACGAGCTCCTTGTCGCCGCTCTGAGCTCGCCTTGTTCTGTGGTGCTGCAGTGCTGTTAACAGAGGAGCAGCAGCGCCCTCTGGTGAGCAAAGTGTGCAACACATGACCTGAGGGAAGGATCCAACTCTTTTTAACCACTTCATCCCGATCTACCCCGGTACCAGGTCGGTAATCTATTTGCGCTGTTATAGCTGGTTTCCGTCCAGAAACAGCGGCGATTCGTGTCCCCTCGTTACGTCTGTGGTGTCTCAAGATTTTAAGATCCTCAGGTGTGCAGCAGGCGTCAGCTGAAGCATCCTTTTGTTGTTTGTTGCTTTGTTTTCAGTTGATTTGTGGTAACGATTCTCAGATTCTTGCAAACTTTTAGAGCTTTAAACAGTTAAAGTCACTAAAAAGTCATTTTTTAAAACAATAAAAAGACATTTTTAAATAAATCACAGAAAATATATATTTTTTAAAAGTGTATTTCTTTGTGTTAAATAACACAACTCTGTCCACTAACTCAGCATCTAGTGTCTCTGGGTATTTTTCAGTCATTCAGCAACCACAACTCTGATGAGCTCTGATGAGGCACAAAGGGCTGAGAATCATGGGAGCTGGAGCTGCGCCACGCTAACAGAATTATTCTAATTATATCTTTGGCTTAGTTTGCTCATTTATTGAGAATCAGTCTGTCATGTGACATTTGTTTACACACACTGGTTGGCCTGTGATTGGCAGGTCACAGCAAAGCTAATCAAACACACACACCGTGTGACAAGCTCTTCCAGTCAAGGATGAGAGAGATTACATGGGATTATTTTGGATTTACAGCACAAATTTTTTAAACCCACCGACCTCTGTGTACCACAGACGCATCGGCAGACGGTCCCCCCTTTGGCTCAGAGCAGACTAACTTTGGTTCCTACATGCCGTTGTTTCCGGGGGACGTGTGAGTGTTTTAGTTTCATTGCACTTCCCACTTCCACTCCGCCACATCTCAGAGGGAGATATTGAACTTTTTACTTTACAAAGTAAGATTTCTTACAATCAAAACTTTGTGCTGCTTATAATTATAACTCAACTGTAATTAATTAAACGTCACTATGTCACCAAAACTGAACTGCTTTGTCACCACTAACCCGTCTGCTGTGGTTAAAATGAACGCTGGTTTATGGCGAGCTGTTTCAACATCTGTTAACTAGCCTGCGTCAAAGTCCTTGATGGGCGGGCCCCCCCACTGAGCCGCCATCTTGTTGACGCCTCCAGTTATTTGGGACCAAAGCGTGATGCATCGATTCTACGGCGTAGCCCCGTAGCCTCACGTGCACCTTTAAAAATTTTACTACACGTCGAGGTGACGCGGACTGTGATTGGTCGGCTGGGTAGCCTCTCAATGCCTCCGAGCCGACAGGAAGTGCCCCGTGCTTTGAAGTAAATTTTACTAGCGGCCAAATAAGCGGCTGGTGGATCAATATATGCGATCTGTTCGGCCTTTTCTCGCAGTATTTAGGCGACATGTTGTTCATCTGATCTGGTCACACACCTGCTTGTCGCCGCCGCCACCGCCACATCTGAAACTGTCGCAAACCTCAGCTGTGCTCTGACGTCAGTGGAGACACAAGGTTGGCTGAATATGTTCCAGAGAAAGCAGACGATTGGCTCGGCTGTGGGAGGGGGCGGGACTTGTGCACACAGGGCTGCCAACTTTTCAATTAAGTTTGGATTTGAGCGTCTGTGTTCATTTTAGGGCTTCGGTGACCCCTCCCACCGCAGGGGTCGGGGTCATCACTCTTTAATCCTCAGGAATTTAGTTTGAAAGGTTCAACAGCCACACGTGTAGATGTTATCATGACAGTGTGATCAGGGTATTAACCGACCTCCAGACATGATGGCGTTAATGTTGACCAAACCTAACAATGTACTGGGGAGTCATCACACCAGATAATGTATTTCTTTTAATTTTATAGAATTCATGGAAGATTAAAGTTCATAATAAGCAAGAGTGTAGATTTTCCTTTAGCTATGGAGGAGCCACTTATTTAGAGGGGAGGTTTGCTGGAAGTTGACAAATTTCTGGGATTAAACACTTAATTTCCTGCATTCTGGTGAAATTTTCAGCATCACTTTATGTTGGAAAAGTTTTTATCCAGGCTTTTATCAACGGAAACACAAAACTCAGGCAGAAGGTGACAGTTTAAAATATAAAATACACCAGAATATAATTCAGTAGGTGTTTGGCTTTCAAGCATTCTGTATTTATTTTTCTTTCATTTTGTCTTCCCTCCCTTTTTGTGTCTGTTTGGGTAAGTTCCTCTTTAAATGTTTCACTTCAAGGATAAATTAGTTCATTCTAATTCAGTTAGAGATTCCTGGACTGAACGTTCAAAACGTCCTGCATCAGTCCCACATATCTGTGTAATCTGACACCTCCAGAAAGATTTTTTTATGAGAATAATGTCATCATTTAATATTTTTATATTATACTATAATCTGCTGTTCATTACTTGATTTGCTGATGAGACCTGTGCAAAACTGAAAACACAAATCCTCACGTTAACTTCAGCAGCTCTGTGCAGCTCACATTCCCAACAGAGCAAGGCCGCGCTTTAGATTATACGTTTTTATATTGCAAAATTGTCCCATCTGATTCCAAACTGTCTGTCACTGCGCGAGAGCGGGTTCGCTTGATTCCTGTCACAGCGTCCGCCGATGTCGCGTCACCTGGATGGAGTATAATCTCGCCGGGTCGACGCTATCAGTTACAGGCTACATTAGTTTTTCCGAAGCGTGGGAAAACTGATGTATTGTGTGACTCTCACGCTCATTGCGCGAGAGTTGGCAGCTCTGTGTGCAACACATACAACCGCCATCTTCGGCTTTGCCCGGACGATTCTATTGAGGATTCTTAAGGTGGCGTGACGTACCTTTAACCTTAAATCATCTCATTACTGATATCTCATTTAGCTTCCTCAAAACTCCAGGTTTAGATATCTGTAATGACATTTTGATTTCTTCCAATCATGTGTGAGTTTTGTCTTAACAGATATTTACAGTGGGGGTTGCAGATATCTGACCAGCTGAACTGAGCTGCAGGCGTGACCTCAGTGGGAAATATAAAGAGATTAGGAAGACGTCCTCTGAGCAGTGGCTACTGTCTCCGAAGACGCAGCTCAGCTTAAGGACAGAATGAATGTTACTAACTTTACAGGTTTGTTTACCGGCCTGCTTTCAAGGGATTCCTGTCTTTGAAGGTCAAAGTTCACCAGCGAGGGAAGGCTCTTAGCGAGAGCACAGAAGCTCTCTTATTCCCGCTGCTCGTCTTTAAAGGTAATCCGGGGTGATGGAAACGCCCGTGGCACCAGCTGATTGATAAACCCCCGGCGGCCCTCGACTCCTCCCCGCTGCTGGTTTCCAGTGAAATGAGGACATTTGGCTGAGCTTCCAGAGAAGCAGGCCAGGCGTGAAGCGAACACACCCACATGGCTCGGTGTCTCTTATCTGCCTGAGCTGGGAGCGTTTTCATTCAGCCGTCCAGGGAGGAGACGTGGCCAGGAAAAACTGAGAGCAGAAACAGTCGCCTCCTCCTGACTCTGGTCCCACTTCCTTTCCCTTCAAAAGGTTTATTGTCTGGGTTTCCCGTCCTGCACGACCTTTAACAAATACATTTTTCTTTCCTCTTGATTTCGTCTGTCTGATGAAGGGAAAGCTTCTTCGAATCCTCTCCTATATCTCTTAATCTGTTTCATGACAGCCGGACACAGTGACCTCTGACCCTTTGAGATCCACCGGCCGCTCCCTGCACGAATCAGCTTTCCTCCTCAGTCTGCCAACAGCGACTCCGTAATAAGCCTCCTGACCGTCAGACCTGATCGGCTCTCGTATCAATCAGGAAACCAAACAGAGCTGAGCTTTGACCGCCGCTTGTCGCCCGGCCTCTAAATCCAAAACTGGCGGCGGATGTCAAAATTTTAATTTTCTTGTTGTCGACAAAAACCAAATACATTTAAAGAGGTGGTATTACGCTTATTTTCAGGTTCCTAATCTTATTTAGAGGTTCACATGGTTATATTTCTGTCAGACTGCACATTGCTGCAGCTCCTCTTTTCACCCTGTGCTGAAGGCTTCGTTTTAGCTATGGAGTGATACATCTTGTCTCTAAATGATCTTAGCTGGGAGTTGCACACGCTCAGTTCCTAGTTAAGGACTCCTAGTCAATCAGAAGCAGAGTAGGGCGGGTCAGCGAGAAGCCGGTAAACAGCTCGGGTTCAGCTGCACGTGTTGCCGACCAGCTTGGCAACATGGACTGGAGCAAGAGTTTCAGAGCGGTGAGTTATTAATCTGTAACAAAAGGATCTTTCATCCATAAAGTTTTAACCGAGCTCTGTCTCTACATCACAGTAACAACTTTATGTCCACTGACTGCCTGGAGGGTAGCTAGTGTTTGGAAGGGAGAGGAGAGCTGTGTGCTGCAGCTCGCTGTTTCTGAGGGCGTGTCGGAGCAGCCGCTCGGCGAGCGTTAGCTTTCATCCCTGTGACGTCACAGGGATGAAAGGGAAGCAGCCGGACTACAAACGAGCTGTTTTCAGCTCAGAGCAGAGTTTCTGTGGGAGATGGGAACTAACTTTGGGCTTTTTCACTTTGCAAACCTGTTACAGCACAAAAAAGATATAAAACTAATAAAGGAGAAGGGGAAAGCCAAAAAGCAGAATATGACCTGCTTTAAGTTCAGCTTTTATCAGTGAAAGTTTAGTCTTGTGTAATTTTTAACCAGGCCAGCAGCGCGGCTGTAGGGATGGCGATGTTGGTCAGGTGGTGTCCAGACTGAAAATACTCAACAACTATTGGATGGATTATCACCAACATCCAGGATACGTCTGAATTCGTCTCGTCGAGACGAAGAAAATAAGACCACCTGCGCTGTGGGCCTGTAAAGCGTGGGAGTGCTTTTGATCATATATATTGACTGTTTTTATCAATATTTCAATGTTTTGGAAGCTTTATGTTATTTGGAAACGTGGTTGAATGGAGAGAAATAAAGTTTTGAAGATAACTCCCAATAAAAGTGAACATATAAACAGTAAATATGGGCAAAACATGGACATTTGCCTGGTATATTTTTTTAAAATTGTTTAATAACTGTTGTTGAGTTACTTTTCATCAAATTTACAGTTCCAGTTGTGTTCCAGGTGTATTAGAAGATATTCAGGTGCATTATAATCTACCTTATGATGGTTTTTATGGTTTATTGCATTAGAATAGAGCTTTTTCTAACCAGGAGATATTTTTCTGTATTTCATCTCCATGTAGTCTGTAACGGTAAAATAAATATGTTAATGTACAATGGATTTATATTCCTTTGCTTCTTTCAAAGGACACCAGAATTATGCATCTAGGCCTGATGGTTGAGGAGATTTTACTGATTTATTTTGGGTTTGTTATTTTAGGTTTTTCCTGGAAATAGGTGCCAGGGTCCACGTGGTTAAGTCCATTAGTTGCTTTTTTACCTTGGAGCTCTGAGCCGTGCAGTGTTCAAGAGTCCATCAACTGCTCCCGATTGTTTCGGCTGAATTTCTTATTAATTTTAGTATTTCTATGCGCATTTGGAAGTCTCGCATTAAAAGGTTGATGGAAACGGCGCTGATTAATGTGCTGAATGGGAGATGGAAACACCTTTGCCGAATGATGATGATCAGCTGTCTTCGTCTTCCTGGATAATGTACTGAGACATGGCTGGTAGCAACTTGCCCTCTTAAAACGCATTTCAGAAGACCTTGTCTCAGGTCTGTGGTCTTTAGGTCCATGCATCTGCTTTTGTTTCTGGATTGCAACCTTTTTGTTTATTACAGCCATGTGTAACAACATCTTCTGACAAATCTGTGTGGAGTTTCTCCGCTACAAACTAGTTTACGGAAACACGTGTAATTTTCATTCTCTTCTTTTTCATTACAAAAGTTCCCTTTAAATTGGCTACTGAGACGTCCTGCTCTCTGTTCGGCTGGACAGCTCTTACCCTGCCGTCTCAGGTAGGACGGCAGGGTAAGAGCGTCATGTGATACCTTGTGAACAGAGTTCGTCTTTCCTTTTCTTGGTCCTGATGCAGGCCCCTCCCCCCCCCCCCTTGCTGTTGTTGAAGGGAACAGACGCCAGCCTCCAGAGGACGAGGAGTCCGGGACGTGAGCCAGCGGCGACGGCTCACAGAGAAGCAGCCGTTTGTTTCTCGTCTTGGCCTCGCGGAGAAGCTTCATTTACAGCGACTCTCTCTCTTCCTCCGGTTACACAGCTCCGTCCTGTTTTTGTTACGAGCCAGAAAGATGAAGGCTTTGAGCTCTCACACACACAGAAAGACCCTCAAAACCCAGGAGTTAAATGCTCCTCCAGAGGGGGGGGGGCCCTGAGATTTGGATGATTTGGGAGGTCTGTCAGATTGACTGAAGGCTTACGGTTTACGGCTGAAGCCTTTCCAGCCCATCTCGGATGTTGCCAAGTGTAATTCTTGGACTCCGTTCGGTCTGCAGAGATTTATTAAAGCAAAAAGAAGAATCTGATTTCTGCAGCGGCTGTTAGTTCTGGTTGCTGGCAGACAGGACGTGGGCTTTTTCCTTCATTGCTGGGACGCTCTCCAATCTCCAGTCTTTTGGCGGTTGGCTTAAACGCATCTAACTGTGAATGTGTGCTGATCCCAGGGCGGGCTAATGAGGACAGCGCATCAGAGCTGGTAGACTGAAGGTTGGTCAGTCTTGTGAATCATGCAGGTGTGAAATAAAAGTCAAGAGAGAGACCAGCTCATCCTGCTGTAATGGGCGACGATATGAAAGACTACAGTGAGGGGGAGAGGTTCAAAACCTCTGAATACAAATAACACAAATTTAGCAAAAGCTTTCTAATCTGTAGATGAAACATGTACTTGTTAAGATTCCATGTTGGCATGATTATAAAATCAACCTCTCTTTTCCAACACTGGACAACACAGAATGGAAAAAGATGCAGCCACAGACAGAGGTAACCACGAGGGAAGTTTCTGACGCCGGTGGAGAGCCAAGCTGGACGGCCGAGAGGGGTCTGAAGAACAGAAGTACAAATTAGCGACGGATGGACCAGAATCTGTCCTCATACCTACAACCAAGTCCAAACTCCGGGGCTGAAAAGTGAAGCTGAAGAACCTTAAAACCTGCGTTCTCTCTAACAGCCAGCAGGGGGCGACTCCACCCGATGCCAAAGATTGTATAGAAGTCTATGAGAAAAGGAGGCTACTAATCAGCTGAGTCAGCAAACCCTTCTTAAAAACATTCATTTATAGGAGATCCTTTCCTGATTTTTCTTTTAACTGTATTTTGAAGTTTCTCTTGCTTTTGCCGTGTATCTTATGTTTTATTTGCTTTCTTATCTCTTTGCTCTTGTAAAAGCACTTCGTAACATGGTGTTGCCACACCTGTGAGGTTCAATTCAATTTTATTTATATAGCGCCAAATCACAACAACAGTTATCTCACAGCGCTTTTCATAAAGAGCAGGTCTAGACCGAACTCTGAAGTTATTTACAGAAGCCCAACAATTCCCACCAAGAGCAGCACTAGGCGACACAGGCAAGGAAAAACTTCCTTTTAAGAGGCAGAAACCTCGAGCAGAACCATGGCTCAGGGTGGGCGGCCATCTGCCTCGACCGGTTGGGGTGAGGGGGAGAGAGAGAGAGAGAGAGAGAGAGAGCAAGAGAAAGAGAGAGAGAGCAGAGGGAGGCAGCCTACACAGTATACACATAGAGGTACAGACAGTAAAGGTAATGTTGCTATAGACTGAATGAAAAATGGTACAGATATTTATAGTAATGTTAATGATAATAATAACAGTAATAATAGCAATAGGACTAGTAATAGCAGTTGCAACTGTAGCAGAGGGCGTCGAGCAGGAACACGGGGGCAGCAGGAGACTCTCAACCACAGATCCAGACTCCACAGCTCCAGAACCAGCAACACCCGCAGGAAGCGACAGGAGGAGGAAGCAACGACCACGGGAGAGGGAAGAAGTCGAGTTAGTAACATGCATTAATGGGATGAGGTTGCACTCAGAGAGAAAGAGAGAAGAGGAGAGAGGAGCTCAGTGCATCATGGGAAATCCCCCGGCAGTCTAGCCTATAGCAGCATAACTAAGGGATGGTTCAGGACTCACCTGAGCCAGCCCTAGGTGCACCGCAGAAACTAAAATCTTAGTAAGATTAAGGCAAAATATACTCGTTTTTGTCCGACAAGATTTTTCTTCTTACCAGGCGGCTTTTGAGTCAGAATCTCACTTGTTTCAGGGGTTTTTTTGTTTTCTTTTTCGTTCTGTTGGCAGATAAATTTGCTTATTTTAAATAATTTCCCCCCAATTTTAAAGCTTTTTTTCTTGTTTTTCAGAGCTCAGTTTTTGCAGTGTGGATGGATTATCTCAGCAAAGTGCTGACTAACACAGATTTTGACAGATTTGTGAACAATATTTGAGAGAAACAGACCTTTTGTGTTCACAGAGAAAGTCTCAGATCTTTGAGTTCAGCTCATGATGGATGGGGACACCTACGCCCACTTTTAGCACTCAAAAATGATCGACTCCTAATGATGGAAATAGATGTATGACTAACTAGAAGTCCCTCCACCACGGTCGAACGTGGATACACCATCTTCAGAGCTAAATGAAAGGGATTTGGCTCGGCGCGTCTCTGAAGAGTCCCTGTTACCTGTTCAGCCACCTTCTCTTCAGAGGCTCTTTGATGAGCACGGAGACGAGACCGATGACGACTGATGAACCTCTGAGGCCGTGACGGCCTGACAGCCACATGCTGAGCTTCAGTCAGAATAACGGCGGTCTGATTTCCCACCGATGAGCCGGCGCTGCCTCACGGACGTGGACTTGAGAGGACTTCGCCTCCTCAAAGGCCGATTCTTCCTGAAGCAAAAGTTCAGTAACTAAGACACGTATCAGGTCTGACAGAGCGAGAGAGGACGGCTGGGAAACTTTAGAGAATATTTAGTTCTGCAGTTAGTCTCAGGACAAACTCATAATGCAGATTTTAAATATTAACGTTTAAATATACATTTTCTAGTTGCGTGTTTTCTAGCAGTTTGATCAATACCACTTTAGTATGAGCCGTAAAGCTGACAGAGAAGCAAGGCTGTCGTGGAAATTGTGTATTGATGGTGAGGGATTAAGCAAATAACTGAAGAATTTATTAATTAAAAGAGAATAAATACAAATCAGCAGGGCCAGAGGTTCTGTCTCCCTGAGCAAAGGTAATCATTTACAGTCTGGGTTTCTATGTTTTGGGGAGCAGAGATCCTCTCCAGGCCTTGAAAGAACAGCAAGGAAGGAAAACACCAAAACAGTCTCACAGCTCTGACCTAAACCCCAGTAACTGTGGACAAACTAACATAAGGAGGATAGAACACAACACATATATCTTAGGGGTGTAATGGTACACAAAGATCCCGGTTCGGTATGTACCGTCCAGTTTATTTTCGGTACAGTAAGGGGGAAAAATCCAAACATTAAATTGCTGCTGGTTTATTATGAACTTTTGTAAACATCCAAAATTACTTTACATTTTTTAAACAAACTTCCAAATTACACATAATAAATAAAATATCTAAAATAAAACGACTAAGAAGTAAAACTAAAAACAAGTTCTCCACTAAATAGACTTTTCTATCACATATAGCTAATAAATTAAAATAAAGAATATATAATAATATGGACAGCGTTCTTCTTATTCTTTTATTCCGTCTGTGAGCATCATCAATCCCAGCTTGACGGCTTGTTCAGATAAAAAAAAAAAACTTTTCCAAAGTCTAAAGTCTGTTTAAATGGTGGGTGTTCTGCTCGTTTTTGTTGTTGTGCCTTGTTGCAGTCTCGTTCTCCTTCGTGTGATTCCATTAGTGAGTTTACAATGTTGACATGTTGCGAGAAACATCAATCACTACTGAGAAATGCCGGCCAGCTGATTTCGTGTTATCGGCTTGTCCGTTGTTGTATTTCACTGGAAACTGAAGTTTTCCCAAATAGAAGACCTGAACAATAAGGGAGGGTCTCAAAGGAGATCTGGTCCTCCACTTAATACGTCCATGTGGAAACTCGGAATTACGTATGTTCCAAACACAAAATAAGGCTAATACATGACGTTAAATACTTCATTCAATGCACATCTGAGAGTCCTGTACCAATACATGTACTGTTACACCTCTAATATACATCCATAAGACATAATAACAGTAATAATATTAGTAAAAAACATGTATAAAAGATTAAATGTAAGAGGAAACAATCTCCTGCCCTAACACGACTCACAGGTGAGTTGAGGTGAGGACGTCTAAGAACACAGCGAGAATCCAAACATCCAACAGAACAGAGTGAAATCAACAAACATCACAGGAGAACAATGGAAATATATTAGTGCAAAATCCAAAAGCAAACTCAGAACAGCGCGCAGTGATGTTCTGAGCTATGGCTGAATGGAACGCTCTTCCAGGTCATCTTGGTAAAACTCTAAATAATATTGGTTTTAAAAAACAAGGAACATTTCCTGCTTATATTAGTAAATAGAGCTTCTCATACATTCTTTTATCTTTGTGTTCCTTGAAAATTTGCTGTTCTGTTGTTTTATTATGTTGTATATTTCTTCTGTCTACTGGTTGTGTTTTTCCTTGTAATTTAAAAAAAAAAATCTATGTATTGATTGAATAGTGTGTTTTTATTTTTGTTATGGTGTTTTGTGTCGACCCCAGGAAGAGTAGCAGATACAATTTTTTGGCATCAGCTAATGGGGATCCTAATAAATCAAATCAAATCAAACATGAGGCCACACAGAATGAAACTAATCTACAGGGCTGGAAATGCAGAATAATATCTGTCCGTTAAAAAGGTTCGGGGAAACTTGCTTTGTTTATTTAGTTAAAACTAGAAACTCAGACTAGACTCATAAATATATGAAATAAGTTTTCTACAAAATTTCAAATTATTATTTTTATTGTTTATTTAATTTTGTTCCTTTTGTATTTCATATTTGATACTGATCTTTCAGTTGTTTATTATTATTTGTCTATTAATTTAAATACACAGATGTACCGTTTTATTTATTTTATTTTTGAATATTTTCAAACACAAACTGTTTTTACTGTTATTACAAGCTAACTTATTTATTTTATTATTAACATTTCTTTTTACCTCATTTTATTTTTTAAACACACACTTTTATTGTTTTACTTACTTATTTTATAAAATGTATGAAACACATTTTTTTGTAATTTATCTGTAGCTTTGACAATATTGTTGTTCTACATTCATGCCCATAAAGGAGACGTGAGTTAAATGCTGTACAGCTTCATCTGGTCTGAGAGGCTGCAGTGTTTGTTTGATTGTTGACTCGTCAGGTTAATTATTGTTCCAGGAAAGTGGATTCATTTCTAAAATGAGCTGCTGGACAGGCGGGCTGTCACTTTTAGGAAGAGACGATGGAGTCATGTTACCTAAAGGTGAAAAGTTATTTATTACAACCGCTGAGTAACTTGGCCGACACAGCCGCTACAAATCCCTGATTAACACAATAAACTCCTTTTATTAACACATAAAGACCGAAGGGTTGCAGAAGGACGGCTGGAGGACTTGGACCGGAGACAATAAAAAGGTCAGTCCCTCCATAACAGGACAACGCCAACAAATACACACTGATGTCTTTTCGTCTCCAGCTGTTCCACTTTGAGAACTCGAGATCTCAGCTTTCGAAGAAAGCTCGAGTCCACATCCTCCTCTCGGTATAAAACACTGAGACCGCTCATTCATCAGGGCTGAATTGAAGAACAGAGGAGGAACCGCCAACTGCGCCGCACATCTGACTTCAATCCAGCGTCTTATCGAAGAAGCCAGCGCCGGGTTCAAAGCGATGTCTTCCAAGGAACAAACCACCATCGGCTCCTCTCCCAGAGCAACAGGAGGTTCAAATGTAAACCACAGGCCTCTCTGCAGCAGGAGGACGGAGTCACGAGTCCTCCCTCCCTCTTTGTCCTCGGCTATTTTTATCCTCTCGGATCCATTATGTATTCTCCAGGTGCAGCGCCCCCTTTTATTCTCATCTACCCACCAACAGAGAGGGAGGATGAAATTACGGCTCTCCTCTGGCAGTAATTGTATAAAAGGCTCCCCTGGTCAATCCTGGAGGACACTGCAGAGGACGATGGAGGACGTCAACATGAGCAAAGAAGACATGTAGAGTGATTTTACAAAGTGATGCGCAACCATGAGGGAAATCAAAGTGTTTAAAGTTATTCTGTAATAGAATATCTTTTTTGTCATGTAACAGTACAATGAAATTAAGGCAATAAAACAAAACAAGCATAAAAAACACCAGACCTACTCGGTCAACGTGATATCAAGGAACCGCGTAAAATTGCACTTGCAAATGCCACTTTTAAGGACATTTAGACTGCATTGACTTGGCATGTCATTTCACGCTGTTCAGTCCCTACAGACCTCAGCATCACATAGGAGGTTAACCCTAACCCTAAACTTTAACGTAGTTAAAGGAGACCTGCTTTTCCACATTTTATGACTTATCTATAATGTTGGATGTTCATGTTTAACATGACCAAAGGTTCAAAAAATTAGGTATTTAAAATCCCCTGTGAGCAAAAACCTTTCTTCTTTAGTCCTGCTCTGTTTTGAACTGGTTTTTCTACCAAACACTCCAGACAGAGCCGCTGTTCCATATATGGTCATGTGGTCCCACACAAACAGCACGGCAACGCTCAGTCTGCCTGTTCCGCCCAGCAACAACAACAGCCTGGTAACATGCTTCAGGTCTTGGCCAATCAGAAGACAGTGGGCTTTGAGAGGGGGGAGCTTAAAGGGACAGGAGCATCTACAGTTTGTTTCAGACAGAGGCTGAAATGAGGGCCTACATGAAGAATCAGTATAAGAAAATTTAATGTGAACTTTGAATCATGCAAAGCTGCCATACAGGAGTCACAGAACTACAGTACAGGACTGGAAAAGCGGTATAATAGGTCTCCTTTAGCGGAACGGATCTAACACTATGTGAATCACATAGCTAACGTTAGCAAAGATGTAGCATGGTAACTTGCGTAATGTAATGTAGCTAACGGTAGCAATGATGTAGAATGGTAACTTACGTAACGTAGCTAACGTTAGCAACAATGTAGCATAGTAACTTACGTAACGTAATGCATCTCACGTTGGCAACGATGTAGCATGGTAACTTATGTAATGTAATGAGGCTAATGTTAGCCACGATGTAGCATGGTAACTCATAACGTAATGTAGCTAACGTTAGCAATGATGTAGCATGGTAACTTACGTAACATAATGTAGGTAGTGTTAGCAACAATGTAACATGGTAATTTACATAATGTTAAACTTTTTTGCAACTGGCTCCATCGGGCCAGTGGGTTTGAAACTTAGTGGTCCCAAGACAATTTTTACTGTCCCACCCTCCAAACGTTATTTATCAATAAAAGCTCTGTTATGTTATTCTTACAAGATATTGTGAATATAAAAAAAACTGAACTAAAATGTAATCACTGTTAAAATTATAAAACATAAAAAGGCTAACAAAACATACTAACAGACTCAAACATGATGCGCTCTCTCTCCTGCCGACAGCCATTTAGTAAAGAACTTTACACAGAGCAGCGGAAAGGCTCAGTGTAATTTGCGGCCAACATTATTTTTGTTTTGAAACAGAAAAACAAAAACGAAACGACTTCTACCGCGCATGCCTGGAAGTGGTCACGCTTCGTTTTTTGTTTTATAGTAAAACCGGTCAGGAAAAGAACTTTTTAAACCTTATTTTGGGGCAAAGCTGTCAAACTTTTTCAGTGATTTTTATTAGATTTTCCTGCTGATTCTATTCATGTAGTATTTATGTACCGCTGACCTGTGAAAGTGCAGTTCTGCCTCTCTCCCCATCCATTCAGACAGGAGCCTGGTCTTGTTAGCCCCTTGTGTCCCCCCCCCTTGTAAGTTTTTGGGAAGCTGCTGAAAGAGTTAGTTTGGAGCCCTAAAATGTCACCGTCTTTTCTGTTAAGTGTTAACATGTTTCTCCTAAATGACTAACAGCATAAATATAATTACACTGTAGAAAATAACGCAGCTGAATGACGTCAAACTGTACCTCACTCTCCTTTAAACACCAAATCTACAGCTTAACCCAAAGTATATTTCTGTTTCATTAATTAACAAAGCTTCATTTGAACCAACACGTTACTGCTGAGAGAACATGTGTGTTAATAATGAATTATACATGAAGTTTCTTTGATTTCATGTTGGCTTTGTACTTCGTCTCCCTGCTCTCTAAATACCAGCCGTTGAAGAACCCGTGTAATTCGACCACTGGGAGAGAGACACTTAATGTGTAATTATTAGCGTAATTAGAAAAATGGCAGACTTAGTGCGACAGCATCAAAGGCAGCAATCAGCAGTCTTACCGTTTAATTTATCTACAAACAAAGTCAACCAGAATAATTTGAAAGAAACATTTAAAACCACGTGAATTTTCTACGTAGATGTGGAAAAAGTTCATAGAAAAGCAGCAGATGGATCAAATGCAACGCTCTGCAGTAAACATTCAGCTCCTGATGTTCAGCTTTTATCTGGTAATGTTCACAGTTCTTGTCCGTCTGCGGCGCAGCGCCTTCTCAATGAGCCTGAACCGAGAGTCGAGAGCTGTTATGTAAGACGGCCGACCACCTCATCTGTCTGACAGAAGATACCCCAGCTGCAGTTCTCCACCAATCACAGCGCAGGTGTCTTTTCCATGACGACGGGTTACCGTGCAGAATCTCCTCCGGACACAGAGAAACCCCCGCAGAGCTGCGACACACACACGTACACACGATGACGTCCGAGAACATGAAGAAACACACAGACCGAAACACAGAGAAACGGAGGTCAGTGAAGGCAACAAACAGACCTGCAGCATCTTCCTGCTGCTGGAAAAGCAAAGCAGCGTTTGTGTGGGAGCAGGTTTGTGTGATTGAAGCCTGAATACAGAGGAACGAAAGCACTGTGAGAGCAGAAATCTCATCACAACCGTCAAAATGTGTGATTTAAAAAACTTTTAAAAATGGATATCAGCAGATAATCAGTGGATTCTTGAGCTAATCTAGTTTGAGCTCATGTTAGATTAGAAATCTAGATTAAATTAGCCAAAAAGGGAATCAAACCTGTAGAATTTTCAGATTATTATTATTTTCATTGTTTATTATTTTAGTAATTGTTCCATGGAAAAAGGAACCCATGAACCCTGAACTTCATGGGTTTATTTGTTTGTTTTTTACATTGATACTTGATTTTTTTCTTTGATACTGATTTATTAATTTTTGTTGTTTCTTTTTTGATGCTAAACATCAAATTACTTCTACATACTACTGACCTGCGGTGCAGATACACACACACGCTTACTGTGTTTTTTTTTTATTAATTTTATTTAAACACACACACATTTACAGTTTTATTTCTTTATTTTTAATATTTTAAATTTTATTTATTGATTATTTAAACACACACATTTAAAAAAAATATTTTTAATATTTTAAATTTAATTTATTTATTATTTAAACATATATTTACAGTTTTATTTATTTTTAATATTTTAAATTTTATTTATTTTTTATTTAAACAAAGAAGCTTTTACTGTTTGATTTATTTTATTTCATTTATTTAATGAACTGCTTTAAATTAATTGTTAATTGTAAGAAAAATTACAAAACACATTAAATGTTCTTGGTACAGGACTTTAAACACGGGCGTGTTTATGAACTACAGACCCTCCGACAACAAGCACTTATTGTCCTCTCATCTATAACCCCCCCTCACACCTCCATCCACTTACACTGAGTCTGACTGTGTCGGCGTCTGTATCCACCTGAGAGGCATTATTCACCGTCTGACTGCTGTTTATGTAAACATGTCGGTGCAGCGTGACTGATTGAGAGCTGCATCTTGGTGGTGCAGAGCATGTGGGGTTTGGCTGAGCGGCCGGCGGGGTCGGCCTGCGAGCTTCAGCTCAGAGCAGGAGGCGGAGAAGTCTCTGTTTAAAGCAGGTGACATGTCGTTAAACATCAGTTAATAGCCTCCTGCCCCGTTTCCTGGCCTGGGGTGGGAACACATTCTGACAAATAAACGCAGGTCTCCATTACAAGCCTGGTCTGGTTTTTATAGAAGTTCTTTGGATGTATTAAACCTCAAAAGGAGACTTGTTGCTGCCACTTTCATGTCGGTGCTGGACTACGACGATGTTATTTACATGCACGCATCCATTCAAAGCCTGAAACTGTTGGAGACCGTTTACCACGGAGCTCTGAGCTTCATCACAAACTTTAGAGCCCTCACTCATCATTGGTGATCGTGTTGGTTGGTCTGCATTGTCCTAAATTGTTATATGTTTTACGTTTATGTTGTATGTTAAATTTTATGTCTGCGTGTATTTGATATTATTGGATAGTTTTTATACAAGTAATATTCTATTTGAAATAAATAAACTGTTTCATAGCAGCCTATTTCACTTTTGTGCGAGATGAATTAAAGGCCTGCCCCCAAATAAAGGCGGGGTCAGGGATTTTAGCATAGTTTTGGTTTTGGATTTAACTGTAGCATCAAATTTGGTATCGGGATTCATGGAATTCAACTCGTATCGACGTCCCAACTCTCCTGAAACTGAAAACTCGTTCAACGACAGGTCTCGCTCTGAAATCTGGTGGAAGTTGTTTCAGAAGAGCTGAAGAGAGGATTTTGACGTGTTGGAGTAACGTTAGAAAATAAAGCCGGCAGCTCCTCTACGTACACAACAAACTCCTCTCCCTCGTTTCCACTGGCATCTTCCTGCAAACACTCTTCTGTTTGTGCCAGCAGTGATTTTGTTCCTTGTTGCTGCTCAAGCTTCTCCACCGCTCTTCTTCTTCTTCTGTTGTTGATGTCCTGAGGAGACTCGTGTGAACTATTCAGAGGTTTCCGGTGCAGCCTCCACCCTCCTCATTACTGACCGCTGGCAGGCAGCTCGCTGGAGGTCATGTGGACTTTAGTTATCGTCACTGTGGTATTACTGAGGAATGTTATTCCCCTGCTAAACACAACACACAATCAAACTGCACAAAACTACACAAACACAAACATCCACTCCCCACGGCGACCACGCCGACCGGACCGCGGCTCCCACAGTAAATCTGATCCTGCGATAACAACGAGCATCAAAGATGTTTCGCTCAGACGGCGTTTAAAAGGCCTGAACGTCAGCGGGGGGGTTCAGCTTTTAGTTAAAACAGGTTGTCTTTACTGCGAGTGTGATGTGATGATGAAAAGGAGTCAACAGGTTGAACAGACCCACATGGATTTAACTGGGAAGATAAAAAACGGAGGGAAGCCACGGGAGGACAAAACTGATAAATCAAGTTACCAGGATTTCCGCTGTGGTTGGTTAGTTATTTTGGACACAGCCGTAGTTTCCGATGTTATCGTTCTGATGCCAAGAAATGTCTCATTTCTGCAGAAGACCAGAGCTTTGAACACATCAAATAAAAACAAGTGTCGGGTTGTTTTTGGCACTTTTAGACGCTGAAGAAACATATTTTTAGGACTCTTGAATCCTTGTACTGATCTGATAATCCAGCCGTGTCAAGTTTTCCTCACTGTATGAGAAAGAAATGACGTACGTGTTCAGATGAAATGAGGAAGTGGTCGCAGAGCTAACGCGGCCAAACGCCGAGATGCCAGACTGCCGCGAGCGTGAGCATGAATCAGCGCTGAGTCGCCTTCTGTCTGCAGACAGCTGGTCAAACACAGACACCCTAAAGGATCTATCACACAGCCAATCACATTACAGAAGATTTACTAACGCACACCATACGTGACACCGCCCTCACTGTAAAGACTGTAATGTTCCTTATACATGTTGCTCCTTCATCACCTCCAGCAGAACCTGTTGGTAACTGCCAGCTATTTGTCCCTATTTCCAGGGAAAATGTCTAAATAATATACCCAAAAGGAATCAGTGGTATCTCCTCAGCCAGTAGGCCGAAAGGTCTGAAGGAATATAAACTGAGGACTATCAACTGAAAATGAACCTGTATTTTATTTTGTTATTTAAGAGTCACTGGAGATGCAATGAAGGAAAATTTGATATTTTCATCCTGGCCTGGTATAAAATCAATATATAATATTTAATAGCAACATCACCATCAAAACCATCATCCAACCCATTATAATGCAACTGAATATCTTCTAATACACCTGGGATACACCTGAAACTGTACATTTGATAAAAAGAAAATAATTAGTTAGTGCAGTTATTATGCATTTTTTCAAAAATGTACCAGGCGAATGTCCATGTTTTGGCCACATTTACTGTTTTTTTGGGGAGTTTTCTTCAAAACAGTATTTCTGTCCATACAGCCAGGTTCCAAATAACTTAAAGCTTCCAAAACACTGAAATATTAATAAAAAACAGTGATTATTGATCAATATTCCTGTGACCTAAAGCACTCCCATGTTTTACATCCTACAGGGCTGTAAGGGGGCTCGTTCTCTTCGTATTGAGCAGACGAATTGTATGATATGTTGGATATCTGTGATTACAACGAGGCAGCCAGTAGGCGACGATAAAGACAGTCTGTTCCAAAGCAACACTTCTCCTCTCCTGCAGTGAACCAAAACAATGGCCCCCGGAATTATTTTTGTCCACAACTGAGCTGTTTTTGGACTTGTCAGCGGTTGTTACTGTAAATGTATATTGGTGCGTTTGTTGTTATTATTGTTAGGCTAATAACTGCGAGTTTGGTGACTTGAGTGATCTGAGCTGGAGCTGAGTTCCTTCAGAGCGGTCGGACTGAGGTGCAGGATGAGATGAGAGATATGTGCAGTGATTACAGAGCGATTTATGTTGTGATATAAGCTCATTTAGAGGTGTGGTCTTCTAGCTGAGCCTCATAGCTTCACGGAGGTGTGTAGGACGCACAGGACGAAATACTAGGATCAGACAGATTTCTGTTTTCCGATCGTACTCCCTCTTTGCTGAACAGGGTTTTCTCCAGATTTTATGCCCACATACATAGCTGCACGGCTAACAAGATAAAACCCCCAAAGTGGCAGCAGGTTGAAGACGCTCCACAAACAGAGGTGGTTCTGAGACGTTTGTTCTCCAGCCCAGAGAAACCGTCGTACAGGTCGGTCATGCAGCAGCTCATTGCCACCCATATTTAGGTTAGAAGATGTCAGGTGACGTAGAACAAAAGAGCGACAAAGTCTGCGTAAGGAGCCGGTGGATGGATGAGTTCAGTAAACTCGTGACTTTCACTCCGCAGACCGAAGTTCGAGTCTCATGTAAAAAAAAAAGTCAAAGGTGACATGTTTAAGTTAAACAACGTTACGTCATGGACGTAAGCCACCGCGTGTTAAACCTCATGTGACTTGGACAGTTTTGGAAAATGGTCTCATGTCATTTTGGGACAATCAACCTATTTTTTCATTCATGTATCAGGACACGTTGGTTTCCAGCAGGAAGGAGACTGCAGTGTATGTTGAAGTAAAGAAATGACATCTCCACCTCGGCAGCCACTCGCCGCCTGATGGATCTTCGACACTTTGTTTTTTGATGCCGATGGTAAAGAGGACAAATAAGACAAAAGTCATAACTTGAAATAAAAGCTTTAATCATGATTAAAATGTTCTCCTTTTTTATACGCATTATATGTTTGTAGATACTCAGAGTTCCACTAAAGGTTCTTCACAGATAAAGCTAAAGATCTGTTTGGACAGGTCGCCAGTCCATCGCAGGGCCACACACCTAAGGACAATTTAGAGCCACCAATTAAAGTAGTTCGCATGGCTTTGAAAGGAAACCACTGCGCCACCAGAACCAAAAATATATTTATATCTAAATATGAATGTGAAAACAAAAGAAAAACACGATAGAGCTCCAAAAAACATGTAGAACAACCAACATAAAAGACCATTTTTAGGTTTATGCTTGTTCTGCAAAATTCTGTCGTATTTGTAAAACACTACATGAACGTTCACACAGCTGATGAACATATGCAGGTTATGAATCATCGCTGCGGTGAACGTGTACATTAAACGTGGGTGGTTCTGATTTATAATTGCTGCTTATTCAAACAGTGAAATGTTCCTGAGGCCATGTGGATGAACATTACTGATCAACACGCTGCGGCGAGGTATCAAAGACCAACGGCCATTTTTCACCGACTGTAAACAAACACGACGGCGAACAGACAGACGCCAGATGTCTGCAGGGACTCAGCCGTCAACACAAGCCGTCTGCGTGTCCCCGAACATGAAGAACGAACGCTGTGTGACTTCAACACTTCACCAGCTGGGGATTTATATGTTTTAAAAGGCCGACATGTTTTCTGAACTTGGCCTTCATTATTTTAAAGGGTCAGTTTCACCCCAAACATCAAAATAACAAACTGAATTTTCCTGCTTGCAGTGGTCTCGCTGCCAAGTATGGAGATAGTTTGTGTTTTCTTGCTGAGATGTACGACACTGTTAGTTCTGCCAGAGACAACACAGAGAAAGTGAAAGCGATTTTGCTTGTGACGCACGAAGCATCCTGAAATAATACAGATAAAAACAGCGACGTGTCTTTTGAGGATAAAAAGTTCCCGTTATGCAGAAAGAACAGATTCTCCACACTGAGCTCATTTTCCACTGCTTCAAATGAAAATGCTTTGAGCACTACAGAGAAAATGTCTTAGCTTCGTTCCAATTGATTGTGTGGTGATCGATGTTTGCATTAGGCTCAATGCGCAGCTGAGGCCGTCCAGCCTGTTTTTATTCCCAGCTCATCAAATAGCTACGCTGTGAAGGTCCTTTGCCGTCCGGTGCCAATGGATATGGCAGCCTTTGCTCCATAAGGTAAACGGTCTGGGGGAAGCCCTTTAGCACCATTGTTCAATGCTAAAAGTGTATAAATAACAGAAAAGAGACTTTCACCCAGGAGGCCGGTGTGCATTTCAAGTGTGAAACAAAAAGTCAACATTGATTGACAACGAGGTTAAATAGCTGAGTTTCCCTACGAGTCACCCAGAAGGGAAGAAGCCTGTCGGATGAGAGAGGAAACGTTTTGACTTTCTTTAAAAGTTTGTCTAAATGTCTGAGAACCTTCACAGACATCAACATCAATTGTTTTTAGTTTAGTTCCGTAAGTTGCGCTACGTAATGTATGTAAATTAACACATGGGAACAGACTGACCCGATTTTCGCTGTTCTAGCTGTTCCATCCAAAAACAGCGACGCTTTATGTCAGCAGAGACCGTCTGGTGGGCCGCCATCTTGGGGAGGTCGGCTTTTGTGTTAAGTTTCATTCCTGGCGTCAGATTGAAGTGCAGAAGAAGAGTTTGATTTGGCGGAGGCGTCTTTATCGCTGTAGGATGTTCTGTTCTCAGGCTGTGGGCCTGTAAAGCATGGGAGCGCTTTTGGTCATTTATACTGACTTTTTTTTAATCAACATTTCAATGTTTTGGAAGCTTTATTATTTGGAACGTGGTTGTATGGAGAGAAATAGTGTTTTAAAGATAACTCCCAATAACAGTAAATGTGGCCAAAACATGAACATTCGCCTGCTATATTTTTGAAAGATTGTGTCATAACTGTTGTATATCAGTTTCTTTTCATCAAATTTACAGTTCCAGGTGTATCAGAAGATATTCAGGTGCATTATAATCTACCTTATGATGGTTTTGATGGTTTATTGCATTAAAATATACCCTTTTTTTGAAAATACAGATGAAAATATCATATTTTTTCTGTATTTAATCTCCATGTAGTCTGTAATGGTAAAATAAATATGTTTATGTACAATGGATTTATATTCATTAGCTTCTGACCTTTCAAAGGAGACCAGATGCATCTAGGCCTGATGGTTGAGGAGATATTCCTGATTTATTTCGGGTTTGTTATTTTAGCCGTTTTTCCAGGAAATAGGTGCCAGGGGCCACGTGGTTAAGTCATGTAACCTAGTTATTTTAACCTAAACCAGCTTTTCCTAAACCTAACCAAGAACTTTTAGAGGCTTTACCTGACCAAATTGTGATGTTTGTGTGTTGTTGTTTATGTGAAGTTTACCACGTTTATTCTTGCTTACTTGACTCGCAGCGTCCTACATGTGCAAAAGCACCACTAAAGGGTACCCAGCGACACTAGGGGGTCTCGGCCAAGCGTCCAAATATGGCGCCATGGGATGAGAACGGGTTGGGCTGACGGTCCGCACCTTTCACCTGCTGTTGCCGTTATATTAAGATTCAGGCGATGAGCTAAGTCATTAGCGTTCATCCTCTGGGCACTGTGAACGTCATTATTCTGTACAGACGGTTAGACACACGCACGACGACGCTGGCGGCATTCTCACAATGAAAACATGCTGATGTCCAGCTGACACGGCTTGTTAACATGCTAACATTTGCTAACCAGGCTGATGTCATTACTTTCAAAGGTTTTTGATCATAACATATTTACAGAATGTCATGTGATCCATCAACAGATTTCAGTCTGGACTCACCAGCTGACTTCCACAGCCATCACGCTGATTTGGCAAAACACGGTGGTCATGGGTAAAAGAAACAAGTGTTTTCGGCTACAGTAAACTGCAAGAAATCACTTGCAGAGATTTAAAACTTGCTTTAACGCCTGAACAGTGGGGAATGTTGGGAGATTGGATTGATCAGAAGATGTTTGTAGTAACACTCTGGTGTGGGCCACTATGGTGGCACAAATCAACTGATGTTGAAGACAGTAAACTGTCCCTTTAAAAATCACCCCTCAAAGAGCAGTCGGGCTTTATAATACCATCTAAACAACAGTGTTAACTGATAAATAAAGCCCCTGACTGAGACTCATCTTCTCATCATCAGTTTAGACTCAGCAGGACCGAACGGCCTTTCACTGATTTCCATGAAGAAGAATTCATGAAAGCTTTTTTTTCCTCCCTCGTGCACCAGCTGTGTTCACTTTATTTCACAGGAAGATTAATTTACATTTATTAAAGAGCTTTTCATATTTTTCTTCACGTCCGTAGCAGCACATTAGGCATGCTGAGGAAAACAAATTCATCTTGACATTTTCAGATGAGTTTTAGAGTCACGTTGGGATTAAAAAGAGACGTTTGTACTTGACTTTCTGCCTGCAGCAGCTGGAAGTGACGTTAGTATCGACGCCGTCAACACGGGGCAACATTTGTTTTTCCCGTAGATGGTATAAGAGAAGTGGGAGCTCTGACATCACCCGTTGGCTTGTGGGCAACTGTTTTGAAGCCTCCAGTTTGGTACTTTGGCCGTCATCATTTTGTTTTCTTGGAACCAGACGTGGCCATATTTGGCCGAGAGGGTGGAGCTAGCTAGCTTGGTTAGCAATGTGCATCTGTAATTCGCTTTAAAGGGGACCTATTATGCTTTTTTGTATTTTCTGACATTTCAGTTCAATTCAGTTCAAATTAGCTTTATTGGCATGAATGTTAACAATATTGCCAAAGCACCATACAGACTACATCAGAACAATCAACCCTATATATTTCATTAAACAAGTAATTAAAGCTTAATTGAAGTGTATGTGTTTGGTCGTGTATGTTAGAAAATTAAAATATATAAAAAATTTAAATAAAATAAATAAATAAAACAGTAAGTGTGTGTGTGTGTTAAAAAAATAAATATATATTAAAAATTGTGTTTGCTAAAAAAATTGAAAAGATATTAAAAAATAAAATAAAACAAATAAATGAAACAGTAATGTGTGTGTTATAATATATTAAAATAATAAATAAAATAAATACACAATACCGTGAATGTGTGAGTATATTAATAGACAAAAAATAAAAAAATGAATTAATTGATAAAAAATAAATAAATAAATAAAAATAAATCAGTATCAAATGTAAAAACAAAACAATTACTAAAATATCAAACAATCGAAATAATAATAGGGTAAATGTATTTAAAAGAAATCCCTGTGACCCAAAACCTCAGATATCCTCCTGCTCTGAACGCTCTGTTTGAAACTGTTTTTTATACTAACAGCTCGGTATGAAGTCATTCCGAGTCGGATTTCCATATATGATCATTTGCTCCAGGCGGACAATGCTGGCCACGCCCACAGGAACGTGCATCCCTATCTCTGCGGCAACGTGGTAAACACAGAAGACAATGACCAATCAGAAGACAGTGGGCTTTGGAGGGCAGGGCCTTAAAGAGACAGGAGCACCTTCAGCTTGTTTCAGACAGAGGCTGAAATGAGGGCCTAGATGAGGAGCCAGTATAATATTAAAAAATTATTTTTTTGAACTTTAAATCTTACTAAGCTGCAATAGAGGAGTCACAGAACTACAATATAGAACTGGAAATACAGTGTAATAGGTCTCCTTTAGCTGTGATATTAGCTGGGATGCTAATTTTGGCTAGCAACAAACAGGCTTAAAGCAAGACATACTCACTGAAAAATGAGCAGCCGACTCCTGAAAAGCTTTTTCCGCAGCGCTGGTTAAATGTACACAGAGCAGCGGATACGAGTCGCCTCTATCCTGATTGACAGGTCGCCATGGTAGCGACTTGTCAATCACCACAAATAATTTTAACGGTTTAACGGTAAATGGTATGCTTCTCTTTATAGAGCAGCTTCTGCTGTGTACTTTGTATATTGTGCATTATAGTTGTGCTGTATTTCTGTTGTATTTGTACTAGTTGCTGCATCATAGCCACATGAATGCAGGAGTAGTACTTCTGTTTTTTGACTTCAAGAAGTTTATTTTGTACATTAGAAACTAGTTCCTTCAGTGGATTAATAACTTAATTCCACTTTATATTCATAAATTACCAGCCCTAAGCGTAATAAGAAATTAAAAGAAACCCCACAAATTGCAATTAAAGTTGAGCGTAATTTGTCCCGGCTTCATAAAGTTAAAACAAATCACATCTACGCTTTGCATCTTTCACTTATTCCCACAATTTTATCGCAGAAAAACGCCCAAAACATTGCAAGTTTTATCCCAATTTTTTTTTTTTATAGACAAGATCGCCTGTAAAATCAAATATTTAAGGCCGCAACAATCACGAAAAAGGCTCGCAAAATCCTGGAGGGACTGGTTAATGAATTAGAGACTGCTGTGTTTCTTACACAAGGATTTAAGAAATGAAAACAAGCCACAAAAATGAAACAGCCAACAGTCCTTTACAGCTTTTTTGCCAAGCCACGCCCACTATAGGGTTAAAATAAGGGACTGAATACGTTAAGAAATGTAAAATCACCGATCTCAGAAACCGTGACGCTAAAAGAAACCTGGCAGCGGCTCAGTAAATAAGAGTCAGTGCCATTTGTTGTTTGCAGCTTTGGGAAACAAACACGAGTCCTCCTCCCATCTCGCCACAGATTAAACATTTATGGTGGAAAACGGAGACTCGGCTCAGCTCCTGACTTATTCATCACGTTCATGTCCGTGTTTCCAGCAGACCGAGGAGACCGGAGACGCAGAGGGGTCAAAGCAGCGAGCCATTCGTCACAAACGGGCTCAGGTGACCTCCGCTGCTCGCTTCCTTCCCCGTGTCCCTGCGTCACTGTGGCCAGAGGAGGGCGTGGCACCTGTGTTGTGACCTATTGTGCAGCCGTGCACGCAGGAAGCTTTGGGTTTCACCCGGCGAGTTTCAGCGAGCTTCGACACGTACACGTTGCTCCGGACAGCAACCCCTCGGGGGATGAGGTGTAAACAGCGATGTGGTGCTGACAGGCGATCGCGTGTATGACTACGCTGCGTTGTCCGGGAGGCGAAGCTGAAAGACACACCTTCACAGTTATTTCCCAAAGCTATCAGCTTCCCATCTTAAAGGCAGACTCACAGCTCAACCTCTGAGACAGAAGTCAGACAGCGACTATGTCCAAGAATATTCTTGTCGTAGTCAGCAAGACATCTGAGATCAGTTATAGTAACGCTTCCTGACAAGGCTGTTCAGGAGTTCACTGAAAGACCAGAGGTTTGTTTTGTTTCTTCTGTCCAACACTTCAGTCCAGAGCAGGAGAATTTATTTAACTTAAATTGCTAAATCTCCAGTAAGTCAACTTTCTCTCCCTGCTGACGTCCGAACAACTCGACACCTCCAAATGTTCTTTTCCAGACTAAAGAAATCAGTTTAGTCCACGTTTTTAATGAACAACACCCAGCCTTTCCGCTTTTTGCACAGGAGGTGCGCAGCGAGTGTGTGATTGTGCGAGCGGCAGAAAGTGGCGGTGAACGTGAGTGGAGAAAAATATTGTGGCAGTAAATGTACGGTGTCTGTTACAGTGTGTCGGCTTCTACAGACCAAGAAAAGTCTGTTGTTTCCCAGCTGCTGCAAAAGTGAAGCGTGTTAGCTCTAAGTTAGCCAACATCTCCCCTTCAGACTGAGCAGGAAGCTTCTCCAGCAGCTGCAGAGCTGCTGTGGAACTGAACATTAGTTCAGTATATAGAAAGGAACTGGAAGCTGGTTTTATTACTGCCTACTTGTCCAATGTTGAGAACATCAGGTACAAAAGAAAAGAAATGAGTTTAGGAAAAGAAAGGACGGAGGTGACTGGAGGAGCTGAGCTTAGTGAAGCTAATTAGTGATGCAAACTAACGAGGAGACGTTTCTGTTTGGATTTTAATGTGCAAATAAAATGCAGCTCAGAATGGAGGAGGTTTCTCCTGCTGCCTGTTTTTATATTAACGTCTACAGATAAATGTCAGAAGCTGGAAAATGAAGACACAAAAACATGAACAGTCGTGCCTGGAATGATTCTGAGGTCACATTAACAGGGTTTTAGGGGGCGACGCCCAAAACGTGCTGTGGAGCAACAGAACCAACCAGATGACTTTCTGCAGATCTAAAGGTTGGAGTTCCTCCAGCAGATCTTTGGCTGCTGGTTATTTATTATCTGCTCTAGCTGAAAATAACGGCCCAATATGATGTGAAATTACATAGTTTTCATTGGAAAACACAAAATTTTAATTTGTGTTAATTGTTGTGATCCACCATGAAATCCTGGAGGGACTGGAGAACGCCAAGTTCTGACTTGCTATTGACGGTATCGTCATTACCGTCACCCGTTGGTTTGTGGACTGCCGTTTTGAAGCGTCGAGTTTGGTCGATAGGGCGCCGCCATGTCGAGTTTTTGCAACCAGGAAGCGCCCGGAAGTGACGATGCGGTGGAGCTAACGGCCGTGTGTTCCTCTAAACGGGACCATGATTTACTAAATGAACATCATGCTGTGTTGAAGAAGACTTGAAACTAGTGACTGAGACCTCATCAGGAAAGTGTTTACTGGGGCTGTAGGTTTGGGGATGCAGAGCAGGTCACTGAGAGTTTGACTGACGATGTCTGCAGCGATAACGTCAGCACGTGTCGGACTGAAGCTGCTGGAGTTTTAAAGAAGAGCTTAACACGCTGCTGCGCTCTGAGGACTTCAAACACGAGAGGATGATCAGTTACTGACCCGGGCTGCCACAAAGCGTTCACCGAGGCTGTCATCTCTGACTGTACAGGCAGATTTTTATCATATCAACGACGGCTGCTTGTCAGAACGCGGAGTCGCAGAGACCCTGATCTCGGCGGACTTCATGCATGTCACGGCACGTCTGTTAAAACGCTGACAGTTTGCTGTCAGAGTTTACATTTTAAAGACGTTTTCTGCTTTTTAAAGACGCCTTCTGATGGACGGGTAACCCCCTCTGTGAGGATCCTCATGTCAGCACTGTTTTACTGAGGAGTTTCACCCCGGCTCAGGACCAGCTGAGGTAAACTCAGTATTTATCAGTCATAATAGTCGTCTGAAGTTGCTTTGAAGACTTCGGTCCCACATTGTACACAAATGTGGTTTGATTAGTTTCGTCTCCACATGTTGGTTTCATGTGTCAGGAAAATCAGAAACAGTTTTATAGATGAAAAGATTGAAAATGAAAACAGGATCCGGTCACAACGGCGAGTGTTGGCTCCTGGGGTGTGTGGTGAGAGCTCGACCTGTTGGCCCCCTAAGAAGGGCCAGAATTTAAATTTGCCCTGACAGTCTGGTGCACCGCCGAGGCTGAAGGGAGCGTGTGATCAGTTCTGCAGGTATTCGGACAAAAAACACTGAAAAGTCTGCTGAGGATCAGAAACATGAAGGTCTGAGGACATGTTACTTCCAAAATGTAAGACGTTATAGATCACTGAGAGTCATTAGTTACATTACTGTCTCTGAATTTTAATTCTTTCCACTACTTTTGTGTTACTGTCACTGCTGTTTAGCGGACGCATTATTCGGATAGTAAGGAAAGATGCTGTGTGAATTTACGCAGAAGATACAGCAGCATGATTTCATTGGATTTTAAATCTCTGACAGGATCGGTCAGGATGCACTCGTAACCCTTCAACCCTCATGCACATGTAAATATAAACATCAGTGCCCAAACTGCCATTTTGTTCAGATTCCTTTGTAGATTTTATATCTCGCCAAATTTATTTTTTACATTTTGTTTATTTTAATGCATCAAGACACCGAAGAGAATTTCTTGTTTATAAGCTACTTGGCCCTAAAGCTGATTCTGATTCTGAGAGTCTATTTCTATCCCACGGGGGACCCTGGGGATGAAACGATCCTCGGCCCTCGACGTAAAAAAGTTTGGGAACCACTGAATTGCAGATGGAGTTCAGGATTGAGTCGAACCAACGTGTCAAACTGGAGAACCTCGAGGCCTCTTTTTGTGCCGCAGCCGGTTCGTTCACGTCTTTCCACTCATTTTACTTTGTATGTGGGTTTAGACCAGTCATCCGTTCAGCACCTGCAGCGAGTCCTAAGTATCGCTGCCGGCCCCCTGACAGGAAAGAAAACAGGGACCACATCGCCTCCACTGGCTTCCTGTCCAATCACAGGATTGATTTTTATATCTCTCAGTGGATTGGCGCCGCCTTACCTCGCGGAGCTTCTCCACGTTAACCTGCCGTCCGACCCGAAGACATTTCTTTTCTTTGGCATTTCCTCAAGTTAAAAGTTTTTATCGTCAGATATCACAGTTTTTGATATACTGCACTCTAATTCATGTTTTATTTTTGTACTTTTACTTTGTAAATCGGTCGTCATTTGTTTTAAGTGCGCCTTATAAATAAAGTTGATTTTCATTTTGATATTTTTGTCTGAATTACGCTGTTGTATCTGATCTGAGATCTGTTCAAGTCTGATAACCTGGTTGATTGTAGACAAAGAGAGAAAAACAAAGGGATGAGCGGCGGCGGCGCTGTGACCCCTCCCTGTGGATCATTTAGTTGCTCCACACACACACCTGTGGCCACGGGGACACAGCTGGCTGTCGTCACACACTTATTATTACCTCCCCGAGACGCCCCGCCGGCGGATCACCCTCCCTCCCCTCGCCCTCCACCGTCCTTCAACGCTCCTCACGGTTGAGTCTCTCTGCTGACTGTCGCCATGGTTACCAGCCGGTGTCACACCCGATCGCGAGACAGGGCGCCGTCCGAGAGGCTCTGCAGTGACGAGGACAAATCGGTCTCAGCAGGTGTCTCCTGAAGCTGCAGCTGATGAGGTCATTCAGGGGTCAGAGGGGATAAGAGGGGCCCCTCCTGCTGACCTTTGACCTGTCACACCTGTCGGAGGTGTAGCAACAAGGTGAAACCCTGTTTTACTCCCATTCTGCTTCCCTGAATGAACTTATGCTTTGTATGATGATTCTAGTTGTTTGTCCAGGTGAGTTTTTACTTCTGACTCCACCACTGATCCGGAAACCAGAGACGCAGAGAAGCTTTTCAAACTGATTGGCCGTTTTTAAACGCAGAGGTACGGCGACCATGCGTCCTCTTTTTGGGAGCTGGAAAAAAATGCGTGCGGCCGTGATCTCTAAAACCCCCACGATGTCCAGGATTGGGCTTTTGCTTCCTACCGTCGCCGTCCGCTCTTTGTGTGTGTTTTTGTATTGCTTTAACCTTTCTCTTTAGGTCCCGCCTTCTCGCACGCCACCATTGGTCGGTCATGTAGGCCAACACGTCCTTCACTCAAACATTGGTCAGATTGAATCACAGTGACAGCTGACAGACAGAGCAGCAGCTCGCTTGTCAACACATAATACAGATTTGGGTGCTGGGAAACAAATGTTTTATTAGTATTTTCCAGAAATCATTTTATGAATGAAAACCTCCACAGCAGATATTAGAGTTCATTCTGATTGGTCACCTGCCACCTGAACTTCGTGTTTGCCTTTGGAAAGATGTTTCCAACATGAATCGGTGCGTAAAATGTCTCCAGATTGCAGGAAATTAAATGATTAATGCTCAAAAGGACCCCAGACCCACAATCCTTTATTTTTTTCTAAATAGTGTTAAAATATATTCTCGTCTTGTTCTCACGACCCCAATGTTGTGCAGTGTCTCGTGTTTCGTCACTTCCATGTTCCCACCGCAGGATCAAACATTTATCTCCATCATGTTTGACCAGCTGTGAGTGTCGATTTTATCAAAAGGCCATTAACACAAACGGAGTCAGTATCGCCGCCTCCCTGCGTGTTTCCGGCCGCCGAACAAACGAGGTTCATGTCAAAAGAAAGAGCGCTGAGGTGAAATCAATGTCGTCCCTATGACAACGCTGCCGTTCCCCATCGACCTGATGCCTGCCGACCGGCGGCGAGCTGCTCTTTGTGTTCATTAGAGACCGCAGGAGCAACATGTCCGACGCTCTGACATTCGCTCCGGTGAATGTTTGGCTCTGTGTGCTTTTTCTGCCGTCGTTTCCCGTCTCCTGGCCGGTGGTGGACGAAGTCTTTAGAGCCTTTACTGAAGTGAAAGTACTAATCCCACACTGTAGGGTCAGTTCAGTGATTTTAGAAAATAAAAGCCGGTGCTGTCAATCTGTTAAAAAGTTTTACGGTCTAACGGTAAAACATTTTTCTGCAATGAATAATTTTAATACTTATAATAATAATAAACATTTTCATGATTACACTTCTTCAATGCAGAACTTTTACTTGTGACAGGTTACAGTTAAAAATGCTTGTTCTCAATTTGCAGTTTCCAACTTTTTATTTAAACAAAAACTAAATGAATCCTTGTTTTTTTATCTTCTCACACTGCATTTACATAATTCAAAACCTAATGATTTATCTCTGTTCTTCTCTCACAAAGAACATTTTCATATGGTTTTCGTTCTGTGCATGTAGCCAGCTTTGGACAATTTGGGAAGAGTGACAACCAGTAAATTCTATGATAGAGTTCGTCTTAACAAAACTGCCTTTACCAATCCATCAGCCTTCCATTTAGGGGGTCAGATTAGGGGTGATAGTGACGAAACCCTGAGACGTGACATTGCACAAGGTTGGCGGGCTCGACTACAAGACGAGAATATATATATATTTTAATAGGTCTGTTATGTAGGAAACATCTTTATTGATGAAATATTCGACAGGCGGGTCTGAGGTTCCTCCTCCAGAAGATTTTGAGCACTAAACACTTAATTTTTCTGAATTCTGGAGACATTTTCTACAACAATTTATGGTGGTGTCAGAGACCGAGCAGCCAGGCTGCTGTTTTTCAAAAAAGGTTTTTTTTTTGAAAAACAGGGTTTTTTTTATTTACCCTCAAAAAGTTTAACAATACAAACCAAAAAACTTATCTAAGCCTGTAAAAGAGGTCAACAAAACGTAACTATACGCAAAACAGCAAACAAACAGGATGTGAACTGAACAAACTGACTTAACTAAATGAGACACAGGGGAACATATACAGTGGCTTGGCCAAACCAATTTACACACAAGGGGGAAACAAAATGGACGACAAATAACACAACTACAAAGTAAAACAAACTAAACCCAAAATTTTATGAATTGTTTGGGGTGTGGCTAACTGCAAAAATAACTTGGTTGTGTATTTAAAATATTGGTTGTGTGTGGTGTTACCAGAGCTGGCTTGTAACCTGTGTGGCTTAAGCCATCGCAGGTGGAAATTTATTTTTACAAAGACACAGTGATGTGGGGCAGGCCTTTAATTCCTCTCGGACAAAACCGAAATAGGCTGCTATGAAACAGTTTTATTTCAAGCAGAATATCACTTTATAAAACTATCCAAATATATCAAATACACGTCATCTGATCCAGCTCCGTCAGGCGGCTTCTGCGCTTTTATTTTGAAGGCAGCAACGTTAAGGAAAACAACAACAGGCTGCAGGATGAGAGAAGTTAGCAGACAGAGAGCGAAGGACGTCACATTGCAGGATTCACTACTTCATTTTTATGTAAAGCTGACAGACGTAAACCTCACAGACTGAAGGAAGATAAATAATCAGGAACGGACACGTTCGGGCTGAACGAGGCGTCAAAGGTAACGGGGAGGCGGCACTTTTTCATCTCTTGCACCAGTAAATCTCGTTGTACTTTTAAAAAGGGCCGCTCTCACACACTAGTCTCTTACGGCGTTCACGCCATGATCTAATTCAGTGGTACGTGACCTGTAGCAGGTGGACGCCTGATGACTCTTCCCTACTTCCGTCCAGCACGTTATCTGATCCTGAGCAAACATTAATTCTAATTACCTGTCGGCTTTAAGCAAACATTACATCATTTTATCTGGACTCGGAGCAAACATTACATCATTTTATCTGGACTCGGAGCAAACATTAGCCGCACACGTTAGCAAGACTTTTGCATTTTCCCAAATTAACATTGGGCCTCGCTGTCAGTGACTTCAGTGGTTTCACTCCACATGTGGAGACGTAGGGAGGTTTCAGTCTCACACAGAGTAAAACAGTTTAACAACATTTCCATAATGTCACACTAACCAGACTATTCCCACATTACACAACAGCGTTACGGGTTCCCCCCTTAGGGTTTCAGGGTTCTTTAAATGGCGTGTGATGCTGCCGCTCGGCTCCTTACTGGACTGGTCTCGTCTCCCTGGTTCTTGCCTTCCTTCGCTGGCTCCCGGTTCATTTTATGATTGATTAAAAGTTGTTTGTTTCTAAAGCCCTTCATGGACTAGCTCCAGCCTATGTCGCTGAATTATTGAAGCTGCACGCTCCTTCAAGGTCATTAAAGCCCCCAGTGTATTATGACATTTCTATGACATTTCATATTTTTCTGAGTCACTTCCTCACAATGTTAATTAACCACATAGTTCGCCAAATAGTTTTTGACAAATAGCTTAATTTTGTGCTCAAAGTTGCAAAAGTTGCTTAGTTGCTAAAACGTGGTGGTGACGTATGACTATAAATTCACATTAGCTTTATTGACATGAGTGTATAACAACAATATTGCCAAAGCATCATACAAACTACATAAGAACAATCAACCCCATACATTTCATTAAACAAGTAATTAAAGCGTAAAGTAATTAAAGCGTAAAGTATTTATGTATGTGTTTGTGTTAAAAAAATTAATAAATTAAAAAAAAAATTAAAATAAAATAAATAAAAAGTAGGATTTGTGCGTTTGTGTGTGTTAAAAAAATATTTAAAATTAAAATAAATAAAACAGTAATGTGTGTGTGAATGTATATATATATATATTTTAATAGACAAATTTTTTTTTAAATTATTGATTAAAAAAAAAAGAAATCAGTATCAAATGTAAAAACAAAACAATTACTAAAATATCAAACGATCAAAATAATAATAATTTGAAAATCTGTATATAGTACTATACTAAAAGCAGTACTTTAATCCTACTTTACTACTGCTAGCATAAGTCATACGTCATTCTCCAAGCTTGCAAAGGCGCGCTGTCACGCCTCTTTAAAAAACTGTGAAGCCGTCACGCCTCGTTAAGTCCGAGCATCAAACCGCTAAACATGGCTGTGAGCTAGCTAACCGATTTATCATGTAATGTACTCAGAACTCACAGCAGGTCTGTCTCTCTGTGTGTGTGATTGTTGGTTTGTCTTTTTAGTTTAGTTAACTAACGTAAAGCTAACTAAGTTGTAGTTAGCCAGGTGTAGCTAGCTAGCATAGTTATTGCTAACAGAGGGTCTTCCTCTTGGTCAGTGTGCTGTTAATTTTCATTATGGCGTCTGTGGGCGACGCGTTGGAGGACAGACAGAAAACGCGTCGCACTTTCACCTGCCGCCGTCTGATATACAGTCTGCAACACGCATTTTACTGACGGCTGTTGTACCAGTGCATCGGCGGAGGGGGGTTTAAGTTCCGGGAACCAGTCAGTGCTGTTTGTCCCTAAACCACCGCTCAAGATCGGGGGGGTCGAGCTTTCTCAGTCGCAGCTCTGAGCCTTCTGGTTTCTAACTTAAAACTCATTTTTACTCCTTTATCCGGGACGAGAGCTGCGTGTTCATGTCAGTGTTCTGTGCTTTATAAATAAAGTTGGATTGGATGATGCTGCGTTTGTACCAGATGCCGAAGTACCCGGCAAATCGAAGCTTTTAGACGTCCAGCGAATGAGAACGAGCGGTTCCAGACGTCGTCACGACTTGGATTAGGTTGAAGTATAATTGTTAAATTTAGCACCAAAAATAACGACGTGCTTCAGAAATATTTAGTTTATAATGGAGTATTTTTACCAGGAAATGATTAGTGACTCGCTGGAGGTTATGATCAGCGTTGGATGAGCTCTCAGTTCGTTCTTTACACGTGAATCACAGTTTCCTCTAATATCAGTCTGCACCATGTGCTGGTCTGAGTTCAGTTCCCACCGTTCTTTCATTAGCTCTGCAGAGAAATGATTCACAGTCCCGCAGGATAAAACAATATTTCTCTGCACACTCTGCTTTCTCTGTCCAGCACCAACAGAATAATAACCGGAATATCAGCTATATTTATAGTCCCACTGATGGAGCGCAGTTGGAAAAAGTCCTGGCTGCTGAAGAGATGAAAAATTAATCTCCATCTGTCTCGTGTTTTTGAAACAAAAAGTGCTGTTATCTTGACAGCTGACCTCTGACCTCTGGACGCTCCTCAGTTTCTCTCCACAAAACACAAACAAAATGGCAGCTGCGTCGTGTTTCCGAACCCCCCCGCAGAGAGAAAAGGTCTCTTCGGCGGGCGGCGTGGATCACGTCCAAGCGTTCAACTTGGCTCCGTTTGTCTGGAGATCTCAGACGAGCCTTTGCTTTTCTCAGAGTCCTGAAACAGAGTCTGCACGGCCTCGAAAATGTGCTGAATGCATTTCCTTCCTCAAGAAAACATTTGCAAAGACTGAGGCGTTGTTAAGATCCTCGTTTGCCAGCTTGCTGTATTTCTTTTAGATTCTTGTTGGCGTATGATCTTAAAGCAGAGACGCTCATGTTGTGTGTGAAAACACATTTTACCCCTGAAATAATCTGGTATAGGTGGAGTTCTCTTAGAGCCACACCAGGATCCCTCACAGTGACTCTCAAAGGGACATGAATGTGCTTCTGGTGACGATCAGAGCTCCAGCAGAGACGCTGCTGTGTTTGTCATTTAACGCCATTTAGTCTCTATATATTGTGCTGAAACGCCCCATGTAAATAAAAGTCTGAATAAGGCTGTGGGGGTGTGGGGGGGCGCAAAAACATTTATTCATTTAGCTGATGCTTTTGTCCAAAGAGACTAACAGTTGCTTTCAGTGCTTCACATTAACTTTTTTGCTCACCAGCCAATGTTGTCAGTGATTTTCCAAAGTCACTCGCCAAGCAGCATTTTCACTAGCCAGATTTTGTTTCTGGGAAATTATGTTTTATACGATTATAGTTGACAATGTCGTGTTAAAATGTACCAAGTGTTAGGACTTGGGTTGGGTTGACTCGGGGGGGGCACCTGGCTCTCCTCCACACCTGCTGCAGATCTTCTCATCATGGCTCTGCTCTTAAGCTCCTACCTCCTGGAGGGCCGGTGCCAGATTGTTTTTCTGCCGTCCGTGGTAACGGTTGACGGCCTATACGATTCCAGATAATCTCGAGTCTTCGCCCTAAAGTTTGTTTAACTGTTTTTTGTCTCTTCACTTTGTTCCAGTCCTCGGCTGCCTCGCCAGCCACACTCCGGGATCCTCAAGCTCCCCGGCTCTCCAGCCTGACCTTCACAACCTTGCCTAGTTATTATTTTTTGTTCTTAAAGATTAAATCCTTTTTCCCCTCCACCTTCACCGGGTCTTTGTTTGCATCTGAGTTCACCACCACCCAAACCTAACAATAATATAATCATTAGCTCTGATAAGGTTGTGAGTAAAGCTCCTTTTTTGAAAACATGTAGTCTACTAAGATAAACACATTAAAACAGTAGCTTCTTATTTAATATAAATAAACTGCTGCATGGGTGTTTAATTAAAAAGATAAAAACTAAACTGAAAAAGAAATTCACCAGAATCCTTTGCATCTGCCTTTCCTCAGAGCTCTGACTGGATTTATGTTTATCATCTGTGGTCACTCTGAGTAACAAGACATACATATGGCATGAAAACTTTTATTAAAACATAGGTCTGTATTTTAATAATCGACTCTGGAAAGCTGTGACAGGACGATTTAATGTGATATAAAGGCAGCTCCAGCAGTAACACCTCGTCCCTGAATCATGAATACATCTGTAATCTTACAGCATTTAAGGCCCTTTCCTCCTTTTCTGTATCTCAGCTCTTTCTCTCGTTCTGCATTTCTTCTCCACGCTGCGAGGCCACGCCCACTCACGCACTGACTGACTGCTGATGTTTGTGTGATGACAGAGATCAGACCATCAGGTTAAAAGCAGACGGGAGGCTGACGGACTGCGGCTGATCTGTGACAGATTTAACTTTTATATTCTTTTTCACAAAAGTCTGGATGTCATGTTTGGCGTGCGCAGCCTCAGAGAGGTGAGAGAGTGAGACGCACATGTTGTGTGGCTTCGCGCGATATTAAAAAAGGTTTGTCCTCGCTGCCGCCAGTTAAGTTGATAATTAACAGCAGGCCATTAAAACTAAATTTTTATACCAGACACTGTATTTAGTTTGTGCTTCTTTTAATCCTCATTTAGAATTGATGTATTTGACCAGTTGAATCGGGTTCTGCCATCAGAGATGTGAAAATCCCCGTCTGACCTCACGTGTCCAGAAATGTTCCTCTGACCTCAGAGGGACGCAGGAAGTGACACTCTGTGTGCGAGCCGCCTCGTCGCTCCTGGAGTGAAGGTGACCTGCAGCGTCGCCGGTTTAAACTCCTGAAGCATCAGTCACGCTGATGATGGGCCTCGCTCTCAGCCGGTCCAAGACCTCCGACAGAAGGCTGCGGCAGCCGGGGTCGTAAACCTGCCAGCGGCTGAGCGCTCCCACGGCGCCGACCCATCACGCTCCTCGCTTTAAATCCTCCGCCGTTTAAACTGGAGCTGTTAGGGCCTCCAACGCCGCGGAGCCACTTCCTGCAGCGGTGGCGGCGTGTCGTTCAGATTTATGAGCTCGTTTCATTTAGATGAACAGCAGGGCGGCCAGAGGACACAGCAAACCCCACCTCAGTCACACCGCTCTGCTGCAGCAGCCGAAGATCAGCTTCATCATAACTGAACAATTCGACCACATTTCCAGAGCGATTACCATAAATTAAGGAGCAGGAGAAGCCCAGTAAAGTCACTTCCTGTTTAGAGCCAGTAAAACACTCAGCGGGATATTGACCCCCCCCCCCTTTCAAGTTTAGCTCAGTTTTACTAAACCCATGTGACCTTAAGGATGTAGTGCAGAATAAATAAAACCAATTGCACGATTACAGTCAACAAATCAAAAACTTGGGTTGCACCAACTAATAACAGCTGATTCAGGTTCTTCTTCTTCTTCTGTCAGTCAGAAATAAAAGACAACATGATCAGTTTGTAAATAAATAATCGATAAATTGAAGATATACTTCCTGACAAGTTCTCAAAAGTGGGCCAGACTCCCCAGATCTTCTCCAGCTCAGCAATGGGACTGAAACCAGGAACATATCTGAGCATCACCAGCATTCAGGGCTCATTCTGCCACGTCGACATGAAGAACCAAATCAGACTTATCAACCAGTCCCTCGCAACTATTAACACAAATTTAACAAATCCCCGTAAATCTGACTGGCAGTTTTGACAGTTTCAACAAATTGGATCAATCCTCGCCATTTCCTCCAAGAAGATATTGTACATCTTGAGACTCACTTCCTTTAGAGGGCGTCGCAGACACGTGTGACACCAACGTCTCACATTTACAAAAACAACAGCAAAGGGCCGTGAAGACCAGGATCCAGATCTGTTCTGCAGAACGTGCAGCATCGTGGTCGTCCATAAAGGAAATCGTCTCCTGACAAACACTTTGCCGCCGCAAAACATACGGCGAGGATGTCAGAAACACATAGAGGACGTCAGACGAGACGCTGAGGGCGCTTTCACGCCAGAGTTAGTTTCCCCCCCTTTTGTGCGGGTCGTTTGGGCAGCTGTGAACTAGAGGTCGCACTCGGGTGCGCAACATAAGCGAACCAAAACAAGCGTACGGCCTCTGCACGCTTTCAAACGAGCTCTGGTGCGATTCGCTTGTGGTGTGAAAGCAAACGAACCAACGTCAAGATTTTACGTTAGCAGAGATGAGACCTGAGTTTTTATTTCCAAAGCTAAACCTCTAATCAATCCATCAGCTGTTCAGCAATCCTTTAACTGATCTGTATAAAACATGCTATGAAAATCATTTGGTAACGTTTACTTGTCAGCGCGGGTATTTTCACTGTTTAATAGGCTAAAATCTGTTTAAAAAGGAGTCTCTGTTTACCCTGTTGGTTCATTGAGTCCATAAAACATTTGCGGCAGCAGCGTACTGAAGCCTGATGAGCGCTGAATTATTAACATGTCTTGTTTTTATGTTATTATTCCGTAGAGGCTATGCGGTCGGTCTGACATCACTAATCATGCTCACAAGAAATCTTTGCGATACAAGTCAGGAGCATTAAAGTGCTGCAGAAACTGCTGTCAGTCACCAGAGTTTAATTTCCCCACGGGGGTCCTTATGATGCAGGAGACCCAATCCACTTTATTTATATAGCACAATTTAAACGAACACAAGTGCTCCAAAGTGCTGTACATCACAACAATAAGAGACACAATAGGATACAAGTAATAAAATAAACACAATAAAATAAAGTAATTAAATCAGTTAATAAAAACATAAAATAAAATCAATTCAAATCAGTAATTGAATAACGAGAATAAAGTGCTCTGCCACACAACACATTCACATCACATCAGTCACAATTACCTGGTGTTAAAAGCCAGAGCAAAAAGATGGGTTTTAAGCAGAGATTTAAAATGAATCCGTGAGGAGGCTTGTCTGATGTGTAGTGGTACATTCCAAAGTTTTGGAGCTCCAACAGCAAAAGCTCGTCCTCCTCTGAGTTTTAGCCTAATTCTAGGCACTGTCAGGAGCAGCTGGTCAGCTGACCTGAGAGAGCGGCTGGGAATGTAGGGGTGCAGTAACTCGGCGAGGTACGGCGGGGCAAGGCCGTTCAAAGCTTTAAAAACAAATAAAAGAAGTTTAAAATGAATCCTAAAATGAACAGGCAGCCAGTGGAGTGAAGCTTTCTTGTGCCAGTTAAGAGACGAGCAGCAGAAATTTGGACCAGTTGCAGACGGGCAATGGAGGACCCACTAAGCCCCAAATAAAGTGCATTGCAGTAATCCAGCCGAGTGGTCACAAAGGCATGAATGACTGTCTCAAAGTGCTGTCTCAGAAGGACTGGTTTAATTTTTGCCTGCTGCCTTATCTGGAAAAAGCTGGACTTCACTACGGCTTTAATCTGGGTGCCCAACTTAAGGTCAGTGTCCACCTTCACCCCCAGATTCGTAATGATTTGCTTGTGATACTGTGCTAGAGAACCCAGATCAATCAGGGGGGTCTCTGAAGTGCCACTACCACTAAAGACCATGATTTCTGTCTTTTTTTCATTAAAGATTAAAAAATTAAGAGACATCCAGGCCTAAAATGTCATATAAACACTCTAGCAATGGCTTAACACAGTAGGAGTCTGACTTTCTAAGGGGGACATAGATCTGACTGTCATCTGCATAGCAATGAAAATAGATACCATGCTTCCTGAGAATTGAGCCAAGGGGGAGTAGATAGAGGCAAAATAGGAGAGGGCCAAGGACAGAACCCTGTGGCACCCCATGTGACAGGGGAGCAGTCGAGGAAATAGTCAGCAAGGCCAACACACAAACTTTTCTAAAATTTTAGAAAGGAAAGGCAATTTGGAAATAGGCCTAAAATTAGTCAAAATAGTCAAATCGCTAGGATCCAGCCCAGGAGATCAACAAGTTACCTGTAAGTCAGGCATTTTCAGGCATTTTACACCCCAATAGTCACTAAGAAGGCCCACGAAATCTTGGCGGGACTGATTATGATGCAATGCAGCCTTTAGTTATTAAATAATATAATGAATACCACTAGAGCATGTGCTGCTGTAAATGTCTGAAAGCTGCTAAGCTGCTCTGGAAATGCTGATGAGCTGATGAGCTTTCTTGATGATGCTTTAAGTATAAAAGTACAGCAGGGTCCGATCAGGCAGCTCAAACACCTGGTTAGGAACACGTGTGATATAATAGTGTGATGTGATTTAAAACATCGAAACTTTCATGGTTTTGAGGTTTTGTTTTTGTTATTTCCTGTTTTGAAAGATTCCTTCCTCGTGCGTCTTGAGTGAATGCACTTCCTGCCTTTGTGCGTTTTCCCGTCTGTTTCGATTCTTTGCCCTGCACCGAGCACTTTCACCTGTGTGTAGTTCTTCCTTTTGTTGTGTATTTAAGTCTGTGTGGTCCCCTTGTCTTTTGCAACTTCGTCATTGTAATTTCGTGTTGCAGCACTTTCCAGCCTGTTCCCGTTTGGATTTGTTTTTTAATTCTGGACTGTCCGAGAGCCTTAAACCTGCATCCTCTCCAGCAGCCAGCAGAAAGAAGTGTGATTGTATAGAAGTCTCTGAGAAAAATTTAGTAAATCATGGTCCCATTTAGAGGAACATAGACCAGGAAGCAGGGGAGGCTTTCGGGCGGGGCTACCTCAATTAAGGCTTCATAAAAAAAAACGTTAACAATAACTATCACAATATAACTTTTATCAATAATAAATTTTCTTTTCTCCAGCAGGGACGGGGAAGCTGGTCAGGGTTGATGTGAAGCTGGATGGAGCCAAATACAGGGCAATCTTGGAAGAAAATTCTAAATCAGCAAATGACTTGAGACCGGAGACCGGCGGAGGTTCACCTTCCAGCAGGACGATGGCCCTAAACATGCAGCCAGAGCTATGATGGAACGGTTTAGATCAAAGCAAATTTAATGTGTTAGTGACCCAGTTAAAGTCCAGTGAGAATCTGTGGCAAGACTTGAAAGTTGCTGTTCAGACGCTCTCCATTCAATCTGACTGAGCTGGAGCTGATTTAATTCCAGTCTCTAGATGTGCAAAGCTGGTAGAGACGTACCCCAAAAGACTGTACTTACAGTTGTACTAGCAAACTACAAGGACTGCCTATTTTCACCATCGCAATATTGTGAAAAGTAGAAATTTTCTGCATCGAGATGATGCAAAGAAACTTGTTCACACATTTGTTACCTCAGGGCTCGACTACTGTAACTCCGTGCTTTCAGGCTGCTCAAAAAATCTCTCCAGTTAATTCAAAACAATGCTGCACGCATACTGACAAGAACCAGTAGGAGAGACCGTATCACCCCTGTTTTAGTAACTTTGCACTGGCTCCCGGTAAAATTGAGAATTGATATTTAAATACTTCTTCTTACATACAAAGCCCTTAATGGTCAGGCACCATCGTATTTGAAAGAACTCCTTACACCATATTGCCCCACTGGAACGCTGCGTTCCCTAAATGCCGGGCTACTTATGGTGCCGAGGGTCTCCAGATGTGGAATAGGAGCCAGAGCCTTTAGCCATCTTTAGTATATGGAACTGGGATACACGATCACCTGAGTGCCCCTTTGAACGTCGTCGGCTGAGGCCTCAGCTCTCGACAGATTCTTCCTGCAGCCGTTCACCTTCGCTGACCGCTCGTTCATTAACGGTCTGCGCTGACCGGCTGTTTCATCATCCTCTGTGTGCAGTATCTTTCATTTTTACTGCCCACACGTCTGACGGAGCGTTGGATCCATCACTGATAACGATATTCACCTCCTGATTACATCTGCTGAGCTGTCAGAAGTCACTTTGCTGATTACATTCACACTTATGTTCTGGTTTTTTCATCATGTTTGGGAATCTCCCCACGATGTGCAAGTATTAGCGCAGTGCAGTAAAATGTTCCTGTCACTTTTACATCTGGTGTTTCTGGATTAATATTCCTGCTGCGTTAATGTGGATGTTACAAATTACTGCTGTAGATGTTTTAGGAGGCTTTCACACCTACGTTTATTCATTTAGCTGAAGCTTTTCTCCAAAGCGTCTCTCCTTAAACGGAGGTGCAGAACGATCGCTGGCTGTCTTCCTCCTTTCCTGTCGGCGACGTTATAATGTTCACACGAGGGACGTTTAATTGCAAATTTGAACAAGCCTTCAGTATATTTGGTGCTGCAGATAGTAATGCCATAATAATATTAATTTTTTATTGATGACGATGACAACAGGACGCAGCTGTGTCCTGTAAAGTCCTTCAGTGCGGTCGCAGAATTGCAGCGTCAAACCAAACCAAAACTAACCGAATGGATCAAAACAAGAACCTTGGTTCAGACTTTCAGGTGTGAAGGCCCTGTAACCAGGGAGGTGCCGAATGTTCGGCCACTGAAATTAATTGGCCGAAAAAAGCACTTTCAGTGTTCGGCCTAATAAGTCAAAGACAACCGAACAAATGTTACCCAACAGTCCCGTCGACGTGTCGGCAGCGTGGAAGCATTTTAAAGCGTCCGAGTTATTTGCAGACTCTGTTCTGCTGAACTGTCTCCCAGCACATCGGCTCCATCTGCGGCTGAAAAGAGCCGCTCTGAGTGTTTCTGTCGCTCGTCTGTCAGAAGGAGGTTAAACTAGCCCTGCCTACATTTGGAGTGCACACGTATTGGAGCCTTTACGGTAAGTGAAAGGGCCCAGAGCGAGCTGACAGGCAGGTTAGAGCCTTTATCCTGTCAGTGTGAGAGTCCTACCTGAAGAGAGGCTGTGAAGGCTTCATGTTACAACATTATTTATCAAACTGGGTCGGACTGGATGGATTTAACATGTGACAACGTCCCCCCACCAAAGTGTCTCCACATCCTGTGGGAAACATTTTGACTATTTAATTCATGCAATGGTTAAAAGTAGACAAAATCAATGGAAAAACACTTTGGGTTTATGTTGCATCCTTTAGATCCTGTTGGGTAGGTTAGTCTGCAGCAATGCATCATGGTCTATGAGATCAACATGTCCTGTGAGAACCACGTGTCTCTCAGCAGTCAGAAGAACAGCCTGTTTTCAGCTCTCTGACGATGCATTTTCCAGCTGATCCGAGGAAGTTTTAAATAGTTCATTTAGCTGAAAGAGGGTTTTCTCAGTAAAGAGACTCTTCGCCATCATCACCAACACCTGGAGATTTGGGCTTCAACAGGGTCCGACTTTCACTTTTCCTTCAACATGTTTGTAAAGCCGAGTTCACGGCACGCAAATCTAAGCACGATAACGCTCGTCAGCCGTTTCGTGTGCGACTCGACGCCACACAGACATCTAACAGGCTAAATATCTGAGCTGTAGATCAGAGCAGGCAGCTCAGATAATCTTTCAGCAACGTCACCATTAGGCTTTGAGACCTGCCATGTCCCGTGTGTGTGGGCGTGTCCGCTCCTGGCTCATCACCACCTGCAACGTCTCGCACCTGAGGATCATCAAGTAACCAACCCGTGCGGTCGAATGCTCCGGTTCATCCTCCACTCTTCATTCGTCAGTTCACCTCCCGTGGTATGTTGCTCCGGGCCAACTCTCAGAGTTTAAATATAGTTCAAGTTTTGCTGAACAACCTCTTTATTTTTCTTCTTCAGTTGTTCTGCCCGCCTGCCCAGCACAAGCTCCCGGACGCCACAGTCAATCCTCGCAGTGTCTGGACTCCTCTGTCCCATTCACATCCATCTGGTTATCTCTGTGCTTTAGAAAAATAAACCTGCCAGTGTTTTTGACATCTACCTCGTGTCCGCTCTTGAAACCTTAGTGAAACCTAACAAGCAAGATTCTTAATGATAACAGACTCTTGTTCCTTACGTGGTTTCGTGTCACTTCCTGTGTCCCTTTTCACATGTTTTCTTGACAAAAACGTGGTTTGGAGGCCGACACCGATCAGTCACGTAGTGTGAACGCCACGACGACTCCAGTGTGTTGTCTGCACTTGGTTTGATCCCTGCAGCGTGACCCTGAACGCACCACGTCAGGATTATTTAAAAGAACTCCACCAACTTCACAGTGAAACGCGGGAATGTGACCCGCGCACCACCTGCTGTTACTCACGCACACACTGCTGGGTGTCAGGAGGTGATTCTCGCTGGTCGGAGTCGCGGGTTCATTGAGGCATCCAGCCGGCCTTTCGTGTCCAATGTCACCCTGCATCTGAACAAACACTGCTGCATAACACACACACGAGCATGGACCGGCCAAAACGTCCTCACTTTACAGAAATGAGTGGGAAGGAAATATGGGTGGAGGGGGGACAAGCAAAGTGAGGGAAGGACGAGGAAAAAGGGAAGGACAAGAGAAGGAAAAGCAAGCAAGGATTGATGAATGAAGATTTGAGATGGATGAAGGCAGCCGGGGTGGATGGAAGAAAAGGTGCAAGGATGGAGAGGGAAGGAAGTAAGGAAGGAGAGATGATGAAGGAAGGAAAGTAATAAGCCGGAGGACCCCTCTCTCTCTCCCCAGCAGTCGAGTCTTTCTCTGGGGGAGTCAACGTCTTGTTGCTTTGCTGGAGAAAAAGCAAACAGGACAGTCACGTCTCCCTGTGAAGGACTCTAACAGAATAAAAACACCTGCTGATCTCTGGACGGCTTCACTTCCTCCTCATCAGACACACGCTGACTGATATTCAATAATCAGATGTCTGTTTCATGATTTGTAGTGTGTCTCCATTTGGATGCTTCTGTTCGTAGGTGTCATTTACACTGTGGACGCGTCCTCATCAACACTTTTTAAAAAGCATAATTTGTTAAAAATGTTCTGAAAAATAGATTTTCACCTCGAAATGTTAACTGAAAATGTTCTGAGAAAGGTTTATTTGCACATAAAGAGAAGACAAATGAAGGTAAGGAGGTGGTCGGGGGGGGCGAGGGGGCCAGAAACCAGACTCTGACCCAGGAGACTGGTGTTCGTTTCCTGTGTTGGCGTACCGGCTCTTTTTCTCGCCAGCCTGCTCATCTCCGTCGGCGGAGAGAGACGAGGGAGAAGCTCTGGTGCCTTTTCATGTAGCCGTTTGCTGAAAGTAGCTCGTCAATGTCACTTTTCCTGAACCGACCAATCACAGCCTGGATGGGGCGGGGCATTAATAAAAGGTCGACACGTGGGTTATTTACGCTGGGGTCAGAATCAGAAACGGCTTTTTGAACGCATTTGTAAAAAATTGTTCTGGAAAACAGTTTGCAATCTCAGACTGTATATAAGAAATGGACGTAGTCATGGTGACGTCACTCGTTGGTTTGTGGGCCGCTGTTTTGAAGCCTCGAGTTTGGTCGATAGGGCGCCGCCATGTCGAGTTTTTGCAACCAGGAAGTGACGATATGGCGGAGCTAACGGCCGTGTGCGGAGCTAGCTAGCTAGCTTAGCTAGGTGCAGCTGTAACTCAGGTTAACTGTCATTTTAACAGGCTGATAAGTTTGTCCAGAGAACAACAGGCTGAAAACTAAATGTTCTCACCAGAGAAAGTGAACAGCCGACTCCTAATAAGCTTTTTCAACGGCGCTGGTTAAATTTACACAGCGCCGAGGGTACGAGTCGGCTCTAGCCTGATTGACAGGTCGCCATGGTAACGACTTGTCAATCATAGATAATCCCGCCCTGAAACATTCTCTGCTTTGTGGTCTATTTTAAAATAAACGGGACCATAATTTACTAAATGAACATCATGCTGTGTTGAAGAAGACTTGAAACTAGCGACTGAGACCATAAACTCATCAGGAAAGTGTTTACTGGGGTAATTATTCAGCTGAGAAGGAGAAACATTTTCCCATTATTTCTAATGGAGCCGGACTTCTTTTTGCAACCAGAAGAGTCGCCCCCTGCTGGATTTTCAATAGAATGCAGGTTTCAGGTTTAAATACAGAAGAAACAAATGTGCATTGTCCAAAAAAAAGTAACTGACGCTAAAATAAAAACAAGCTGCTGATTGCAGCATTATATTCTGTCTCATTTTTAAATTTTGTATGGTCACCTGTCACCATGTGTTTGCCTTCATATAAATAAAATATTTCCACCATAAGTTGGTGCAGAAAATGTCTCCAGAATGCAGGAAATTAAAAGGTTGATGCTCAAAAATCAGAATGTCATTCCACATTTGGGCGAAATAGCAGCCAGTATTGATAGAACACGTCAGTTGTTGATCGCTACTTGAAATTTTTTCGGTCTGTTATCCCTGAATTTGACGTTATCTGAAAGGTGATTCAGTTTATCCCGGCTCTCCTCCATCTAATCAACCTAGAAAAGGTTCTTATTAGTACCTTATGGATTAACTATAAGCCTTTGAGGGTTCAGCAGCAGCAGCTGTGCCTCAGAGAACAACAACACATTCCTACGCTGATGTTTACATCCATGCAAACCGCCGGCTGCGCTTCCTCACGTGAAGGATCACAGAGGTTTGACTAAACGAGCAAACTCCCAGAGTCACGCTGGATTTGTCCTGTAAAGCGTGTCGCCATCAAACGTCTTTTTATTTTGGTGAAAACATGTCAGCTGTGTTGTGCTGCCAGAACAGCCTCCAGCAGCAGCGGCGAGCGGAACATTCAGCGCCGTTTGCATCAGAGTTTCATCAGGTGTTTCCAATTCATTCAACATGTGAAACGCGACAGCAGCGAGCCCTCAGGGCGATGTCGTCATCGCACGCTGGGAGGACCAATCGGCTTTCTGCTCTGAGTCACTTTTTACTGTACATCAGACTAAACTGGTCTAGTAGGGTCCTGCTGTACTTCTGCAGGGACCAGGTCTGATCATGTGGGGCATCATCTTTAAAGCAGAAAATGTCCCGTCAACACTTTATCTGCGGCCATGTCACTTAAATCTGAAGAAGAAGAAGAAGCTGTGAGGCCTTCATCTCATAACATCAATTAAATAATCAGTGAATCCCAGTCGCCGCCGTCTGTCGTGTGACCGCTCAGCTTCTGCTGCTCTTTTTCATTCTCAGGAAGCATTTCCCATTATTTCTTTGGGTGTAATCTTTGTCCAAAGAAGGTTAAAGTCAAGGGCAACTGGACTTGGTTGAAGATACTAGAAGACGATGCCAAAGCGTTAACAACACAAACATTTCCCCTTGGCCTCAAGTGAAGACGCCAACGATGGTCGCTCAGACTCGGCGGGGCGCGTAGTTCTAACCACCATGACACAAGAAGAAGAAGAAGCTTACGCCTCAGGTAAACACACCTGCGTGCCCCGCCTCTCTCCTCTCTCTCCATCAGCAGCACGTTTTATAAACTCTAACCGAACACTAAAAGACACAGAACTCGTCTTTTTTCCGCATTTTTTCCACCCACTATCCGTTATCGCGGCGCTTGTGGGCTTGTTAATGACGCGGCCTATCAAACAAGCGAAACTAACATCTGCACCCTGTGTCCAGGCTTTACCTGCTCCGTGCTTGTAAAATATCCACTGTGACTTTGCCTACCAAGTTATTACCGTACGCGATGCCAGCGTCCATCCCGAAGTTTCAACGTAGACATCGCCCAACCCTACCATTCAGTCAGAACTGAAGGAGTCTCTTGGATGAGGGACGAAACATCTTCTAGTATCGTCAACCAAGTCCAGTTGCCCTTGACCTCAACCTTCGTTGGATAACTATGACCTGGATCAGTGCTTGAAGTGGGCCAGAACGCCTCGGCACCGGAACTTCTCCCGAGCTGCCGGTCCTCTCCTCTGCCCTCTCCAGATCAGGTTCTCTGGACGCCACGTGACGCTCACCTGTTCCCGCTCTCACCTGCTAAACTCTGTCGGCGCAGAGAGACGAGGGAGAAAAGAAGCTCGGTGTCTTTCAAGCAGCCGTTTGCTGAATGAAGCTCGTCAATGTCGCTTGTCGTGAACCGACCAATCACAGCCTGTATGGGGCGGGACATTTAAAAAGCATTGACAGATAGGTGTCATTTACACTGGGGACGCTGGGGACAGGTCAGAATCTGAATGTCTCCATCTATTTTTGAATGCTTATGTTCTGAAAAACAGCAACAAGAAATGTTAAATAACAAATTAGAACATGCACAATAGGAAAATGATGCAATGTAGTTGAAATATAGAAGAAACAAAAGGTGATAACTGAATTATATTCAATTATATTTTGAATTGTCACCTTAATTTTGTTTCCCTTCATATAAGTAAAGACATTTTTGGTCCATAAATTGGTGCAGAAAATGTGTTCGTAATGCAGGAAATTAAGTGGTTAATGCGCAAAGTCGTTAATGTTATAATATTTACTAGTTTCATCTTGCGGTTGAGGACAGTGCGGGGGGGCTTGCGTTCTTGTCGCAGCCCAAGTCCTGTTCCACTTCAAAAGTCCGCATCTAACAAAGTACAGTCAAATACCTTTTGTTCTCGCGATGTGTTGCGTTCTCGCTCGTTTTACCGAGCTTAGGTAGCATAGGTAGCATGGTCACTCCGACTTCGCCACATATTGCCACGCTTGGTCAGGGCCCTTTGCCGTCGCCTTTTAAAGACCTGGGTACCATTTTAGCGTCATTTATTAACAATATACAGCTACACATTCCGGTGTGTCACAAATAGAACCCATGTAATGCAGTATTTCACTGCCAGAAAGTGATTAAAACGTCTACTTATTGACTGAAAGGTAGATTCCACCTCAAAATGACTTGATTTCATTCAAAAGTTTTATATTTGACGATTATAAAACCAAAATTGTCTCCCATTTTTATTTCATGTATAACAGCATTACAGTTTAATGACATTCTGACCTTTTCTGGTTGGTAGTGGACGCCCAGAGATGAGGACGGTCTGACATTACACCAGCAATGTAAGCTGTGTTTAGCTCCAAGCTGTCTGTTAGCACAGCCGGATACTCTTTGTCGTGTTACACCAACGTTTCTAACCTTGTGACTTAAGTGATGCGTCTGATGTTATTGAGACTGGACTAAATTAACACACACTTTTTTATCACTCACAGAAAGTAAGAGGCTGGAGTTTTATAGTCTGCACTGACCATTAACTTGGCGGATTTACACAGCACTAAAATTACACACATGCTCCCGTGACGGTTGCAGGTCCCCGCCTCCGTCGCTGTAACACTAATCCCATCCCAACAGGGCTCATGAGAGAGCGGAGGCATGTCCAAACAGGGATTAGTGAGGTTAAAAAAGAAAATCACTTCTTCCCCTGCAGAGTAAATAAAGCTACGAGGAGCAGGTATTAGCCTCGGGCGACGAGGCGTCGCCTGCTGCTGTCATCGGGACATGGGAAGTTGCGGCGATGGGATTGCAGACGAGTGAGTCAGAGCGTCGGCCTCGGGCTTTGTTTTGGCGGGGAGGATGGCGAATGTGCGCGAGGTTAAGACGGTTCACGTGTTAACAAGGATCAGACATTAAAGCGCTCACTGCAGAAGCCTGTTTGGGAACCTTAGAGGGAAGACAGAAGGAGGATGTTGTTGGGTGGGAACATGAAACGATCTCTATATTTTATTACATAGACATTATTAGATATTGTTCTATATTCTGTAAACTTTATTTCTCTGCCTCTCTTTTGCCCTGGTGTGTATTCTTATTTTTAAAAAAGCAATAAAATGACACTAAAATACACATTTTAGTCATTTCTTTACAAGTGTATGTACAAATGCTTTGGATGAAAGCATATGTGTCACATCATTTGTTGTTGTTAGTATTACATCCAGATCATTGGAAATCTGTCCCTTTCTTGGGTTAAATCTGAAAAAGCTCCTTCTGTTTTTAGCCAATAGTCCCTCCTGGCCTGCAGCTGCAGAATGGCCACAGTGACACACAGTCGGATGAAGGTTTCCATTTCTTTTACCAGTTTCCACTTACTGCTGGACGGAGTTTTGCTCCTGCTTTGTTACGCATTTGAATTTGTCCCCATCACAACCAGCAAACTCGCCAAAACCCTCCTTATCCTCCTCTAACATGTCTCTCAACCGCAGAAAGTTGGCCAGCGGGTCAGCAGTCGCATCATAATCTGGGTCTTAATCTTTTAATTTGTCGTCGTTCTCGTCCTCAGAGTAACTGCTGTAATCGTCACAAATGTCACTCAGCTCAACAGCCGTTATCGCTGTCTGAAGCGCAGCTTTGGAAACCCTTTTTGCCTAAAAACATTTTAAAAATACAAATCCCATAATGCATTATGGGATTTCATTACATTCATTGCCTCCCCCACTGGTTTTCATACAAGATTTAAGATACAAGATTTAATAATGAATGAACATTATGTCAAAATACCAGATTAAATGGCTACTTCTTAGTATGCAAATTCAAATACTGAATATATAAGTTTAACAGTCACAGGGGACAATGAGTTCTTTTACTTTCAATACTTCATTTATTCATTATACTTTCTGTTACGTGTTCAATACGGGACTTTTACTTGTATTTTTACAGCGGTAAAAGGCCCTGAAGGAAAGGCTCTGAATACTTCCTCCTGCCAGCGTACGGTAGAAACGCTTAGGCGGTGATGTTCTCTCTGGTTGGCTATAGGATTACCCACAACGCCCCTTACACTCTATCATCTCTCCCATCGCTGCCTCCGCGGCCGTCAGGAGGGAGATCAGGTTGTTCCTCCTCTCAGCTCTGGAGCCGATCAGACCGCAGACATCATCATCACCGTTTGAGTGAAGGTCAGAGAGGAGAAACCGGCAGGGAGAGGCGAGCGTCCACAGAGCACTCACACCTGAACACACCTGTCTCAGGCGGACGCCACACCGCTGCGCTTCTCTGATTTTGATTGTTCAGCTCTGTGTGACATCTTTTCTTCACTGAACTTACTGTGACCATCAGAAACATTTGATTATCACTCCCTTTATTTACAGTCTGCCATTTAATATACATATTAAATACATATTCAGAAGTAGTAAGGCTACTCGTGCCATCAGCTGATGCAGGTAAAGTAAATGTGCTGGAGCAGCTCCACAATCGTAAAATCTGAACTTGTTTTGGGTTTTCTGTTTCTATGTGTTAGGATTTGGGATTTATGTCGACACGTTCTCACTCTCAAGTCATCACATATAGACACCTGGGCAACTGATCATGATTTTTTTCCTAAACTTAATCAATTTGCTATGATTCACCACATTAAAAAGTACTTTTATTTTGAAAGTCTGACCAGGCGTTGCATATTCATTGTCGTTAACTTGACCGCAAATCCATCAACGTTGAACAGAAACAACACTAAAAGGGTATCCAGGGTGTGACCAAGTGTGTATATATGACTGAAAATGTGTTTTTTGTTTGGTGTTTCCTGTTTTATTTTGAAAATCATCCAGTTTACTAGTAAGTGATACATTGTGCTAATAAATTCAGTTTCAGTTTGACTGATTTATTTCAAGAATGAGTGAATGTGAGATTCATGTGAGGTTCAAGAGGTTAAAAGTTGATGTTTTGTTCGCTCCTGATCAGCTCGAAAAGTCTCGCATCAGACATCAGAGGGGAAATGAGCAACATAACTTGCTCTGGATATTCACGCTCTTTTCAGACATTTTAGATTTTCATAACCTCCTTACCTTTCCTCTGGCGCCAGCCTCAGGACAAACTTTACATTTTTAACTCCACGACTTATTAAATGCAATTTATACTTCGGCGTCAAATCGACGGCATCGTGGCGCCCTGTCACCTACGCCGGAATCTGACGTGCACCTCCTCAAAAATGTAACTACATGTCGAGGCGATGTGGACCGTAAGCTCTGTGATTGGTCGGCTGGGTAGCCTCGCAATGCCTGCGAGCTGACAGGAAGTGCTCCGTGCTTTGAAGTAACTTTTGCTAGCGGCCAAAACGGTGGCTGTAACACAGTGGATCGATATATTTGACCGTCACAACCCGAGCGAAATGACTCGTTTCGCTATCAGAATGTGATCCGTTCGCTCGGTGACATTTGAAAAGGCTATAACAGCTGAACATATACAACTTTACCCCCATTCACGTTAGCCGGACGTTAGCCTGCTCGGCCGGTAAAAGTCAACACAGTGGACGCTGTAGTGCTACAGCCGACTAGCGTTTAGCGGTGTAATCTGCAGACTGACAGAGACACCGACGCACAAGTATTAATGTAATAGCCATTTAGGACAAAGCAGGAACGTCCAGCTCTGAGAGCCTTAAACCTGCGTTCTCTCCAGCAGCCAGCAGGGGGCGACTCCACCGGCTGCAGAAAGAAGTGTGATTGTATAGAAGTCTCTGAGAAAATGTTTCTCCTTCTCAGCTGATTTATTCCCCCAGTAAACACTTTCCTGATGAGTTTATGGTCTCAGTCGCTAGTTTCAAGTCTTCTTCAACACAGCATGATGTTCATTTAGTAAATTATGGTCCCATTTAGAGGAACAGAGACCAGGAAGCAGGGGGGGCTACAAGGAGACTGACAAGTCGCTACCATGGCGACCTGTCAATCAGGATAGAGGCGACTCGTATCCGCTGCTCTGTGTACATTTAACCAGCGCCGCTGAAAAAGCTGATCAGGAGTCGGCTTTTTTACAGTAACTACATTTTGTTTTAAGCCTGTTTATCACTCGCCAAAATTAGCATCCCAGCTAATATCACAGTTAACATGAATCATAGATGCACCTTGCTAACCAAGCTAGCTAGCTCCACTGTCTCATCAAATCATGTCACGTCTGGTTACAGAAAACCAAGATGGCGACAGCCAAAATGCCAAACTCAGTGCTTCATATTGGACGTTACAAACCAACGGCTACATGCACTTCTTTAATAGCGTCTATGGTTAGAAGAGCGAAGCCATCAGGATGTTGTTTGTTCTGTCCAGACACTTTAATACTGTGGCTGACATGTTACCCTCTGTAATCTGCTTCTGTTTTTGTTGTTGGCAGTAAACAGTCACTCTGAGCTTTACAGCGTCACATTTTTTCTGTCAAACTTCCTCTTTCGTGTTGTTGTGGAGGTTAAAGCCGGGCGGCTGCACGCCGCTCTGCAGTTGTTGTGTAAGCCTGCTGCGTTCTCTGTGGTTTGACTGTACAGGAAGCAGCAGAGTTTAACACAAGTCAACCACAGTCATCTGCAGACAACGCGGACGTTTCCTTCCGTATTTGTTGCAACAACACGCTGGGTTACCGCTGTCATGTGAGAGAAAAGGCGGGAATATCCTGCAACCGTCAAACCTGAAGTGAAGTCATCGACTCACCTCAGAAGCACTCTCACTTCTTTACTACGACTCTCACTTCCTTTGTGCGACGAGGGACAGGAGGCTGGATCTCAACACTGAAGAGGACTGAAGGTCCAGACAAGAAGTTTATTATACAAGATACGTAATAAAAAGTTTGGCTGTCAGATAAAAATCTGCATCCTCAAAACACACGTAAATCCTCCCTCTGTAGACACAGAGGCTGTATAATACATCTTTCTCACAGCAGTAGGACTCTGCAACACCAGGAAACACACAAGATCTGGTTTCAGTTTGACATAAATGCTCAAAACAACATCAAAATAACTTAATAACTAGCGTCCAAATAAGCTTTCAGAGGTAGATATTGATAATTTCAAACAAATGTTAACCTGAAATATAAAAGCAGCAATGAAGAGGCGGCCTGTTGGCAGTAACCTGCCTTCTTCATTCCTGTTTATCACATTTTGTTTGCTGTGTTTCGTTTCCTTTGCTCTTGTGAAAGTGCTTTGTAACATTGTTTGGAAAAGTGCTCTAGTGTTGGTCTCAAGACCCCCCAAACCGAGACCAAGTCAAGACCAGAGTTTATCGAGACCGAGACAAGACCGAGACTATTAGGGGCTGAGACCAAGTCCAGTTCCCCACATTACATGACACACAATAAAATGTGGAACGAGATCACAGGTACTCCTGATTGATCTGAAAGAGCCACATTCCCAATAAAACACCCACATACAACAGGGGCGGCTTGTTCATTAGGGCGACCGGGCGACGCCGCTTTCTATCACACTGTTGGTTAGCTGAGACTGTTTATGACGGTTTGTCTCTGAATCTCGCTGTCCAATCAGCATCCTGTTCCGTGGAGTCCCGCCTCTTTTGGGGCGAATTCAGTCTGGTTGTAAATCAGATCTCTCTCATAGACTTTCATGTAAAGGCAGTTTTTTTAGCTGCGGCCGCTGCAGTTCGATCTCTACGGGTGCCTGGAGGGCTCGCGCTAACGTGTTCACGCCACGCGCCCAGCAGCAGAGCTTCTGCCGCCTGAAAACGACTCGGCAACCTCCAGCTTGTTGCTCTCACTGCGAGCAGCTGCTGCAGAAAACGTACGTTCAGGCTGAAAATTCGACACGCGGTGTCGGGAGATGCAGCGACTTTAGCAGCTTTGAGTCAGACACAGTTTAAATAAAACATGTAGTTTGTTAAGCTATGAGGAAAAGTCCGCTAGCCGCTAGGCTAATTTATGCTGTGTAAAATGCTACAGGCTAAGCTAGTAATCTTGATAGTTTTTATTAAGCTGAATTTTATGCTCATGTTAAATGTGATTGTTATTAAGCCGTGTTTTATGTGTTGGTGGAGCCAAATTAAAGTTAGCTGCACTTAACCAGTAACAAGTATTTGAAGAAGAAAGAGGAGGCAGCTTGATGTGGCAGCGCTGGCATCGTGTCAGAGGAGGGTAAAAAGGAGAAGAAGAAGGAGAAGAAGAAGGAAAGCAACACAGAAAATAAACCAAAAACAACAGAATAAACCTTTGATGTTTCCCCTTACAGGCCTTGTTGTTTATGTGTAAATACGGCGCTTTATTCTGGATTTGTTGTTCCTAAATAAAAAGTTTGTCACAGCTAAATCAGATGATTGTGAGAGTCATCCCTTTTTTTCATTAATGCTAATTTCAACTACAGGAACTGTTTGAGGAACTTCATGTGCACTCTGACCAGAGGAACCAGGGACTAAATTTAGTTGCCTCAGCCAGTTTCTGGCCCTCTTAAAGTCCCTGTTCTGGGGTCAGTGCTTTCCGATGGCCCAGGAGTTTGTAGCGCTGAGTGTTGGTGCATCTTGTGTTCATTTATACAGACATATACATATATATAATAATAAAGCTGTAGCTTATCTGCTTCCACACTAGTCTAAAGAGTGAGATAGAAAAAGAGAGAGTGTGTGAACGAGGGTGTGGGGGGGCGGCCCATTGGCCGCCGGTGACCTCTGACCTGTGCTTACATTTCCATTTTTCAGCCATGAGCTCTCAGAGGCGCCTGATCAGCACTACACCCTGAGCTAACGCTGACCTTTCCAGTAATCCGGGCTTATGGAAGATACCGCTGAGCAAAGACGCTGGTGAAGCTCATCCATCCAGCAGCGGGTCCATCAGATCCCAGACCTCTAACGCCCGACTAGTCCAGCAAGGGATTCTGCTGTTCAACTTTCAGTCACCGTCAAACATTGCTGGTGTCTCAGGACACGGCAGCATTTATTACGACAAAATATCCGATCAAAGTCAATACATTTGACGCCACATTCAGGAAGTTTGCATGTTGCTTTCACTTACATGGAATGGCGTATAAATAGCACGCCGCTTTTAAGGACATTTCGGCGTGCCATGTCTTAGACTGCATTGACTTCTGTTGTGCAGAAACGCCGCGTCAGCACTTTGTGCTGAAAAGTGGCGGGGGCAGTTAAGGGTTCAGATTGGGGGTGCAGTAATGCACTTGCTCGTGAAACATGAACAGAAACAAGAAGATATTAGAATAAATATTCACTGCAGCTGTATATGATTTGGGCGTCCTCTCCCAGAAGACTTTGAGCATTAAACACTTCATTGGAAATGTCTTTTATATCTATAACGGGAAACACACAATCCAGGTGTGAGGTGACAAAACAAAAAATAAAAACATAAAGTAATTTCTTTCTAGCTTAAGTTACTTTAAGTGAAATTGCATTGGAAAACCAACAAAACTAAGTCTCAAGTCTCTCAGCAACAGTCCAACTCAAGTCTCAAGTCTCTGAGCTAGAGTCCAAATAAAGTCTCAAGCCTTTGAGCTAGAGTCCAACTCAAGTCTCTGAGCTAGAGTCCAAATAAAGTCTCAAGTCTTTGAGCTAGAGTCCAAGTAAAGTCTCAAGTCTCTGAGCTAGAGTTCAACTCAAGTCTCAAGTCTTTGAGCTAGATTCCAACTCAAGTCTCAGGTCTCTGAGCTAGAGTCCAACTCAAGTCTCAAGTCTTTGAGCTAGAGTCCAACTCAAGTCTCAAGTCTTTGAGCTAGATTCCAACTCAAGTCTCAAATCTCTGAGCTAGAGTCCAAGTCAGGTCTCAAGTCTCTCGTGGTTATAGTGAATGTTGTATCAGCTGCTGCCTTCAATCCAGGCTGCTTATAAAACTGCATACCTGTAAGGAATTCTGTAACTGTAACCTGTTTTTCACAGAGCACAACCATGTGACGTGCAGTGCAATCAATGACAGCTTATTATTATTATTACATTATATTATTTACTGTAAGTCAACACACTCCTCAGACTCTCAAACCCAGTGCAACGTCAACTAAATAAAACTGTAACCTGCAAACAATAAACCTGCAACCTGTTTGCAGCCGACGCTAATGATTAACGTGACGGCAGCCACCGGTAGCTGTAAATAATGACGACCACCACAAGTTTTCGTATGGAATTTCGTCACTAAATCCACTTCTGAGAAGTTTTGAGGTGAGGAATCAGCTGTGTAGATTTCGAGTATTGAAGGTTCAAACGCTTTAACTTAAATCCAGAGTCATTATGTCGCGGCGGTTGCGTGTGGCGTCACTTTGACATTGAGGGGTACGCTGCTATCTCTGGGCATATGTGCAATGGAAAAAGGAGCACGGCCAAACCAAGGCGAGGCGAGCTGAGCTGGTACTGGTGATGGAAAAACAGGCTAAGTATATCCTCACTGACCAGGGGATGAAACATGTTAAAGCAGCAGCCCTGTAGCTCGTTCATGCAGAGGATAAACTGGCCGGCCCTCCTGTCCTGCACGCAAAACAAGCTAACAGACTGATATCTGAGAGACAGCTTCATTTCCACATCAGTGTCTTTGAGTCAAACCACTTGGGCACCAGGACGTCCACAGCCTATCTTGTATTTTTGTATATGTTTTATTAAAACCACTCGTGTGAAGCATTTCTACTCCAGCTCTTTGTTTAAAGCCCTCTGCTCTGAGAGAAGAAGAAGAAATGAGCGTTCAGTGAACACTGACAACAAACCCAACGGCCGCTTCCTCCTCGGCCGCGGTGAGCTCAGCTTTCTGTCACGCTGCGGTTTAAGAAAAAAAACCCTGATACAAACCAACTCCTGTCTCGCTTCCTGTAGTAAAACGGTCGTCTGCTCAGCCGAGCAACAACATCCAACACGGGGAGAGAGAGCGCAGAGCGAGCTGCAGCGTGACGAGGCGCTTTGATAAAGCAGCACGCCTTCAGTCACAAACAACAACAACATGCAACACGTGCAGTCTGAACATCATTTAGAAAATGTTCAAAAGAATTTTTTTTATGGCTTTTTTCCAAAGCAGACTTTTTGACTAATCACATAAACAACGGCTCTGATCTGTTCCTGCGTCCCAGTCGGCCATGACGGCGTGACAGTGTTGCACAGGAGTCCGTGCGCCTCCTGCGAAGGTTACAGCAGCAGGTCACAAACAAAAGAGTGCAGCGAGTTTAACAGAATTATTTTATTCCCACTGAGGGTTTCAGGCAGAAAGGTCAACTTTATAGATCAGTGTTGGGAAAGTTACTTCTAAATTCTAATACATTATAGATTACTAGTTACTTCATTTGAAACTAACCTAGTTATATTCCAATATTAGTGTCTCTGGATTGTTACACTACTTTTGAGTGACTTCACTGCGGTTTAATGGGCTCATTATTCTGACAGTGCTGTAAAGGTGGGTTTTAGCGATGTGCAGAGTTATATTATAAACACACACACTGTAATAGTCATTTTTTGCCTGCAGTTCTGGTTTGACTGGAGACGTTTCGATTCTACTGGACACTGGGCTGTTTCCAGGTCTGCCCTCATCGACACCCAGTCCAGCACCACCTCGGCCAACTTCTCAGTTCTACTACAAACACGGGCAATTTCAAAGAAGCTCTTGGCCATTAGCCACATTTGGGGTCCCTAACAACCTTTTCCAAATTCAGTGTTAGACTCATCCAGGCCACACTCACACATTCAGTTACTCAGAGTGATTATAAAGCACAAAAGGTCCTTACAGTTCTGTAAAATACACAGACTTCATCTGTCAAATTCAATCTTGTGCACGACATTAATCAACGTATTGGTCAAATTATGTGCTAAACTGACATACAGTGAGTATATGCTGTGTCGGCTAAATGATGATAGTAATATAAACAGAGGTTTACCACATGTTCAGCTTATTATACTGTAACCATGTTTGCAGCTGTGAGCTGTGATGAGCTTCTCACTAGTGTTACTGTAGGTCAGTTTTCTTGAGGCTGTTACAGAAGAATCTTTATTCATATAAAGGGAAACACAGCATTCAGGTGTCAGGTGACGATTCCAACTATAATATAATGCAGTAAAGCTCTCAGGCTCTCCGTGTTGATTTTAGATATAGATATATTTCCTCCTGTAGTTTTACAAATTTTACAAGGTTGGTCATTATACATGTATTTGTCATTATACAACACAAGGTTGCTGTAAAATGAAACAAAACTTTTTCTTTGTCTTTGTTTGGCGAAGTAACCTCTTTAAACATGACTGTGGCACCTTTACTCACCTCAGTGATGTGAAATCATTCAGTTAGAAACTCCTGCACTTTAGCTCGTGTGTTTCAGCAGGTTTCTGTTCAAAACTTTCTGCACATTCAGAATCTCTCCCACATATCGCGTTCTCTGACAGGTCCAGAAAAAAAAGTGATAATATTACGAGAATAACATCATTTATGAGAATTTCTAACATTTTTAAACAGTCTACCTGCCCTATACTCTGCTGTGTATAAGCCTGCGATGCTGCTCTGCTGATTTGGGCCCTGCAGACACAGAACCGTTTGGGACTGAACTACTGGATGAGATGAGATCAGACAGAAATCTCACCACAAATGTTCACTTCAGCACCTCAGATAAAGTGCAGCTCACAGTCCCAAACAGATTTTAGAGGTTATTTTGCAAAACTCTCAGTTATTTACCGCGACTCACAGCGAGATCGCATCAGCTGGGAGGAGTTCACTCGCCCCGACTCGTTATCAATTTGTTTTTCACTGCGTGAAAAAAGCGATGTGTATCGTTAAAACGTATTAAAAATTGTCAAAATTTTACATTTTTTGGCCATTTATTCGTTATGGTTTTATTCTTCTGTTTGTTTTGGCTGCTCTCTTTGGGCCCCTGACAGCCTGCAGTGTTCGCTTATGTTTTAATGATAATAATACATTTATTTATCATCTAAAAAGTGTTGTTATTTATAAAAAACAGGAAGTAAAGTGTCTAACTTCCCATTTAAGAGTTAACCGTAGATCTTTGCTTGGGCCCCCCCCCAGACCTTGGGCCAGGGTCATCTGTACCCTTTGAGCCCCCCGACGGCTGGCCTGGCTGTTTCAGTCGATACCATAAAAGGTATCGAGTAGCGATACCCGTCCCTACGCTGTCAGGATCGGGACCAGAACTCAGAGTAAAGTTCAAAAGGTTTATTCCTTCTACACGAGTGCAAACAGGGATGTGGGCTGGGCGGTAGTCGTTCTGGTTAGTCAGACGGTCCAATGCTCAGGGTTTCTGGTGAGTATCCGAGTCGGAGATCCAGGGTGGACTCTGCGGCCGAGACAGGGAGAAAACGAGTTAGTTACAAACGATACAGGACGTGTTCGTACTGAGTGGTACAACGATCCACCGGGGGACTGGAAGGTTGATCCGGTCTTTTAAAGGTGAGTGGATTACAGGATGTGGAACAGGTGTGCTTGATTAACATGATGAGCCTCAGGTGAGTTGACCACACAGAAAGGCCGGGTCAACCGGGGTTTGAACCCATGACCTTCTTGCTGTGAGGTGACAGTGCTAACCACTGCACACCACATAATAATAAAAGTAATAATAGCAGCATCAGCAGTGTTTTGACAGCAGCAGGTTATAGTTAAGTGGTTAAATTAGTAGTTAAATATAAAATATGTTTCTTCTTCTTCTTGGTAACGGACCAATCACAGACACTGTGACGTTTTGTCCAGCAGCCTCAGGATGACAGCAGAACATGTTTTACTGATATAAATATTAGCAAAATCAAAAGGTTTGTTTTATGTTCACATTATCAGCGCCGACCTTTTCCACAGTCGAGTCTCTCAGATGTGGAATCGATGACGGTCAGTTGAGTCGGCCGATCTGTGGGTTCGCTGCATGGCTCATTGACGGACTGATTAATTGGTCGTTTGACTTTGGCGTCCGTGTCAGCGTGTTTGGATGCTGCTGTGTTGTTGTGAAACAGGGAGCTCTGCTCGTAGTCCGACATCACAAAGCTAATGAGGTGAAATATTTACACTCTGCTGAGGAAGCAGCCTAACGGGCTCTGACTGACCTCTCTGCACACAGACACTGATAATGACCACATATTTACATCAGGTCCAGAGTCCAGCTGGTGGGACTACGCCCGTCAAGCTTTCCACTCAGGCACCGGCGGCAGATCCTTCCTTTCAGACAGCAGCTTCTCATTTCCAATAAAGACTGGAGATACTTTAACCTGAGTATTTCTTTACGTTAAAGTTAGTATATCTATTTTATGCAATATACTTCTGTACTCCACTGCCTTTGTCTGACAGCTTTAGATAAACTGCAGGATGAAGAAAAGTCTGCTCCTTCAGCTAGATCAACTCTTTAAACCCCCCCCCCCGGACCAAAATGCATCATTACAAACCTGAAAACAGGCTGTTGTTCTGATTGTTTAGAGCTACGAGGTACGAGGTGAGCTCAACCTTCAACATCTTCAACAAATTCAACATAAACATTCCTGCTGCATGAATATTAAGCTCGAATATAGTCTAATAATACCAATATTTGGACCCCGACACATCACTTTTATGACATCCTGTTCTAGATCCATATCTCTTAATATGGAGTTGGTCCCCCTTTGCAGCTCTAACAGCTTCCACTCTTCTGGGAAAGGTTTTGTCTGCGGGGGTTTTGACACTGATGTTGGACGAGAGAGCCTGGCTCACAATCTCCGTTCAAGTTCACCCTGAAGGTGTTGGACAGGGTCAAGTTCTACCACACCAAACTGGGGAAAACCATTTCATTAATGGTGCTGGCTTTGTGCACGGGGGGAAAGGCCAAACAGAACCTGTTGGAAGAACTACTGTCTAAGAAAGAGCACACCATGAAAAAACCAGCATTATTAGGACAGGGGTGTCCCAATACTTCTGTCCATCTAGCGTATCTTATACAGAAACTTCCAGGATCAGCTCGATATTCCATCCCTGAACGTTTTACTAACCTGTAACCTTTTCCTGCTTCACACAGACTTGGTGATGTGGTCCTCCGGTCCTGGTTCATCAGGGGTAAACTGCGCTCTTATAAAACCTTCTTAACTATCCAAAAATTCATTTGTGTGTGTGTGAAAATTCACCACAAGATGTGAAACGGCATCAAAGAGACTGTTTGTGTTCAGACGGTTTGATCACATTTTCAGAGCCTGTCACATAAAAACTGAGCTGTTTTTTAAATTTTATTCTAGATGGAAAGAATTGGTGCCGATAATCTCCCAACATGAGAGAGAGAGAGAGAGAGAGATAGAAACGGGGGAGGGAGAGTCAGACGTGATGGAGGTCTGGGCAGGAAGATAAAGGGGCAAGCCTTCACTCGCTTCCTCTGCCCAGCCCCACCCCCACCCGCCGCCTCCATAAAACAACTTTCATCCAACCCTCGCCAAAGACAATTTTTCAAAGCGGCGAGAAAGTAGGCCACAAAGTTTGGAGGGAGACAGAGAGCGTGAGGTGGTGGTGGTGGGGTGAGTCAAACAAACTGACGCTTCATTTCGCCCCACATGACGTGAAGCAAAGAACCTTATCTCTCATCGTCACGCCAGATTGGGGCAGAGGCGTCTCGTCCAAACTGGCTTTGGCTGTCGAATCAGCAGATCCCCTTCTTGTCAAAAACTCAATGACGACCCATCGCGAGACGGCGGGGACGTAAAAAGGCCGCAAGACTGAAAGAGACACGTCGCTTGTGGTCATTCTGCGTCTCTTTTCGTTTGTTTTTGTGGTCGTTTAGAGTCTCTTTGTGGCCCCCAGGCCTCTTGGGCCCCTGTCCAGACATCTGCCCTAGTCCGACATCGCGACCATCTCCTCCATTAATGGTCAGCTCAATGTGGCAGCGTTGCAAGCGTCTGTCAGAGTGGGGCGTTCATGGGGAGGATTGTTGAGGCTGCTGGCAAACTGAGGCTCTTATCTGACCAACCACGAACACAGATTTTGGCGGGAATGGACAACTGCGATCACGGGAGGGGATTAAAACAAAAAGACGAGTGAGCCAGATCACTAAAGACAGAGGAGTTCAAGGAAGGAAGGAAGGAAGGAAGGAAGGAGGAAGGAAGGAAGGAAGGAAGGAAACAAAGACAAAAAGGGATGAATGGAGGGCGGATTATTGACAGGAAGTAAGAAAGCTGACGGGAACAGGTGTGACGAACTGAACCGAAGAGAAAAGGGAGGAAACAGGTGGCACAGAAGGAATAAAAGAAGGAATTAAAGCAACATTATTTGGTCATTTTAATTTTAGCGAGCTATAAGATGAAGAAGAAGAAGAAGAGAGTATATAATGTACAATGGGAGCAGCCCAGCTATATTCTAACTTTGGGCAGGTTTGTGCAGCGATCATGAGGAGTCCAACGAAGGTTGAGTTCAGTTTGAACTGAAGAAGTCTGTCAGATGAGGGAGTCGAGTTGCCCTTGACCTCAACCTTTGTTGGATAACCGTGACCTGGATGACTGAGAACCTTCACAGACAGCAGCAAGCAGTGTTTGTTTTTACGCCACCGGCTGAAATAAAAAAATGAAGCAAGTGAATCCCGACTTTTGAACAGCTGTTTTTCTGCACATGTATTTCCAAGAGCAGTGTTCAGTATTTTTATGCAGCTCTCGTCGAGTCCGAGCATCAGTGACGGAGTTCCTTCTGTAAGTTTCACGTTGCTGTGCCGCTTCAGCAGACGCTTTGTTTGTGCGACCAGCAAAAAGCTTTCAGCCTCGAACAATTCAGAATTTATAACGGACGACAATTGTTCTCAAAGCATCTTAGACCGTAGCAGCATTTAGTGAGATTCAGCAGAAACATGCGGTGATGACCCCGTTTGATCAGCATGCAGAGCCAAGTAAAAGGACCTCTGAGAGGCGCTTGTGGTCGTGGATTCACGTCGAGGATGGTGCGTTCAGTAAGGAGTAACGCAGCGTTACTTGCCTTAGTAACTGTAACATTACACTACTAGTTACTGGGGAAAGTAATATTATTACAGTAACTCGTTTCTGCCCAGCAGAACTAAAAACACAACCTGTTTTCACTGCCTGACTCGTCACATACGGACGGACGTGATGTTACTTACGTAGTTATTTCAGCTCAAACTATAATCTTTTCCTAAAACCTAACCAAACTGCAACGTTTCACATTCATTTTCACATTAAGTATTTTCAGCAGTCTAATCAGATGTTGCATATTTGTTGTTGCTAATTTTACCGCAGAGCCGTAAAGGTTGCAAAATGACGCTAAATTGGTTCCCGGGGTGACGCCAACGGGTTCTGACCGAGCGACCAGTGTTGGGCAAGCTACTTGGAAAATGTAGTGAGCTAAGCTACTAGCTCCTCTACATTAAATGAAGCTTCACTACACAGAAGCTACCCCCAGTGAAATGTAGCAAGCTAAGCTACAGCAACGTGGCAAAAGTAGCTTAGTTACATCTAAGCTACTTTTAATTTTTTAATAGTTTATAGTTAGGTCATTTATATGTAAATATTTATATACACACACACACACAACATAGGCCTAGTTTATATTGAACCAACTTAATTCCACAGTAGCAATAGAAGAAAGACTAAAAACCTGCTCCAATGTGTGAGAGAGCTAAATCAGACACAGAAACTCTCCTACTTGCTGCCATATCATTGCTGCTAAATGTACTTCCTCATGCAACAAACGGAGAACCATTGTTGTTTGTATAAAGCAACTTAATTATCAAATTATTAATAAATTTAATTAATTAATTATTAATTAAATCTAGATTTTTTTATAGTTTATATGTGACTTTGTGCTCTGGCAACATTCCAACCTAAACAACGTAAACATTCATGGCAGAGAGAGAGCGATAGAGAGAGAGACACTCCGTCGCACGTGTCTTTATTCCCCTGCAGCAAAGTCGCAAACATCAGCCCAAGGATCGGTACGTGATGTCACCATCACAGGAAGCGCTTCTGCCGGCTGTACATACAGGTCCGTATGTGGCGGTGGTGTCACTTACTGATCCATCAGAAATGCTTGGGAAAATGTAGCGTGTGTGGAAGCTACCGCGCTACTCGGTCAATAAAAGAGCTTCGTTACTGAAAAGCTATTTGATTCAGAAAATAGCGACGCTACCACCAAGCTACTGAGAAATGTAGTTAAACTAGTAACGGCGCTACTTGTAGCGACGCTACTGCCCAACACTGCGAGCGACCATATGTGACGAGCCGGGAGTGAGAATGTGTTGATGTTGCTTTAAATAAGGAGAAAGCTACAGGAAGGAGGAAAGGAAGTAAGGACAGGCAGAAGGACATGGGAATGAGGAAGAGAAGAATGTAAAAAAAAACAAGATGGAGGAAGGCTGAAGGAAACTCTTTAGATGAAGGAAAGGAGGGAAAATTTTAGGATGGATGAATGGCAGAAAGAAAGGAAGCTGAAAGAAGCAGGTGGGGAGGAAGGAAATAGGAAAGGGAGGGAGGGAGAATGGAAGGAAGGAAGGATGTGTAAATGTGGGAAGAAAGAAGCAAGGAAGAAACAAAAGAAGAAGGGAACAGCAGAGTGATGGAAGCAAGGATGCAGGGACGGTAGAGAAAGGGAAGGAAGGAAGGTGGGAAAGAAGGAAAGAAAGTAGGTGAGGACAGAGGAAAAAGAGAGGAGAGATGGAAGTAAGGAAATGAAAAAACCAAGGAAGCTGATAGAAAGATGGCTGAAGGAAAAAAAGGAAGGAAGGAAGGAAGGAAGTAAACACGGAGGAACAGATGAATGTGAGGAGGGAGAAATACAAGTAAAGAAACAAGTGAGCGAGGGAAGAAAGGAAAAAAGAAGAAAAGGAAGCGATGGGTTCGAAGGAAGGAAGGCAGTGAGGAAGGAGGGAGAGAGGAAGGAAGGAAGGACCCTGGATAAACAGTGGGAAGATACAAAAAATAAAAATAAATACTCAATTAATAAACAAACGTTCTGTTAAATGCTTTAAAATGTAAAATTATAAAGGTAATTAAGACAAAGGCGAATAAATAAAGAAGCAAACTGAAAGATATTTAAATCTATATCTCATTCTATAATTTAATTAATGCCTTGATTTATTTTTTAAATGTATTTTTGGTAATAGGTTTATTTGTTTATTAAGGTTTTTTAAATTTCTGTATTCATTTTTTGATTGTGGCAGACGCCGTCCTCCGTAGGACGAAAGCAGAACAATGTAATTAAATACCATTCATTGGTTCATTGCTTCACATTGATGTCGGGCTGCAGGAGGTGGATAAAAACCCTGTGACCCTGCTGACCTCTGACCTCTGACCTGTGGGTCACCTGAGGTTTCCGTGCAGACCGGCTTTGATCATTTTCTTCAAACAGAAACAAGAAGTAGTTTCTTCTGTAGCCTTATAATGTGAGACCTCACCTGATCTTCTTCATGCCAGTGAACTCCCAGAAGGCCTTGGGGCTGCTCTGCGTGTGTGTGTGTGTAGCCATTTTATCGGCGTGTTTATTTATGGCTCAGCACTCAGGCAGCTGTTAAGACGCCTGAGTGCTGAGCCGGCTGATCGTCACACTTCTGCTTTAGTTGAAGAGGTTTCTCTGAATGTGTGTGTGTGTGCGTGTTTGGTGTGTTATGTGTGTGTGTTATTTTGTCACCACGCTTATGTATGGCGCTGCACTCAGGCAGCTGTTAGGACGCCTGCAGGGTGATCATCACACTTGCGGTTGAGGGGGGAGTGTTTATATTTCCATGTGTGGGCTGGCAGGTTTTATCATGTGTGCAGTGTGTGTGTGTGTGCGTGCGCGTGAAAAGGTAAAGTAAAGGTCGTCACCAGGCGCTGTACGAGTTGTTTGCATGTAAACACCACGCCGTTGCTGGGGGTCGGAGTAGGAACTGCCGGCTATTTTGAGGTTAACACCCTCCACTCGCCACCCGGCCGCCCTGCGAAAGTATCCCAGCAACGTCTGCTCGTATTCAGGCTTTCGCCAGCTGATCCCCCCCCCCCCCTCCCCCCGGAACAGCAGCGAGGGCCCTGACCATCTTGGAGCCCTGGGCGAGACTTTAAATTGACTCCCCAACACTAAATGCTCAACATGCCCGACAATAAAAAGTCCACTTTGTTGTTTTTTGTTCGCTGTCCTCCGGCCGCCTCCCCGTTCTCCTGCAGGTTCTGCTGCTTCCTGCGTGGGGAAAAAAACAATTTAAATAAATAATAAAACTGACGAAGGAGCACATTAATACTCTTTTGTTAAAGTAAAACCTGTCCTCATTCTCTATAGCAGGCTGCCGGGCAGCTTTAAAAGAAGAGAGAAAGAAAGAGACGCAACAAACAGTTTATCTGTAACACTGTGTGCAGAAAACTGTGTTAGTGACTTCAGTGTGTTTCAGTTACTCTATTCAGAGGTTGTGAATACTGAACGTTCACTCTGCCTGTCTGCGTACATGTGTGCATGTGAGTGTTTCAACGTATCTGTTTTTAACATAGGAGAAAAAAAACAACACTTTTTGAGTGAACTGTTTATGTCACATGTCCAAAAATAACGTCCTGATCGATACCCAGAGTCTTGAGTGTAGTGTTTCCTGTTGTAATGACTGCTGTTACCCCGGCAACTAGGGGAAGTGCTAAAGTCATGCCATTGCTTTGGGTAAATATGAAACTATGTTGTAAAGGCTTATAAAGGAGCTCTTACTGGGGAAAAAAAGAGTCCACGTCAGGGGTCGGGGTCATCGATCCTCGATCCTCAGGAACTGTTTTAAATGTTCTGCAGGAAAACTCAACTAGATGAACAGCCAAGTCAATAATGAATCAATGAGTGTGATCAGAATACTGCTTCAACATCGTAGCCTCGGGTCTGGGGGGGGGTCCTGCCCCAGAAAAGTTATTAAAGCATATTATATATTAGCATATTAGCACATGAAAGACTTCATTCTGGCCTTTTCTGCCTGAGTTTCTCAGGGAAACTAAATTCAAGCAGCAGGTGACAATTCAAAATCTAAAAAAATAATAGAATATAATGCTTTTAAATATCCTGTGTTCCTCCTGTAGACAAACGTTTCCAATTCAATACAATCCCTGCTGAGTCAGCACACATGCAGGTCTGAGTCAGCCTTCCCTCCTCCTTGGTGTCTTTAGCATGTTTCACCTTTTCACCACAAATAAGTTCATTTTAATTTAAGTTATAAACTCCTGGATTTTAATAGCTCCTGTGTTTCAGCAGCTTTTCTGCTCATGTTCAAACCCCCACCACCCCATACGTGTGTCCTGTCCTCTGACATGTCGAGTAAAAAGTCGTGACATTACCACACTGACGTCGTCATTTCATTAGAATTTGTGTTATTTTTAAGTCTACCGGTCCTGTACTCTGCTGCGCATTACTCAGTGCTTCGCTGGAAGTCTCCCCTTCAGACCGACTCAGCGCACAGACCGCATGTTACCTGTGAAACCGAAACTAACTGAAACAGCTGCCATCCGGCAGAAATCTCACCGCAAATCCACACACACACCTTAACCTCAGCAGCTCCGAGAACGTGCACACTCCCAAACAGAGCAAGGCCTCCGGTTTTAGATGTTAATTGCAAAACTCTACACAACAACACGAATTATCACAAATGTCCCAGCAGCAAAAACGTTCTGTTGCGGAGCCCCCTGACATTTTATGCCCCAGGCAACCGCCCACAAGCGGATGTAGGCTGGTAGGGGGCCCGCTATGTGGACTACCGAGTTTAGCTCAGTTGATTGAAGTCCATGATTTGATCCGCCTCTGAGCCGGGAATGTTGGTGGTAACAGAGGCGGAACGATGTCTGTGTGAGAAGCCACAGCCGGCACGCCGGAACAGGAGTGACGTTTCAAGCTGTTACCAGTCGCGGTCATTTTTAATCGGTCTAAATCCACCGACTACAGCTGCGCCACGGTTCTGTTCGGTCCCCAGCCCGGCGTCAGCGTCCTCTGGAAGTGTCCCAGCAGTGACTTGTTGTTTATTTGTCATTTTTCTGCTTCTACCACCTTCTCCACAGCTCTCTCTGCTGCCGTTTTCTTCCGCCAACTTCAGGCTGAAGATCCACAGGTAGCATTTCACAATAAGAGCATCTTGCCTGCTCGATTTCGCTGACATGCTTAGATTTTGTTACGATTCGTGGGCAGGAAAACAGGTTGGGGTGCGACAGAAACAGGCAGGTTCAGCTCAAGAGATTTATTCCAAAAACTAAAAGCGAGCACGCTTACAGACTGAGTGGCTGAGTCCAGAGAAATCCAAAGGCATTAAATCCAAATGAGCAAACGAAACGAAAATCCAAACAGGTAATCCAGACTCCACGAGACAGGCAGGACAAAACACCGAATGAGACAGGGAACTGAAGCCACGGCAGACAGGGCGTAACACGTACAGTGACCCGACAATGAAGATGTTGGCAAATGTGTGTGCCTTGTTTCCTCGTTTTGCACGCTTTAACAACTGATAAGATGCTGTAGATACTTAATTTAAAGCTCCTTAAATCGATTTTTTTCCCATATTAACAATAATATAATGTTATGGCTGAGAGGCGTAGGTACATGTCTGGGTTGCAGACATTACTGCCCCATCTTTAAAGACACCTCAAGCAGAAACTGCTGCTCCTGCTTCATTTAAAATAATGGCAGCTCCATCCACACACTCGGGGGAAAACGTCAACTCTGACAGTGTCAGTCAATTCTCATTTAAGAGATTACACGCCGCGGGTCGCTACGGCAGCACGCCGTCAGCTCGGCCCCGAACGTTGAGCTAATGGGAGGAAGACAGCGGCTGAAAATGCCACTGTAATCAAATACCGATATCTTTGGAGATCGATGAGGGACCTGCCGTCATCAGGAGGCGGAACAGGCATCGGGCTTAGCAACAGTAACTAAGGGGGGCGTGTTATCCCAGGGCGTCACGTATGGTCAAGAGCCCTTGGCGTCACTTTTTAAGTGTCGTTTTTGTACGTGTAGGCCTCTGATCAATATGCAAACATCCAGTTATACTTTCAAAATAAAACTAGTGGTTAATGTTGTGCAACAGAGCAGTTTGGTTAGTTTGATGCAACAAAACTACTTGATTGGGTTTAGGAAATGATCATGGTTTGGTTAAAATAACTACGTCACTTACGTAAAGTAACTACAAATGGTGCCCACAGGTTACAGAAGCACGGCTGTGACTTGGAGCTCGCTGAGTGAGTATTTGTGAGGGCTGTCAGTTGACATAGGAGAGTTCATCTCTGCCAGCTTTGGTGCAGAATAACACTGAGGATGAACGGACAGACAGGCGGCTCAGTCTGGTGAGCTGGCGGGCCCCCGGCTCCTGATAGGGCCCAGCAGGATGTTTCCAGGAAACCCACAAACGCACACATACACAGCAGCAGCCGTCCTCCGGCCCCGCGGAGCTGCAGCAGCTGATGTGAGGAGTCTGGTTTATCGCCGGGAGCAGCAGTGGAATCAGATTAAAGAGGTGGATCGGGACCTTAAAGGAGAAATCCTCCTCTGATCCGTCCGTCTCCTATCGACAAAACATCAGATCTTCAGCACCTTCCAGGAAATATGACTAACTGACTTTTATAACCACCACTTTCTGTCCACCTGCGTCGTCTGTTCTTCACCACGAACCTCCGAACAGCTTCTTTAATTATCTCCTGGGTACAGACAGCTGATCACATCTCGTTCTGTCTACACGCTGCTGTGGGTGATGGTTATTGAACGCCAGTTAATCTTCCCAAGGGAACCGTCACTTTTTGAATCTGATCGACTATCATTCACTAGGGTTGGGAGGAAACAATCGATTGTCAGATGATGCAGACGTGGAAGTGTGTGAGAACAGAGACACGTTAGAGGAGACACGCCTCTAAATCGCATCCTCAATATAACACTATGGGGAAAGCCCGTAACGGTAAAGATGGCGGTTATCCCGCCGCTCCTGCCAGAAAGCCAGTCGTCTGCTTTTTACACCAATCATGTGTTTCCACTGACGTAAGGGTCTGTTTTACTTCTACTGCACATGCACGGAAGAGGTGAGGCATGCGCAGAAGAAGTATAACCGGTCGGGAAAAACGCTTTTTAAACCTTATTTTAGGGCAAAGTCGTCAAACTTTTTCAGATTTTACTCTGCACGTTCATTCAGACAGGAGCCTGGTCTCGTTAGTCCGAAACAAATGAGAGCGAATGAGAGAGAGCGAGCTGCAGAACGTGACGGTGAAAGTTAGCAGAGAAAAATATTAGCAGTAAGTTTCAGTCTGGCAGTGAACGAGCAGCGTCGGTCGCTGTGTGTCCGTTAATAAAAGTGTCGTTTCCCCAACGGCTGGAAAAGTGAAGGGGGTTAGCGAGAGCTAACATCTCCTCTGTACAGCACGTTTTATGTCTGGTACGTAACGTTAGCTAAATTAGTAACAAAATAATATTAATTAGCTGTATGAGATTACTAAAGCCCTATTTATTACTCCTGCATAGGGTCTACGTTCGTACCTACGCCGTAGGCTACGCATGTAGCCATGCATTTATACTTGTGCGTCTGTGTCCCCGTCATTCTGCGATTACACCCCCAAACGCTAGTCAGCAGTAGCGCTACAGCGTCCACTGTGTTGACTTTTGCCAGCCGAGCAGGCTAACTTCCTGTTTAGCCCTCCGCTAATGTAAATGGGGGTAAAATTGTAAATGTGCGGCTGGCGTAGCCTTTTCAAATGTTACCGAGCGAACGGATCACAGTCTGATAGCGAAACGAGTCATTTCGCTCGGGTTGTGACGGTCAAATATATTGATTCACCGGTGTTACAGCCGCCCTTTTGGCCGCCAGTAAAAGTTACTTCAAAGTGCTGGGCACTTCCTGTTGGCTCGAAGGCGTTGCGAGGCTACCCAGCCGACCAATCACAGAGCTTACGGTCGACTTCGACACGACGTGTAGTTACATTTTTGAGGAGGTGCACGTCAGGCTACGGTGTAGGTGATGGCGTAGCTACGCCGTCGGTTCAACGCAGAAGTATATATTACAGTTAACTTACCTACTTGTCAAGGGCTGAGAACATCAGGTACGAGCTTAGACTGAACTGCTGTCCTGTACTGAACATCCTGATAATTATTTCAGTTTTCAGATTCTGGCAACTGGCTGTTACAGAAATGAGGGGCCATGGAGACGAGGTTACTCAAGTAAATTAGAGCTGCGAACTAGTCCTTTTAAGCGAAGGAGGAAATGTTTCTTTTGGATTTTAATGTGCAAATTAAATACTTAGTAATTATCCAGAAAAAAATGATGCATCAGGATTCACGGATAATCGTTTTATAATCGCATCGCGGCCCTCTGAATCGTTAGCGAGTCGTGAGGCGCCCCGAGATTCACACACCTACCATTCACACATGCACACTCAAACACGGGAAACACAGCAGGTGCCAATCAGTGTGAAACATGACGGACTCAAAGGCTGCGTTCAGACTGCAGCCAGAGTGACCCAAATCTGCCACAACAGCCCGAGTCACACGGAATCCGATCTGTTTGGATTCGGGACACTTGTGTGTGGTCCAAATCAGATACCAGTCTGATTGATTGAAATGTGACCTCAGTCTGGACGTCCACCTTGGAGTTCATGCAACTCTGACGTCACTCACAGTTCTGCGCTACACGAAACCGCGGTGAACGACAAAACTCCACAAAAGCCGTAATAATCAATTGTTTCTCCTCGTCTCCACTATCATCTGCTCACAGATGCGCCAGCTCGCTACCTGGACACAGCAGAGAGAAGTGCTGTGGGGCAGAAATTAATGTAATGAGCACAAAGTTGTGAACATCTGTGACCCAAAGAGGAAACCGGGAGAGGGCGATGAAATACAGGAGGAAGTAGGAGCTAACCTCCGTGGCGTCCTGTTTTTCTTCTGCACGAGGGTCACTTTCAGGCCGTGGACAGCTCACACTTCAGTCTGATTTGGGCCACATTTCATTACGTCACTGTGTGCGTCACCATACGTCTTTGCCTGGTAAAAGAAAGGTTCTAGTCCAGCAAAGAGTTGGTGATGCTTTGGAACCAGTTTTCCTGGAATAAGAACTGGTTCTTTGGCTGTCGAAACACAAGGAACTGGTTCAAGTGTAGGCATCGACTCCTAACCGGCTCTCAAAAGGGCCAGAACAAGGACTCGACTCTGTGGTGATATTTTGTACATCCAGTAAAGTCCGGTAGAAATACTTGCAACATCTCTTCCGGGTATTTTATGTATCATAGCAACCAAAGCAGTCGGTAAAAACACTGCTCCTCAAACGCTTGCTAGCACTTCCTGCTGGTCGTTTTCAAAAGAGCAGCTGGAGTTTTCATCTGGCAAAAAAACACTTTGGTGGACAGGGGCCCTAAAATAGTAAATTGTTATAATACATTAAAATACATTATGCAACAAACAAAAGGTAAAAATCAGATCTTATCTGCTTATAAAAACGTGGGTTCCCACAAACTCACACCAGACAGTCAGTCCAGCACCACACACTCTGCGTTTATACTAAACGGTTCCGGGGACTTGGGATCTGACAGAGTCAGACAGAAACAAAGACTGTCGTCGTCAGCTGGGTGACCTTGTGTGTGATGTGTTTTACACAGAAAAGCAAAATCAAACAAACAAAACTGTGGATGAACCTCGACGCCGAGAGGAGGAAACAGCAGGTTTCTGTCTGTTACCCTCTCGTGTTCGGCCAGTATTACCAAAGTAGTGACTGTCAGTAAAAACAGAAGAAAGTCTCGCCCTCTGGTAACCTGATGGTAGCTGATGTCAGCCGCCTTCTTTGCACAGACTCTTGCCTGCACAGCCCTTTCTTTAACCCCACACACCAACACGATCTCACTCTCAAACGGTCACATATTGGTGCTTGTTCAGGGCCTTTTGGCGTCATTTTTTGACGTTTAGGGCTCCGCAGTCAAGTTAGCAATGCTTAGCAACAACAAATATGGAACTTCTGGTAAAGTCAGCAACAATACATATGCAACGGCCGGTTAGACTTTAAAAATAAAATGCTAGGGTTTTGAAACGGCGTGTTATTAAAGTTGTGAAACGTTGCAGTTTGGTTAGGTTTAGGCACAAAAACTACTTGGTTAAGGTCAGGAAAACATCATGGTTTGGGTTAAAATAACTACTCAAGATTTCCACCAAGGTGGACAATAAACAAAAATAATAATAATAATAACTACGTACGTCAGTTAACACTTAAGTTAACTAACGTCACTTAAATCACTTTACGTAACTTGCCTAAATAAAAATATTTAATGTTGACTTTTTGTTTCACACGGGACACGAACCCCGGAGTCCGGGTTCAATCCCCGACTGTGACACATCCACCATTGTGTCCCTGAGCAAGACACCTAACGCCTCGTTGCTCCAGAGGCGTGTGACCTTTAACATAAATAACAATTGTAAGTTGCTTTGGATAAAAGCGTCTGCTAAATGAATAAATGCACAACAAAAAGATCGCGTTACCAACTGGGGCACGGACGTTAACAGACGCGGGCTTTTACCAGGCATCTGATGCTAAGACCCAACCGCGGCGGACCCATATTGGGACTAAAAGTCAGGATATTTCAGACGCCGCTTGATGGTCTAAGCGTGACACCACTTGACGTCAGCAGCTGATAAAGCAGATGGTGTGAGGCTCATTTCAAACGAGCCTTATTAGTGCAGTGACCTTCACACGCAGCAGCTCCGCCCGTCTTCAACCTGAGCAGAGGTGTGTTCAGCCAAACACCTGCGAGCATTTGCTGAGGGCCAGTATCTGCTGCCCTTTACATAAGCTGGCAGCACGACGGCTAACTGCTTAGTCAACGCGTTGGCATCGTTCTCGCGCTCCTGATTAGGTTTCCTGCCTCGGCGCTCCCTGGCTCTTCAGTCGGGTCATCATAGTGTCACGTACGCCGGAACGAGGTGTCTTTTGAGTGACACCCAATCCCTTTAATCTCTCGTCATAAATCCTCGCTCTTTCTCCGTCCAGTTCCCCGACGTCGTTTGTGCTAAACTGAGCGGCTCGTAACCCGAGGCTGCGAGCGTGTTGTTGTAGCAGCGGAGGTTAAGGCAGCGCTAACCCCCTCCCATGCGAGTCTAAATATAACCGACTCACGGCTGGATTACATGGGCACAGGCCAGGCGTCTCTTATTACCACGACACCCGATACAGGGGACGCACACCGAGGCCATGTGCGCCGAACTTCAGGAAAACATGCAGAGAGTTTCTTCCATCTCGCTTTGTTTGTTGCAGCGCGCAGGTTTACACACCAGCGTGCAGGTTAGTTTGAGACCAGGTTAGAAAAAGAACAATCCGTGCACCGGTGCGATGACCTTGCCAAACGTCCATTCACATTCAGGAAATTTAAGCCCTCATCCAGAAGCTTGTTGAAGACTCCAGTTTCTGAAACTGTTGCTGTTCCCACTGACAAATATGCATAAAAACAAAGACTCCTACATGTTTTCCTCACAGGCTTTGTGACTTGCTCAGTGGAAATATTTTGTACTGTGTTGGTTTCAGATTCAGGTTGCCTGCCAAGTAGGTTTTCACATGCAAGCCTTGGTTATTTTTGGTGCACTACAGTCAGAATGAACATAGTAAGAGAAAAGACAAACTCAGAGTCAAGAAGCACAATATAAAATACAAAATGTAAAAGAAAAAGTGGGAAATAAATCCACTGGAGCTGTTTTTCATGAATCTCTCGGGGTACCGCAGCAAAACAGGGATTAACAAACAAAACACAGAGGCCGAGTTCAGCCCTGACAAAACGCTGCACGTTTCTTTAAACAGAAATGGTTTCGGTGGGGTTCATATGGGCCAGGGGTTGGCAAATAAGTCTGGCCAACTTGTTTTTCAAGTCAGCAGAATCAAAGCAGATGGCGGGCCAGAACATCGTCAAATCCATAATTAATAGACTCCCATTTAATGTGTGATGTTTAGCTCAGTGGACTCCCGGTCGAAGGGTTGTGTGTTCAATCCTCAATTTCTGATAGTATTATTTTTCTCCCTTTTCAACAAATTGATCATGAAGAGATCTTTTTTAAATGTTATTAGCATGAGCAGGAGAGTGGGCCTCATGGCGAGTGCTCCACATCATCCTATGGACGCTTATATTCATGTCCTGGCTTTTTCAGAGGTGTGTCAAGCAAGCCAGAGACGCTTACATTTCCTTAATTGACCCTTCGCTAAGCCGACTGTCGGACCTGTCAGACGTTTATCACGGCGCTGCCTCTGCCTATTACTGCACTCGCTGGAGAAATACTGTCTAATTTTTGTAAAAAGCAATCTCAGAAAGGTTTGCGGTTGCATTGTGCATTTAAAGCTTGTATTCAGGCTGTCAGACTGACTCAAACTGACCTGAAACTATAATGACAGAAGCTAAAGCCTACCGATCACAGAGTAAAAGTGAACCACCGTAATACCTGACTACTGAGAAAGAGGACAATGATATTAAGGATCAGCAGTGTTCCTGTACAGCTAGGTCGGCCTCTGTTCACTATTACAGTCATTAACAAGCAGAACAGCAAGTCTTTATAATGTTACATTCAGTACGAAGCTAGCTAGCGTTAGCTAACTAGTTTACATTAGGAACAATCCACAGCCGACATTTTTCTGGATTTATTTTAGGTTGTCTGCAAAGACGTTCTCACGCTTTTATTTTGTACGCACAATCACTTTGGAGGAAGTCATCATGTGAGTAACTTTTGCTGTCATGACTGAGATCTGTTTCAGCATCAGCCACTATCATGTTGTTGTTGTTTTTTACTGCAATCAACGCCATCTGGCCACGGGCCAGATATTATTGCTTACCTATCGCCTGTTGCCAACCACTGATATTGAGTATCGACTAAATATCGTTATCGCAATATCACGTTACGTTATATTATGTAGAACAACGTCAAAAAAAGTAACGAAAGTTTGCGATATCCTGTCGATTTTGTGGAGAGATGCGTCTGCTTGTGTTTGATTGGGAGCTTTATTTTGATCATGTTTCATTGGCCAGTTGCCCGGTCAAATCCAAGCACGAGGGAATGGATCCACTACCCAACGAACATACCCTATGAAGCGTACCATGTGAGAGAAACGAAAGATAAGCACAGCGAGTCAGAGGAGCGACAGAAAAGTAAGAAGATGACAACGTATCCGAAACAGGGCCCATGTTGTCTTTTGCATATATTTATTATCTGTATCACAATATTCATGATCAATATTGCAATATAAAATTTGTCAATATTTGATAGATGATGATTGATGTGCACAAAATTGATATCGGATGATATCTACAGTGTGAAACACCGGGATGGACGATCAGATGGGGTACTGCAAGTACACGCTGACTTGGTAAAAAACTGTTACAAGACGTGGACACTGGTGGTTTTGATTGTTTGATAGGCTACGTCATTAACCCCTGATGCCTGAATTTATTTAAAATTATATAAGAAAATGTTTTGTTTTTGTTTTCATTTGCTTTCAAGTTTATGCTAAATTAAGTGGAGATTGTTAAATGAGATCTATTAAACTGCGTTTCCAGTCCTACATTTTAGTTCTGTAACTCCTCTATGGCAGCTTTGCGTGATTCAAAGTTCAAAAAAATAATTTTCTGTCTTATACTGACTCTTCATGTAGGCCTTTATTTCAGCCTCTGTCTGAAAACAAGCTGTAGATGCTCCTGTCTCTTTAAACCCCTCCTCTCAGAGCCCACTGTCTTCTGATTGGCCAAGACCTGAAGCATGTTACCAGGCTGTTGTTGTTGCTGGGCGGAACAGGCAGCCTGAGTCTGGGAGCCCATGCCCATATATGGAACACCGGCTTCATCTGTCTCGTATTACGTAGAACCGAGCCATTGGTAGAAGAAGCAGTTGGAAACAGAGCGTTCAGAACAGGAAGAAACCCGAGAGTTTTGCTCACAGGGACTTTTAATACCAATTTTTTTGAAGCTTTGGCCATTTAAACCCCCCCTCCAGTGTATTTTGACATTTCTATGATATTTCATATTTTTCTGAGTCACTTCCTCACAATGTTGATTACCCACATAGTTCGCCAAATATTTTTTGACAAATAGCTTAATTTTGTGCTCAAAGTTGCAAAAGTTGCTGAGTTGTTAAAACGGGGTGGTGACGTATGACTATAGTAATTCCATAAGTCATACGTCATTCTCCAAGTTCGCGAAGGCGCACTGTCACGCCTCGTTAAAAAACCGTCACGCCGTCACACCTCGATAAGTCAGAGCATCAAACCGTTAAACATCGCTATGAGCTAACCGATTTATCAGGTCATTTACTTAGAACTTACAGCAGGTATGTTCATTATGGCATCTGTGGACGCCGTGTTGGAGGACAGAGGACAGAAAACGTGTCGCACTTTCACCTGCCACCGTCTGATATACAGTCTGCAACATGCATTTTACTGACGGCCGTTTTACCAATGCATCGGCGGAGGCTCCCCCCCACACACACCGCGGTAAAGTAAGCGCACTATAAAACGTAGCGGGAGTTATCGTGTGCAGCGCTGACAGGACCATCGACTGTGTGATTGATAACAGCTGATACGCGCACATTAGTTCCTATCATGGGTCAGTAACAGCTGCTCCTGCCAGACAGTAAAGTGGACTAAACTTCACGGTGTAGTGATGTTAACACAGCATATCGTTAGTGAACACTCCAGCCGGTCAGTTTTTGGATGTCATGGTAATGTATTACGTCCGACTATTAACCACACCCCCATTCTCTGTTTGAGAAAGAACGTTCACCAAAAACGGCAGTTAGAACTGGCCGGAGGGGCTTTAACATGAACATCCAACATTAAAACATTGTAGAAAAGTCATAAAATATAGAAAAGCATAACAGGTCTCCTTTAATTTGAAGATAAAACATAAAAAAAAAATAAATTCAGGTATGATGCAAATTAGCGACAACAGGCACAAACGAGAAACCAGTGTTTGCAAAAGGTTCCTAGGTATCGAATAAGCACCAACAGGCCTTCATATACATACGCTATCTCGGCTCACGGTGTCGATGCAAATTCACGACAATCTGCATTAGGGGTTAGTTCTGGTCAGAAACGTTAAACAGAAGAAAACGTGATAAGACAGAAACTTGATCTGGCGTCGGGCAAAGCAGCAGATTAAACCTCTTCTATGACAGAAAGATATTTAAATAACCGAATGAAGATTCCATCAACGTACAGGAGCAGGTATGAGGATTTCAGACGCTGCTGGTACCAAACGTCGACTCTGGCTGCTCGCTTTCTTTTCCAAGCTTCATATTAGACCCCAAAATATCCCCCATCCTACCAGGAGTGTCTGCTGCGTGAACAGAGGAGGATCACAGGATAAAGGTCACAGGTGTAAAGTTCCTGGTGTCGACCACGTTCAGACGCCTCCTGTGCTGCAGTTCAGTCAGGACCAGCTCATTTGGGTTCCAGCCTTTTTGTGTTTGCACTGTGCGTCTATAGTTAGTTATTTATTCATTGATATGTGTTTACTTATTTGAGCAGCCGAGCTTTTAAAAAACGAGGACAAAGTTTGGCTGAGAGCGTCTGACACAGGCCTGATTTCCAGAAGAAGAGAATAGACGAGATTCTCCTCTGTGATATTAAAGTAGGGCAGAGCGCCGAAGACAAGTAAACAGGCTGTGTTTACGAGGGTGCAACGTTTAAAAAAGTGTATTTCTCACATTCTCTTTATAATTTTCTGTTTTAACGTGGTGAGCTAATGCTTATCTTTAAAACTGGGGTCGACCAAAACCTGAAACGGGATCTAAAGGCTGGAGCTGAACATTTAGAGATGGAGACATAATGTGATTTATGTTTTCAGGAAAGGAGGACAGGAGGTAGAGCGGGTCGTCCGCTAATCATAAGGTTGGCGGTTCGATCGTCCGGTCTGCATTTCATAGAGTCCTTGGAAAAGATACTGAACCTCAAACTGCTGCTGACGGCTCTGCCATCAGTGCGTGAACGTCACATGTAGCGTGAAGCTGTCCGTTTACTGACAAACTGAAGCACGTCACCTGTAAATTATAGATAACAATACTTTTATGAATCTTATCAGCTGCCTCAGGCTCATGCAAACAGGCTCCCCCTGATAAAACACTATTTATACTCTGGCTCGGCTCAATAATTGATGGTTATTATTTACTGAGGGACGTGCGTCCGTGTTAAGCCGGCTGCCCAGATCATTAACACTTTAAATTCAATATTTAATCAGTCAGTCAGTGTCAGTCTGTTGGTTTCCATTTTGCAATAATCCAGATCTGTAACTAAACACTGACTGAGAGACAGATAATCACTGTCTTGTTTTAAAGAGCTGATATTCTGCTATGTGTGTAAACGTTTTTTGTGCATGTAATAGGTTTGCAAAGTGAAAAAAACCCAAAGGGAGTTTCCCGTTTCCACAGAAAACTTCCCTGTCATCCTTGTGACATCACAGGGATGAAAACTAAACGCGCCTCATATAACGCTCGCCGAGCGGCTTCTCCGACACTCCCTCAGAAACAGCGAGCTGCAGCTAGGGCTGGGTATCGTTCAAAGATTTTCAATATCGATACGATACCTCGACTGCGATACCGGTTCCTGAACGACACTTTTTTCGATGCCAATTTTATTCTCAACAAACGAGAACAATTGTTTTTTGCATAAAGTAACTTAATTATCTCATTATTATCATTAATAGTTTATTTTAATAACTTTTCCTCTGAAAAATGCTGCTGTTTGTCAAAACCAAGACATATTTTCAATGTAACATCGGCCTAAATTGTGTTTTTGTTGTTTTTATTCCTCTTTCTTTAGTTTTTATAATGTGATTTCATTGTTTATTAATTATATATTGTTATTGTTTATATGTGAATTTGTGCTCTGGCACCATGGCAACCTAAACATTCATGGCAACAGGCCAAAGACAGAAATCTCTCATCTCATCTGATGGAAACAAGTTTCTGCCTCTACATATCAAAGTTTCCTCACTAGAGGAAGAGGTGTCCAGGCGACAACTATCACAACAGAAAGGAAACTCTTTAATCCGCTGCAGCAAAGTCGCAGACATCAGCCCGAGGATCGCTACGTGATGTCACTTCCTCCGGCTGCACATTCAGGTCCGTGTGTGGCGTCACTTACTGATCCTTGGAAAAATGTAGCGTGTGTGGAAGCTGCCGCGCTGCTCGGCCAATAAAAGAGCTTTGATTTGATTCAGAAAACAGCGACGCTGCCACCAAGCTGCTGAGAAATGTCGTTAAACTAGTAACGGTGCTACTTGTAGCGACGCTGCTGCCCGACGGCGCTCGTACGGTGGACGTGTTGAGACGATGATGCACCGGCTCTGTCTTGTCGCAGCAAAGACGGAGCGACTTTCTGCTCTTAAGTTTATTCCACGCACAGTCAAATGCTTCACCAGGTTTGTCGTAAACATTGCATCGCATAGCGCATGCTGTTGCATCAAGCCACACTTTTGATTTTCTCCACGTCTTTTACATCCATGAGCCGCGTCTCTGTGCGTAACCCGCGTGAGCTAGTGTTTACATCACCACAGCCAATTACAATCACTTTTAGATGTGGGCACGTCAAGAATGCTGCGTGCTTATTGGCTCATTGGCGTAAACAAGAACCTTTAGGTATCGAACTTTGGTACCGAAAGATAAGACATTTTTTGATACTCGGTGGTATTGAGGCAGTTCGGTCGGTGCCTAAAAAGTATTGAAGTGGATACCCAGGCCTAACTGCAGCACACAGCTCTCCTCTCCCTTCCAAACACTAGCTACCCTCCAGGCAGTCAGTGGACATAAAGTTGTTACTGTGATGTAGAGACAGAGCTCGGTTAAAACTTTATGGATGAAAGATCCTTTTGTTACAGATTAATAACTCACCGCTCTGAAACTCTCGCTCCAGTCCATGTTGCCAAGCATCGGTGCGTTTCCCAAAAGCATCGTGGCTCACTACGGTAGCAACTTCCTTGGTTGGAACTATGCAGTTGCAACGCAACTGTTTCCCAAAACCCTCGTTCGAACTTACATGGTACGAACCTTCGTTAAGCGACGCAGGTGTTCCCCCGGAACCATAGTTGTGACGAACGTTCGTGACCCTGGGTTCTGCTACGTCTCCAGGAAACGAATGTACGTCCATGTAATGTCATCAGAAGTGACACGTGTGTGTTTAAAGGGTTAAAGGGCTCGTCAGGGTTGTTCCTGGGTCAGATGTTTGTTTTAAATATAACTTAATGCATCCAGAAAAAGCAGTCCACACACAGTTAGAGGAGGGGGCTGGGTGGGTTTATCTAAGTATAGTCATCAAGTCTACCCAGCAACCCCCTGTGCCCTCTCTGGGACCCTGCAGGGCGAGTGGGGGGGCGGGGTTTGGTGTAGTGAATCTATTTTTACCTCCCTTCTGGTCCGATGGTGATGTAGGGGAGTTAATTTGTCCCTCTGTCACACTCGGTCTAAACCTACATGCCCTGACCACAGTCCTGATGCTAATACTGTTTTTATTTCCACCTGGTTGATCCAGTCTTTTTAACCCCTCCAAAAAACTTTGGCTCATTCACATCTGCTGCTTCAGTCCCAACAAGGACCAAGGCAAGTGAACAGGTTCACAGGTCTCTGCTCCGGCTTCTGGTGCGATTTCTTAGATGAGAAGGTTGATAGCAGTGAGGGATTTGTTAGCCTAGCTCTGCTTGAAGACAGGAAACAGCTGGCCTGGTTCCACCTAAGTTAAAAACTTAACCTACGAACACAACAACCAGCGTAAAGACGACAGTTTAGGGTTTTAGGTTTGGTCAGTTTAGAGGAGATGAGCGCTGGAACTGTTTCTGTAACTATCGGTGGCATCTAGCAGAATATTAGAATTTTTGTGTTTCAACCAACACAAACTAAACAACAAAATAGGTCATGTGTCCCAAAACAAACTTACTCCCAACCTGTCACTTCTGGGCGGTTTGAAACGGCTAAACTGAAGGACAGCGAGCTTGCTGTTGCAGCGTCTTCAAACGATCAGTACGCGGTTTGAAGGCACAGATGGTGACTGCCTATTACCATAAACCAGCCGCGTAGCCAAAACTGGTCGATGGCACAAACAAGTTACACATATAAGTAGTTTTCTTGCTTCAATTTTAAAAAACTAAACACTGAACTTTCATATTAGCCTGAGACTGTAACCAAACGGATTTGTTCAGTCTGATTTCTGAGGTGCCTGAAAGCCATTTGGCTTTTCAATAGCTAGTTAGCAGATGCTAATCCATCCGCCACCTCGGACTTTAGGCCGGTTTTAGCCTCAAGTCCAGATTTCTCTGGTCTCTCGTCTTGGCTGACCTGCAGTGGTTGAACCTCTCATCCTGCTGCAGTGATGAACAGGCGTGCTCCAAACACCGTGACGTCACTGTCGCTCAGTGGTTACAGGTGCAACACCTGGCTGTGGTCAGAAGGATGAAAGGAAATGCTGTTTCTTTTGGGGCCGCTATGAATCTTCAGTTCCAAACATTACTGTTTCTATTTTCTCAAGCCCCTCGCGTAGTTTTTAAGATCCCATGTTTTCCTCTAGCTGTGTGTTTTCAGTGTAAGTGGTGAGTTAAAATCTGGAGTGGAATCAAAAGCCGCCTCATCCTGAGTGTAAAATAATGTATGCACAAACACAACCCCAAAAGATTCAGCTCCCAAACATCCACATTTAGAGCAATTTAAATCCCATTTTCACGTCTGAGCCGACTCTCAGTCAGACTGAGTGCAGCGTTTGAGGCTTGGGTTCTTTTTTATTTTTTTTTCTTGCCATTTTCCCCTCATGGAGGTTGGCTCCTGGTGAAAGTAGGTCGACCACAGTGGAAGCTTGGCTTTCCTCCTCACAGACGCTTCCTCACTTTGGGTTTTCTCTGCAGGAGGGAAAAGCTCTCTGTCTGCATACACAGGGAAAGAAAACACATGTGAGCGTCGTCAGATATGTGAGGATGTGAAGCTGCGTTTATTTATATGGAAATCAACATGCAGACAGATGATCCCTCGCAGGCAAAATCAGTCTTTATTTTTGTCAGTAAGCACACAAACACTGATGCAGGTTGAAATCAGGCCTGCGACGAAGCCGCCTGCCAACCCTGACTAAGGATTTCCAGGTTCCACTAGTGTCTAAAGGTGCGTTAGAGTTCCCAAATGGAGAAATTTTAACCGAACGCCCTTAAGTTGGATTTCCGACTCAGAAAGTTGGGAGAACAGAAGTGAAAGCTGCAATATCAGGTTTATTGCACTTCTGTCTTTGTGTCTAATTAATAGATCACTTCTTGAAAACAAATGTTAGAAATATCTTGCAACAAGAAATGTTAACAGATGAAAATGCTTTGAGAAAGGTACATTAAGCAAACATGCAATGCAATTTAAAAACAGAAGAAACTAATGAGGGTTGTTCAAAAACTTAAACTTAAGCTAAAACAACCAAGCTGCTGATTCCTGCACTTCGTTCTATCCCGTTTTAGATTTGACTTGTTTGAATTTTGGGTTTTCTTTATAGAAATAAAGACGTTTCAAGCATAAATTGGTGCCCAACTTTTCTCTAGGATGCAGGAAATGTGATGTTTAATGCTCCTAAAATTTCAACATTTAATTTATTTCATCAAAACATTGTTAAAAATATCCAATGCCGCCATGCAAGTGTACCATCACACCGTTAATCTGAGCGGGTGTTTGTACGTGCAAAGTACAGCGTAATGCGTTGTTGTCACCTGGGATTGCTAACATTTGCTAGAGGCGTCCATATGGTGAACAATTACGAGCAGTTGTCCCGTCTCCTGTCCTGTCTGTCACAAAAATGAGACTAAAGCTAAAACGGCAGAATCGAACATTAAATCCTGATCGTTTTGAAATATTTGTTTGTTGTTCTGCACAGATGGCCACTGATCCGGCTCTCCGTCAGCTGCAGCAGGGACTGCTGGGTATCGTGGACGCAACAGCGTTGTTAAAAGCCTCTGATGGCAATTTGAGATTTCAAATAAACAGCTTGTGTGAAGTTTATGTACGTCTTCTGCAGAAGGTAGTCAGCTTTTCTCCTGTGTCATGCAACAAACAGGGTCAGTGCTCTTTTCCCCTTTTCATTTTGTTGTGTGAATGACTATAGTTTTAGTCGTGAGGACAGAGGAAGTGCAGCTGCAGGCGGCCTCGGAGAAGAAGAGATCTGACACACTGATGTGACGGCCCAGATTTCCTGAAGGTCTGCATGAGTAAGAACGTGTGCAAACTTGATATTGCCAGCAAATGAACACGTAAGCTGATCTACTAACGGTGTGCGAGCAGAGCGACGTCGTCCAATAGTGCAAGAGAGCGCCTGTTGTTCATTTACTACCTTGGCCTTAAGGGCCCGTGTCCACCAAAGCGTTTTTGGCGGCTGAAAACGCCACCTGCTGTTCTGAAAACGCCTAGCTAGAGCAACACACTGTTGCACACAACACTGGTGTTTTTCACAGTTGAGTTTGTTGACTTCATGAACAAAAATTATACATTTAAGCGCTGAGTTTTGATTTTCACCTTTTAGGGTTTTACTGTTACGCCTAGTTCACAATACACGATTTGCCTCCAGGCTCGCCGACCGTCAGGCTGTGATCAGGGGCAAATCGGCTTTTGCACAGGAGGCCACGCCCACTCCCCTGGCCCAAATTTCACCTGGCCCCCATCTGGTCACCCTAGGCGTCCATCTTTGTTTTTCCTGACTTAAATCTGTTGTCGTACTGGAACGTGGTTTCTGAGGTAAAAGCATAAAACCGGCTGCCTTTGGTGTGAGAGACCCGGGTTCAATCCCCGACTGTAACCCGTCCACCACTGTGTCCCTGAGCAAGACACTTAACCCGTCGTTGCTCCAGAGGCGTGCGACCTCTGACCTAAAATGGCAACTGTAAGTTGCTTTTGGTCAGCTAAATGAATAATGTAATGTAACGGTTTTTTCTTTTGATCGCTTGAAGGCAGCACAACAAGCTCATCGCCTCATCAAACCCAAACTGCTGTACGAGCTGCAGGAAGCTAAAGAGGCTGCAGAGCTGCTGGCACCTTTCACATCACGTACCATCATCTGATCTATTGTTAATTAAAAAATATAGATTAGTGCAGCTGTAAAATAAGGAGCACTGAGGCTTTTCAGCTTGAGCTAAGAAACAGATCCAATATCTTAGAACAATCAACAATAAGATGTGACTTATTTTAAAACCGCTTTTTTTACGGCCTTCAGTTCTACCACCTCATCCCTCTTCCTCGTCCTCCCTCCAGCTCTCTCTCCTCTCTCTGTTGGCGAAGCGCCCGGAATCAAACATCCCCTCTCACAAATATGCGCCCCCTCATCCCCTTCAACCACCACCGCCACCCTCTAAACATATCCTTCCCCTGGCGTGCAGGGAAAACTTTCCATGAGGCTGTGACTGACACCGAAGACTTTTTTTCCCCTTTCCCACAAAACCAGATCCCATCCCCGACCACGGCCGAGGTGGGGGGGGGGGGGCCACTCCTCCATGAATCATGGCTGGGAACCAGATGTTTGCAGCTAACAACGACAGGAGGGGGGGGGCGTCTCTGCCGCTGCCTGCTCCTGTGGGGATTTCAGCTACCATGCTCAGGCTGTTATTAGAGCAGGGCTGGGGGTTTTTTGGCTTGGGAATGAGACGAGAGCTGGTTGAAATCCTGCCCCGCCTGTGGGAGGACTCTGTGAATGAAAAGGCCGGGATCAGGTGGAGGCTGCTGCAGATCATCCTGGGTGGAAAGAGCACGAGTCTCATTTCACCCAGCGAGGAACGAAATCTGCTGAAGGACACGATGAGCAGCAGCGTGTTTGGAAACCTCTGTGGAAACTGGAGATGAAACGAGGATCCACAACAGATTACGTGCTTTTTTTGCAAACCATCAGAGTAAATTGAGTCATTACGAATACGTGTTTGCTCATTGAAAGAATGAGCAAAGCGCCGTAGAGCAGAGCGAGTGAGGAGAAAGAGCGAGCTCACAGTCCATGGTGACATTTTCAAAAACTCTGTAGCTGTTTATAACAAAGCTCTGCGTCGGTCAAGACGAGACAGGAACAACACGAAAGTCCCTGCAAACAGTTGTCTCAAAGCCCCCCCCCCAGTCTCTTGCCAGCTATGTCCAACGTAAATTAAAATGTGATGAGTTTGCATCATAAGATAATCAACCTCCAAACTGGAATTATTAATAACACTATTAAAACCTCTTGGAAACAGACCTGCCCGATGCAGGGGGACGTAATCGATTTTTGCCGCCTCCAAAAAATACGGAGAGGATGTCAGACACACATGGAGGACGTCAGACGAGACACTGAGACACAGGCTGCTGCGTCTCGGTCAGCTGCAGGAAAGACTCGAGGTCAGACGGTTTAAATAGGCAGAGTCACTGTGCATTCGGACCAAACGCTAATTTAATCCTCACAATGCTCTGCTCGCAGGGGTTTTATCGCTGGACAACTGCCAGGTGTTCACACACAACGCGATAATGCGAGTAAACAGCCCGTGATTCTTACAGCTGCATGAACCCAAACTAAACATTGTGCTGTGATTTAATTGCAATAAAATGATCAAACTGATGCCGAAATAATTACAACATGATGCCGATTTGTTAAACATGTGAATTTATGTTTTTTCAGGTCTGTCAGCAGGACGACAACTTCTAAACTGTTTGTTTTCTGAACGAGTTCGATCGATCAGGGCTATGCTACGCTAACTTGGTCACAGTAAAGTACGACGACAGCTGGAATAAAGTTACAGACACGTATTTTCTGAACTCACCAGGTAGTTCAGCCTGTAATGTCCAGTTTTGTCTGTTTTTATATAAATATGAAGTCGTAGTATCACAGAACTCTGGGTCCTCTCCAATCTACACTCTGAAGCCGTCGGTGATGTCCGAACAATCTCACCGCTGATGGGCTATCGTGACTTTACCGCTTGGGTTAAAAATGTTCAACTACACAAAGGCCTCTGCATCGCCAGCAGCGCCCCCTCCGCACCGCCCGACTGGAAATCGCAGCTCTCCACGTCTTTGCATTGACTTTGCATGTAAACGCACCACCCACGGCCCTCACTTGGCGTTTTGGCCTGAAAGCGCCATTAAGGTTGGGCCCGCCAAGTCCTGGAGGGACTGTTTAGCGACTCAACTAAAATTCTAAAGTTTAAAAAAATCCACCTTTTGCAGTTTTCAATTATTACCACAGAAATCACAAGAAAGACCCGCGAAGATCCCGGAGGGACCGACAAACTCAGAGGGCCGAGGTTTGAGTGTCGTGTTAAAGAAAGTCATATGTGACATATGTTTTAATTTAAATTACGTTTTGTAGATGTCTTACATCACGTGACTCATGTAATGTTATTATTTTAAACCATATTTTCCTAAACTTAACCATCAGCATCACATGACTTACGTTATGCACTTAACAGAACATCTACAACACATTTATTTAATGGGAATCTTTTCAGCAGTTGTTGACCTGTTTTGCTCTGGACTAAAGCGTTGGAGGTCAAAAGTATGTTGGTTAAAAACGTGGTTAAAGACTTTAAAGTGTCATAAAAGCAGCAGTGGTCCGTCTCCTCCCCGCGTGCCTCCGCGGCCCGCTGGCGGCCGCCGGGCTCGCTCTCCTGGCTGTGTGGGCTGCAGCTCTTACGCAACACGAGACTGAAAGAGCAACCAAAGTTTAGAAACACGACGCTCCGAGCTGGGAACTGGAAGATACACTCAGATGCAGCCAGAGGCCATTCAACACGCAATCACACGTGCACACACCCACCCACCAACGCGCACGCACACACACACGTGGTGTTAATAGTAGGAGCTGTCAGATTGGTATGCATGGATGGAGAGTGGGAGGAGAAATAAAGTCATATTTCAGCGCCTGCAGCAGCAGAAAACAGGGAAGAGCCTTTGATGTGTGAGGATTGTGAAAATTCAGTGGAAGTTTTCTTCACAGGCGGGCGGTTACATAAGAACCAGACCACGCCTGTCCATCAAAACCCCTTCTTCTCTGCTCTCCCTTTTTAAGCTCTAACACCTGTTGACGTACAAACTACAACGAAACAGCAGAAGGTGAAGCTGGAGAACAAGACCTGTTGCAATTTACATGTGGATTATATGTCATGCAGTCAGCCAGGTCAGCGTTCTCCAAGGAAGGTTAAAATCAAGAGCAGCCGGACCTGGTTGAAGATACTCAAAGACGTTTTGCTTCTCATCCAAGGGGCTTCTACAGTTCAGACACTGCAGAAAAGAAGAGGCGTAGCAACAAGTCGTCACATATGGACGCATGGTCAAGAACCATAGGCGGAGTTACAGAGGTGGTTGGAGTGGACATGTGGGCGTGTGAAACATGTGAAACACAAAGTCGTTCGTTACATCAGTCACGTAACGTTGTCATTTTAGGCCCAACAAAATACTTTTGTTGCCTAAACCAAGCTAAATTGTTTCACAACTTTTTTTAAAATGTTTTTGAACGTTAAAATGTTCCGTTTCACAACGTTAATGAGCAAATAATTGAGTTACAAACCGTTGTCTTTTGAAGAATTCATTAATAAAAGAGAATAAAACAGGGAAGTACCATAACCCCACACGCGATGCTCTCAGGGCTCTGAGAGCAAAGTTGCTGGAGTTAACTAGCAGTTTTATTTTGAAAGTCTAACTTCACTTTGCATTTTGCATTTTTATTGTTGCTAACCTGACACGGGAGCTGGACGCTAAAGGCTCCCGTGTCAGGTTTGTAGACTACAGTTTTAAAGGCTAGAGTTCGGAATTTTGGCCATTAGGCCAATTTCTGGCCACTTTTGGCAGGTGGACCATGTTTGGACGAAAAAGTGGAGCTAGCTAGCTTGGTAAGCCGTAATTCACGTTAACTGTGATATTAGCTTAAAACAAAACGTACTTACTGTAAAAATAACCAGCCAACTCCTAATAAGCTTTTTCAGCGGCGCTGGTTTAATGTACACAGAGTAGCAGATTGACAGGTTGCCATGGTAGATGGAGATATGTCAATCAGCTTGTAGCCCCGCCCTGAAGCCTCCCCTGCTTCCTGGTCTCTGTTCCTCTAAATGGGACCATAATTTACTAAATGAACATCATGCTGTGTTGAAGAAGACTTGAAACTAGAAACTGAGACCATAAACTCATCAGGAAAGTGTTTACTGAGGGAATAAATCAGCTGACAAGTAGAAACATTTTCTCAGACACTTCTATACAATCACACTTCTTTCTGAAGCCGGTGGAGTCGCCCCCTGCTGGCTGCTAGAGAGAACGCAAGTTCAGGGCTCTTCACAAGAAACCCTCATGTGACCCGAACTTAACGACTGTCGTTACAGCAGCCAGGTGCACTAACGAGTTATTATATATATATATATATTTTTTTTAATTTGCTATTGTAATTTTACTTCCTTTAACTCTGACTTCCCCTAAAACTGAGGGAACGAACCTTGTTTTTAAGATCACTGCATGTTACTTCAGTTCAGTTGAGTTCACTTTACTTCAGGTCACTTAAGTTCTGCATTAAAATGTTTCTTGTGTTACTTAAACTCACTTCACTTGAAGCCATTTTAAATTGAGTAATCAGTCATAAGTCACCTGGTTTTCACGTGAAGTAAATTCACTTCATGTTAGTTTACTATCCTTCAGTTTAGCTCGCTTAACTTTGGCCCTTTTCAATTTAACAACCACAAAACCAGGGTCAGTGGAAGTTGCTTCAGTCCACACATTCTCAGTCCCAGCTCGTCACATATGGACGCTTGGTCAAGACCTCTTGGCGTTCCTTTTTACCGCTTAGCATCATTTTGGTTAGCCTTTCAAATTAAAAGTACTTCTAATTGTTGCAAAACGTGGCAAATTAGAAACGGCACGTTGTGAAATGCCGCAATGTGGTTAGGTTTAGGCACCAAAACTACTTGGTTAGGTTTAAGATCCTGGGTTAAAATAACTACATTACGTACGTCATTTAACTCACGTTAAGTAACATTACTTGTGTAACTTACGCAACTTACGTAGCCTAAGCAACCTGAACACAAACATTCAGTGTTCCTTTTTTGTTTCACAGAGGAAACAAACAACTCGTCTTCTGGGTGAAGGTCTGGTTTCTGGCCCACCTTACACCCCAACTACCTCATTACTCTGACTTTTCTGTAAAATATCATACACCTACCTTTATACAAATTCAAATAACTTTATTTATCTGTTAGGAATTTCATTTGTGCACAGCATCAGCATGTTTACCTTTCACATTTCAGGAACGCAGCACATTGTACCAGATCCGTGTGACAAATCAATAAACGGTTGTAAGTAAATTAGTGGTCAAAAGTGACGCTGCAGGGCTTCCCCCAGTGCACTCAGGGGCTCCACAGTGCGTTAGAAACTGACATCAACTGGTCTTGACCACCATGTGTCCATATGTGATGAGTTGGGAGTGAGAACGGCTTGTTTCGGTACATCATGGTGGTCCACAGTGTCAGCAACGACGTAACTTACAGGAAACGACCAAACAATGACAAACACGTTAAAGCAGAACAAGTAAGAAATAACAGGTTGTAAAACAAAAGCAAAACAATATGTGATAAAACATAAAATATCAGAGTTTCACATCTTCAAATCAGAATAAAAACCCCCTGACAACTGACCATTCAGAGACCAGCGTGGACAGGAAGCGCAGGGTCAAAGGCCGAGGTCGATAAACGAGGCGGCGGCCGGCGTTTGATGTCTGACTGACACGTCCCAGCTACACCCTCCCGAAAAAAAAGGAGACGTGAGACAAGCTGCAGGGTAAACACTCGCTTCATCTCACCGTGTGTGTGTGTGTTTACCGTGTCAGAGCCTTTGAAATGATCAGAGCCGGGCCGGCTGATTGGCTGTGACCTGCGGCGGGATCTGAAACACATGTCTGTGCTTCCGCCTCGCTGGCAGATAAAACGCCAGCGAGAGCTTGTTTACACACAGCGGCAACAGTGTGCTGCAGTTTCACAATACTACAAACACCACATGTGAAGTTTCAGTACATCGAGGGTTTGTCTCACACATGGGGGGGTGGGGGGGGGTACGAACATGTGTTTATGTGTGGCTTACATAAGGCAGCGGCTGTGTTTCAGAGTGACTGACAGTCATGTTTCAATCACTGCAGAGCACATTACATTGACTTACATCTATTTCCTGCAGACTAACACGAGGTCTTCACCCTGAAGGTCAATTCTTCTGCGTTGAGTCTACGCCGTCCCTCCAGTGTGCGACAGTCCGGTATATACAAATAGAAAATCAAGGTCTATTTACACCAGGAGTAATTTAAGTAAATGTTCATCAGTCTGTGTGTATCACATGTTGTTTTCAGATGTGGACCTAAAGCAGCGAAAAGTGGGGAGAGATCTCAAAGTAAGAGGAAGATTATTCTGGTTATTCCAGATTTGAACTGAGATTAAGACCATGTGACTGGTGGTTCATCCGTGGGTTTGCACTGAGCACTGACTGGATGATGAACATGGGTAAATGTTTTTTTTTTGTTAATTAAATACTGAACATTGAATAAAAACATTATTTACTGCAAGAGAAACCTTCAACCATGAGGCTTTGTTTCCTGTGTAAAACAAAACGTCAACCTTGAATTTTACTTTTGGTGCCTGAACCTGACCCAAATACTTTTGGTGCCTAAACCTGACCAAATACTTTTGGTGCCTAAACCTGACCCAAGTACTTTTGGTGCCTAAACCTGACCAAATACTTTTGGTGCCTAAACCTGACCAAGTACTTTTGGTGCCTAAACCTGACCAAATACTTTTGGTGCCTAAACCTGACCAAATACTTTTGGTGCCTAAACCTGACCAAGTACTTTTGGTGCCTAAACCTGACCAAATACTTTTGGTGCCTAAACCTGACCAAATACTTTTGGTGCCTAAACCTGACCCAAGTACTTTTGGTGCCTAAACCTGACCAAATACTTTTGGTGCCTAAACCTGACCCAAGTACTTTTGGTGCCTAAACCTGACCAAATACTTTTGGTGCCTCCAAACCTGGACCTGACCAAGTACTTTTGGTGCCTAAACCTGACTAAATACTTTTGGTGCCTAAACCTGACCCAAGTACTTTTGGTGCCTAAACCTGACTAAATACTTTTGGTGCCTAAACCTGACCCAAGTACTTTTGGTGCCTAAACCTGACTAAATACTTTTGGTGCCTAAACCTGACCCAAGTACTTTTGGTGCCTAAACCTGACTAAATACTTTTGGTGCCTAAACCTGACCCAAGTACTTTTGGTGCCTAAACCTGACCAAGTACTTTTGGTGCCTAAACCTGACCCAAGTACTTTTGGTGCCTAAACCTGACCCAAGTACTTTTGGTGCCTAAACCTGACTAAATACTTTTGGTGCCTAAACCTGACCCAAGTACTTTTGGTGCCTAAACCTGACTAAATACTTTTGGTGCCTAAACCTGACCAAGTACTTTTGGTGCCTAAACCTGACCCAAGTACTTTTGGTGCCTAAACCTGACCCAAGTACTTTTGGTGCCTAAACCTGACCCAAGTACTTTTGGTGCCTAAACCTGACCCAAGTACTTTTGGTGCCTAAACCTGACCAGATACTTTTGGTGCCTAAACCTGACCAAGTCTGGCTTGGAGTCTGGATCTGTGGCTGCTATAACTATTACTAGCATCCATTATTATTAGCATTAATATTACTATAATGATCAGTACCCTTATTCATTTTCTGTACCACTGCTACTTTTACTGTTTGTATTTTCTGTGGATATTGCGGTGGAGGCAGGTGGCACCCTGGGCCATGGTTCTGCTCAGGGTTTCTGCCTCCTGAAGGAAGTTTTTCCTTGCCTCTGTCACTTTGTGCTGAAGTCTCTCTAATCCAGACCTGCTCTATATAAAAAGTGCCATGAGATAACTGTTGTTGTGAATTGGCACTATATTAATAAATAAAACTGAACCGACATTGAACGGTGATGAAGGTGCGTTCAGGGTTTGATAGTTAAATACGGTTATAAACAGAAACATGACACAAAGATAAATATTGAGGAAACAGTATTATTTTATATTATATTAGAAGCGTCCTGGAGAATAAAACATCCTCTCAGCCTTCGTCCTGCTCGTCAGGTGATTCTCCTCATCGCAGACCTCCGAAACAGGAAGTCAGACAGTGACTTTTTCTTTTGGTTTTGTAATCTGTTCTCACTCCTCCTCCACCTCCTCCTCCTCCTCCTCGTCACTTAAAATCCAGTTTGGGGATTTGAGAAAACACTCTGAGGCAGCTTAGCCAGTTTGGTGGTTTTTGTTTCTTTCTCCCCGCCCTGATGGAAAAAGGCTTTCAGTGCCCCACTTCACGGTGATATCAGAGCCGGGCGGGGGAGGAAAGGAAGGGAAGGAGAGAGCGTGTGAGAGGATGAAGGGAGGAGGAGGATTTGAGATGATTTCATCCATCATGTGAATTGTGGCCAACAAAGGATGCTGGCACGCCCTGACATGGTGTAAAAATAGACAACAGAGGGGCGTGGCGGCGGGGGACGACATTAATCTTGCAGAAGAAGAAGAAGAAGAAAGGCCTCCAGAGGAAAGAAACATGGATTGGACGATGAAGATTAATATCTGACCTGTGTTATCTCTGACCAAGTGTGATAAGGGGCGGGATCAGCAGCCCAACCAGCCAATCAGAGACCTCCAGCTGTGGCTTCAGTTCTCCCAGCAAAATGTTTGTAAAAATCCAGCAGAAGAAAATGATTCATTTTTAGAGAACGAGTGTCGTGTTACGCACAATTAGACGTTTTGTGTTAAAAAAATTTAAAATCCAATAATCACTACTGACTGCAGCTAGAGGGCGCTGTGGCTATCTGCACGCCGCACGCCGCTAAGCTCATTTCAGAACTATTTTTTATTGACTGTTCTATTGACATTCTAGTTTAAATGTGGTCCATATCAGACTGAAGTGTGAACTGTTCCCAGCCTGAAAGAATAATACGTCATCACACGCAGCACGCTGTCGTTCGGAGGTTAGCTCGTTAGCGGTTAGCTCGTACTTGCTAACCCTCCTGTATTTCATCGCCCTCTTCCGGTTTCCTCCCGGCGTCACATTTCTCCTGACTTATAACAAACGTTCACAAATTTCTTTCCTTTTCATGACATTCATTCCTGTTTCTGCCCCACAGCTCACGCTCTCGGCGACGTGGAGGATTTCAGGTAAATAAAGGGAATCTGGAGCAGATGATAGCGAGTGGAGTGGAGTCCGATCTGACGTCCAGACTGAGGTCGTATTTCAAACTATCAGACCTAAATCTGACTCGGACCAGATATGAAAGTGAGTCCGTGTGACTTGTTTACTTGTTTGAGCAAAAACATCAGATTTGGGTAACACTGGCCTTCAGTCTGAACGCAGCCTGTAAATCCTGTCAGATTAGTTCTCCTGTGCAAATACCCCTGTGCTGTTCCACCTCCGTGATTGGTCCGTGGAGCAACTTAAGGGATACGCCTTGTGTACCATCATTAATCCATCGATCTATAGCCGCTTATCTGTGCAGGGTCGCAGGGGGCCAATCCCAGCTGACCATTTTCAATAATACATATATGTATATGTACTGTATATACACACTGTTACAGTTATGTAACTGTTAATATACATATACAACATTTAATTATGTAAATGTTGTAAATATGCACACTGCTTTATATTTTCTTGTATTTTATATATTTAATCTGATATTTAAATGTTTCTTTATGTACCAACTTTCTCTCTTTATTTATATTCCTCCTGCCTTTTGTGCAACATGTGCAACTGTGACACAGATTTCCTCTCTCGGGGATCAATAAAGTATTTCTGATTCTGATATCGATTTTCTATCTTTATGAAGCACTTTGCCTCTTATTCACCTGACGGTGCCCCAAGTTGGGGTTCAGAGTCTTTTCCATGGACACTTTGACATTTATTTGTTTATTAAACCGGAACAAAGCACTATATAAGTATAGTGCGTTGTTCCTGGGCAGGTGCCAATAAAAGATTTATAGCAAATCCATGTGACTGGTCTCTAACAGCAAACACTGATAAGGTGATTTTGTAATCCTGAAGTCTGTGATTCAGCCTTCGTCCTTTGATGCCTCATCTCTGACAAATGGTTTTGTGTGTTTACCTCTCTCACATGATGTGTTTCTGGGTCGTGCAGGGCGAGCTGGGTGCAGTGAGCTCATTGTATTGACACTCGGTGAAAAGGCGACGAGAGACGTCAGCAGTTCCTGGTAATCTGGTAATCTTGATCTGTTTGGTGTGTTTATTGTTTATTGTGCTATTTCAACATACCGGTTCACCTGTATGTCTGAAACGTTTGCTCACTTTCTGCACATTGGACATGATCACATTTAAACTCTAAAGAAAGCATGTTGTTCCTGCAACTTTGACCAGGTTCAGGTTTCCTGAACTGTAAAACCAGAATCGGGTTTCTCCTCCACCCACTGCTTTACTGTTTGTGAGACACCCAGCATGATGCAACTAAACTTTGATCACATGTTAGAAAACTAGCCAGGTTAGTTGGGGCAGTGGGGGCCCAGAGGTTAGAGGAGGTAGCTTGTGACCGGGAGGATAAAATCTGGGTGTGGATTAGACCAAGCAGTGCTCGCCCTCCCTTATTTACCACCACTGAGGTGCCATTGAGCAAGACCCATAACCCCAACAGCTCCAGTGGAGCTGCTCAGTGGTCAGGCTGTGGTTTTACTGGGCAGCTTCCAGGTGTGAATGTGATCAGGGTCTTCCTGTAAAAGAGAGGCTTCAGTGAATAAAAAAAGCTCAGTGAATAAAAAAAGAATCAAAAAACCTGAATGATTGTTGGGTTCAGGAGAAGCACATCTGTTCTCCCTTTGAAGCCAACGAATATCCGTCACTTCACCCTGCTCTTAACTAAACCACGTGTTGCAGCAGTTGGTGCTGACGTCCGCCTGAAACTGGGCACAAAGATGCACGTCGACTAACGACATGCCCTCGTTGTAATGAAAGGAGAGGTGAGCCTTTTGAAGGCGTCCTCCCCCTGCAGGCTGCGCTGCTTTGAGCCCTCTGGAGGTCTCTCTGGGCTTTTAGCGAGGTGTGATGCTGCTGGAGGACGGCGAGGAGGAACAGCAGTTTGGAAACCTCATGACTCCAATGAAAATAACCCAGACTATAACCCCCCCCCCCCTCCTCTGTGTAACAGGAGCAGGGAGGAAATAAAATGTGTGTCCTTGTGTCGGAGCAGCAGTGACCTGATATTCCCTGCCCCTCCACACTGCCTGCGGTCAGCTGTCTGCCAGTCAGATGGGGACGGCGGCGGTACGCGCCTCCTCATCTGGATGTTAATCCGGTGCATCCCCTTCCCTTGGGGGGGGGGGGAAGATATCTACAGTTTCTGGCTTGCAGGGATTGTGTCAGCACAGAGATGCATTCTGGGATGTTTGTAAAGGCCTGCATTGATGCGGTCCTGCGTCACGCACACGGTCATGTACATCACATGGTGTAAACAGTTTGACATTTGAGTAATTGCGCTCTACGCTGCGTTTGCAGGCCAACACGGGGCTAAATTGTCTGCACAGAGCAGCAGCAGCAGACCGCCCCCCCCCCACCACCCCCACCACGTGTTTGCTGTTGTACAACTAACCAGTGCCTGACCCTGCACGCACATGCACTCTGGACTCACACGCTCACTTCTCAGTAAAAGGATATTGCCACACGGTGGATGTTGTAATGTTCCAAGATAAGATTTGTATTTATTTCACAGAGTAAAGGTCACAGAGAAGAAGCTGCAGGAACAAGAACAAAAAGGACGAGGTAACACACTTTCTATCGCACAGGGAACCACACTAAAGTATGCAGACACCCAAGGCAACGCAGGACTGGAACGCACATACTGCTGTTCAGACAGCAAAGTGACACAAAGTACAAGATGCACAGATATTCCTGCTGGGTGTTACAGTCTAATTGGTCACATTTCAACAGTAAAATTGGACCTTAAAACAAAAATTCAGTTCATGACTGAAATTCAAGTCTAAGACAGAAAAAATCTGAGCTGATCGGAGATGGTTTGCACACCTGAAAGCTTTGTTTAATTCAAGTTAAGACATAAAGTGTAATCCTTTTCTCTCCTGTTTAACTCAAAGCAATTTAAAGCTGTGCTACAGAGGCCTCGGGACAACGCTGCCATACACAAATGACATAAACAGGTTTTATCTTTTACTTGTGAAGTCAGCACAGATCAAACACAGCGGCGTCCTGCAGGGCCGGATGGAGCAAAGGTTGGACTTCGATTTGGGAAACAATCCAGATATTGAGCAAGCGCTGGTGTAAAAGTGCTGAGCAGCTGTTACACATTTACCAGAATAAGGCTGGCAGGGAAGCAGCTCTTCCCTTCTTTAAGCGGCCCTGCGCTGCCGCGGGCGGATATTTAATTACAAAGCAGATCTAAAGAAGACGATCCCGGGGCCCCCCAACACGGCTGAGAGCCCGGCCCCGCCCTGCGCGGCTCAAACCGCACTGTTTAAAAGCTAAAGCGCTCAAAGCTGAGGCTAAACAGAGGGGCCGGAAGGAAGGGGAGCGCTCCCCTTTAAAGAGCAGATCCCTGAGACGTTTGCCAAAAAGCAGATGAAACGACGAGGCTTAAGGGAAGAAAGAGAAACTCTGCCAAAACTTGACACTCGCAGAGCGGAGGACTGATAAAAGAACAAAAAAAATCCAAATAGACACACTTAGCCAGGATTTATCAAAGGGATACCTGAGACGTGAGCGCCCATGGTCGTCCGGGGGGAGCGGTCGGACCTCAGCGGCCCTTTTGATTATTTACCTCCAAATTATATCACGTAATATGTCGCGTGTCCATTTCCCTCCACACCTACATACACTAAATAAAACTTCACCCGTCGCCTGATCTGAGGTCACGATGGTTTAGGTTGAGACACAAAAACCACTTGTTTGAAGTTTAACAGCCACGTTAAGACTATTACAAAGTCAGCCGACTATCACCTGAAGAATAAATGAAGGATTAAAGGACTCGTGTCTCAGCAGGATAACGCGTCCATGCATTTATCTTCAGTCAACTCAATTACTGTAACGGCGTCTTTAGATCGCCCAGTTCTTGAAGACCAAGTCTTTACACTGGCTTCCTGTCTGTCAGAGAACTGGTTTTAAAATCCTTCTGTTAGTTTACAAAGCACTAAATGGTTTAGGGCCAAAATACATTTCTGATGTTTTGCTTCATTATGAACCATCCAGACCTCTCAGGTCATCTGGGATCAGGTCTGCTTTCTGTCCCCATAGTCAAAACTAAACAAGGAGAAGCAGCGTTCAGTTATTATGCTCCGTATATCTGGAACAAACTTCTTTTGTAAGAGTTTTAATTCATATATTTCACTGTACTGTAACTCTGACTGTCCTGTTTTATGTTGTTTTAACTTGTTTTTTAAAATTATTTAATTTATTTATTCAACTTTTTCTCCAAGGCATACAGGGAACCCAGTGAACTGAAGTCTTACAATCTCATAAGTGTCAAATACAGGCTTTCTCAAAGCGTCGGGTTTTAACGCCACAAGTTTCCGTTCAGCGTCCATATGAGACCCCTCGAGCTTTCAAGAGACTCTAATTTAACCCATCCGCCCTCACGTAATCTACTTATTCCAACCCAAAACGATGTTTTCGTACGCATGTAAAAAAGGCGTCTCATACAGACGCTGGAAGTTTCCTTGTGCGTCAAAGCCCAACACTTTATCGTGCTTTCCCAAAGCGTCGCTATTTGGCGCCCTGAGATGAGAACGTGTTGTTTGTAGATGGAAAATCAAATCCGTTATCACCAGCTCATGGCGCATGCACCGCAACGTTTGTGATCAGCTGCCCCTCTGAACTGTGGAGTGCCTCAAGGCTCCGTCCTCGGTCCTCCCCTGTTTAGCATCCACATGCGCCCGCATGGCCAACCCGTTCATCAGGACGCATGGTCAAGAACCGTTGGCGTCGCACTGGGGAACCCCTCAGTGTCGCACTGCACGAAGCCCTGTAGTGTCGCTACAAGGCAGTGCTCCGACTGTGGTCATAACTGTTTCCTGTGTAAATAAGTCTGCGTGGTCTTCTCCTGGGCATCTTGGCATCTTCCTTAATCTACCAGCAGGCCACAGTTTGATCTTGTTTAGTGGTAATATATTTTTTGAGCAGTAGGTGTAGTTTTTCTCCTGTTTATAGTAGGGAGATCAGTTGTGCGTGATTGGTTTTCATTCATTTGTTTGATTAGGTTAGTGCTGATTTCTAGTTAGCAGGGTTTTGTTGGCTATGTTGTCTACGGCTCACCCTGAAGTACAATTTATTTAATCACTATCTGTGTGACTCTGTGATAAATAAATCCACTATTCATTCTTTTATAAATGTTGAGTCGACCTTCAGGGTTTAGCTCTGTGAGTAAAGGACACAACTTTAAAATACCTGTCTGAGCTAAAGCCGCAGGAGAACCTTTGAGTTTGAAGGTCGATCGTGGACATAAAGTATTTTGCTTGTTTGTTACTGTCAAAAATAATAAAAAATAAGGTTTAAAATAGATAAATAAATGAACTTTTCTGACGTTCCTCTAACCTCGCAGCTCTGTCAGACGTGTGCTTCTTTTTATTACCAGGAAACCTTTAAAGGTGACGTCTCTGGCAGGATCTTGTTAATCTGTAGACTAACTCGGCGTGCTCAGACACACTTGTGGTCGCTGTGTGTAGACTTCAGGGCTGACTCACTTCACTGGAAACGAGATCTTGGTTGGCATCCAAAAATAAAGATCATCCAGGCCTTCGCAGCGTTTTGCTGTTTGTACTTCAGGAGCCACGGATTTTATTTTTTGGAGTCTGTCACTTCAGGTGTTAACACGTCGCCTCTTGTCTCGACAGATCTCTCCTGGGTGCTTTAACTCTGGAGCGTCCGACAGATGCTGCAGCAGAGAGCTTCCTGTGTGTTTTATCTCTGCGGGTCGATCAATATCAGATATGCTCAGCTCCGTCTGCTGGCGTAATAAAACTGTCTCACAGATAAGGCGCACACGGCCTCTAAACCCTCAGCTCTACTGTAAAACTGCCTCTTCGTCCAGCAAACAGTCCGGCCTGCCCCCCCCCCCTCGTCCTCCTCACTGTGGCCTTTACTTCCTGCCACCTCATTGACGTGGCAAATCCAGCGTCCCCTCTGTTTACCTTCCAGCAGGGATATCCAGGCAACGGGGGCCTCGGCTCTCAGCGCCGGCTGCTATATTTGGGCCTTCGCTCCGTAAACCTCTTTCCCAGATAAAGAGTCAACACGGCAGCAGCGCGTTCCTTTCTTGGTGCTCGCTGCTGGGAGTTCGCTGATTAATGGCGCAGGAGGCTCTGCCCACCTCCACGGCTAATTATAGAGAGTGCAGCTGCTGTGTTTGAACCCTCGTACAGGAGTGGGGCAGGAGTGACTGTCAGAGAGGAGGGGGGATTATGTTGTGGAGGGTTTGTCTTAAAAATCACCAGCTCTGGTTTAAATGAGCCAAATGTTCTCGTCGGGTCTCAAATCGATTCAAATGATTCCTAGGAAAGTGTTCATAAGCTCAAAATAAAATAGAAAAAGTAAACCAATGAGTAACGTTCTTCTGCATCGATACGGAGCCAAGAACTGAAAGCTGGTACTGAGATTTATAATCAGATTTAAAACAAAACTTTTAAACGTTTTGTTTGTAAAATGGTGGCTTTGACTGTTTCTGGTAAAACAAAATGTATCTTACTCTTTTTTTGACACTAATAACAATCTGAGCCTGTCAGCGGCAAAAACAAGAGGACTTTAGAGGACATACTTTGATGTCCTTGGGTTGCCAACTGTCCCGTTAGACGTCCGTTATATTAGGCCTAATTGATTTGTCCCATACGTGACCTCTCGTCCTGCTTTTTGACTGCTGATCTAACCACTGACTGATACAACAGCAGCAGCAGCAGTGCTGATCACCATGCTTGACAATGGTCATCCAAACACTGCCCCCCCCCCTTCACATGCCTCAGTATACATTAAGTAACGTTAAATGCAGCTATTGTGGAAACTGACTAAATAGCAGCACGTGAAGCCTCGCATGTGAATCACACTGTCAAACATGGACTCACCGCGCCGACAGCCTTGTTCAGCGGTTAAACGGTGCGTTGTTTCGTGCAAGTTACTTGACTTTCATGAAGATAGTGATGAGACTGCAAATGGTATTCATCGAGTTCTGAACTCCCTGAAAAAGCATGAATTGGAGATAAAACATATCACGAGCTATATGTTCTTTTTAGTTTGTCATATGTACATGAAGGGGTTAACTTTTTGTAACCTACAGTGGAAGAGCCACAAGTGTTTAGACAGATAGTAACGGTACCAGGTCACCTTTGGTCCCTTATTTCATGGTGACAAAGTTGGCAACACCACTTTGACAGGACGCAAGGATTATGTTGCAGCTGCTTCACTGCTGCAGACTGCAGGGCCCTCGCTCAGGACGGGACCAATTTTAAAATATGTTGTTAATATGTTACTCACAGACACAAAAATGTGGGAAACTAAGACCAGACTGAAAAATACCTAAAGTTAAACATTAAGAAGTTTTTTTTAGTGAGGTAACGGGTTTTGCAGGAAAAAAGGGAATTTGTTTTGTTGAGTCAACTCTAGTTAAGCCTGATTTATACTTCAGACCGTAGAATTGTGATTGGTCGGCTTGGTAGCGTCACATTTCTTCCAAGCCCACAGGAAGTGCTCCGTGCTTTGAAGCACTTTTTTTTATTGGCCAAACCAATCGGGAACCTCCGGGTCTGGAAGTGTGATTGTATAGAAGTCTATGAGAAAATGTTTCTCCTTCTCAGCTGAATAATTCCCCCAGTAAACACTTTGCTGATGAGTTTATGGTCTCAGCCGCTAGTTTCAAGTCTTCTTCAACACAGCATGATGTTCATTTAGTAAATTATGGTCCCATTTAGAGGAACAGAGACCAGGAAGCAGGGGGGGCTTTAGGGCGGGGCAACAAGCTGATTGACAAGTCGCTACCATGGAGATAATCTGTGTACGTTTAAATGTTGATAAAAACCTTTTAGAAGTCAGCTGTTCATTTTTCCAGTAAGTACGTTTTGTTGTCATCCTGTTTTTAGCTACCCAAATTTAGCATCCTGGTTATAATCACAAAACGTGAATTACAGATGCGCTTAGCTAACCAAGCTAGCTAGCGCCACTGTATCGGCCATATATGGCCATGTCGGGTGCAAAAAATCAAGACGGCAACGCGCAAAATGCCAGTCTCGAAGGCTTCTAAAGGCAGTCCAGGAACCAACAGGTGACGTCACGGTGGCTACGTCCACTTCCTGTATTCTGTCTACGGGCCGAACTAGCAGCTGTAAAAAAGTGGATAACAATTTCTGTTTGAGCACCGCAAACAACCATTTGGCTGATAACATTTGTAAAAGTCTAGACAAGCTGCACAATTGTTATTTTAACCCCATTTACGTTAGCGTACGGCTTAAACGGAAGTTAGCGGCTCAGCCGGCAGAAGTCAACACAAACTAACCTAAGGTCCCACCGCCAACTAGCGTTTTTTAAGATGTCCGTACCTGCAAATTACCTATACTGGACCCTTCTTACTCTGCCCCACTGTACCACCATGGAAGCGTGACCCTGCCAGCGTACCGCTGAAGCCTTTGTGAAAGGCTTGATTTGTGTCAGCGAGCCAGACAACATATGACAGGTCTTCTCTGAATCAGTGTTTCTGTCTGAGTGTTGCACAACTCTGCTCGCCCCCACATCAGCACCCAGATCTTCAGATCGTCTGGAGATTGTACTTTCAGGAGACGAGTAAATATTGTCGTCTATCTAAAGTTGATTCCTCTGTTTGCTTTTATTGTTCTGCCTTGTTCTTGTTCATATTTGCTCATATTGTGAATTTTTGCACTTTCCTTGTTAACTGTCCTGTACAATTTTTGAATTATTATTATTATTATTGAATTATTTTGTACACTTCTGCTTCCATATTTATGTTTATGTCGACTGCACCAACACATACCAAGGCAAGTTCCTCGTAAGTGAAAATGCACGTGGCAGTAAACCTGATTCTGATGTGCATTTTGTATTCATGCATATAATATTCTGTTGTTGTTCCAATGAGGTTGTTTTTTCACTAAATACAGGTTATTAGACACGGCGTCAGGTCGGGTCGTTGTGAACGGTCACAGCGACCGGATCTCGGATAAGCAGCAGAAGATAATGGGTGGATGGAGAGCAGAGTGTTTGTATTGACGGAGCACACGCTGGGTCGGGGTGGGGGGGGGTCTCTTAAAGCCCCGGGGCAGATTTGTGAAAGTGCTGACGTGGCGGTGGCCAGGCCCGCCCATTGTGTGACTGCAGCGTGTTCTGTCGTTTTTCACGCTCACGGGGGCCGACTGACCTTTTGAACACATTTGGATTTGGACACACTCCAGATGAAGAGGGGCTCCGGGGCCCGCCTGTGCGAGCTGCTGGTTTTGGACACAATGACCCAGGAGCACATGGTAAACATAAGCTCACCCCACCCTCACCCCTGAAGCCATTTGGTGGGGGGGGGACTTGTTGCTGACATGGTAGCGAGGGCTGACGCAGGCCTTTCTGTCCTCGGAGGACCGGCGCTTCTTTATGAACGAGCTCGTAACGAGGTGCAGAGCTTTAGATTTGCTTTGCGTCAGTTGTGGACAGCAAACAAGTATATTTACTCAAGTACTGTAGAAATTAGAGGTACTTGTACTTTGCTCGAGTATTTTCTTCTAATCCCACTTTCTACTCCACCATACGTCAGAGGGAGATCTCGTACTTTTCACTTCACTACATCGATCGGACGGCAGATCAGATTTTTACACAAAAAAACACGTGAACAGTTTATATAATATGATGTTTAGTTATAAATTAACAGTGTCACAAAAGTAACGCAATTACAGTAAGCTACTGCTTCTTGCTGTAACGTGGTAATATAACGCATTTTAACCTGAAATTAAGTGTTTTGGTTTTTTTTAATTCACCAACTGAAACATTTCAGCAGCTGAAAAACAAATCAAAGAGTAAAAGACTAACGTTATTTCCTGTTGCGGGAATCCAACAAGGGGGTAAGTCAGAGACCAGATTCAGACAAACACACTGAGCCATGAGACATTTTTGTTTGCTTCCCTGCTCTCCATTTAAAACCAGCGGGGCGGCTGCGTCCAGCACTGTTTTATTATTAAATGTTTATTTCAAATTTATGTAGAAAGAACATCCGAAAAGAAAATGAGATCAAGTCGACAAATCAATGTGATTAGAATAACACAATGAAAATAAATAAAGAAAATGGAGTCTGACGGTCGAGACTGTAGGCGGGCTGCAAACTACGGGGGAGCTCGTCTCCTCGTGATGGATCATGGGTAAATGGATTTCTACAGGCTGTGCGTTTGTGTTTCCTGATCAGAGAGGCTGCTGTCGGTTCGTCCTGACCGATCCTGTCAGGAGATTCAAATAATCAGAGACGTTACGCTGCTGCTGTACCTCGTGCGCACACGCAGATATAACTCTGCACTAGCACCCACCTCTGCAGCAGAATAACGCGCCCATGAAACAGCTGTGAAAATAACTTGAAAGTAGAGCAAAGCATTAATATTCAGAGGCACTAATATAACTAAGTACTTTAAAGGGACAGTTACTTGTACGGCTGGACAATAAAACAATCATTCTAACAATTTTTTTTTCAATAACAATATAACAAATGTTCAATAAATATTCGATAAATGTTTGATTCACTTGAATCACAGAAATCAGGACTGAATTTTTTATTAAGATGTTTATTTTATTGAGGAAAAAGGACAGAAAGAAGCTTTTACTTAATTTCACTCGTGCATATTTGTTGACAAAGATTTTAAATGTTTTGAATGTTCCGCCTCAGATTTGTGAAGTGATCCGCTGTTTGGAGTCAAATGTTTGTCGCGTTCTGACCATGTTAGAAGAGTTTAAACCATCAGGTTCCTTCAACTTTCACTGAAGAGCAAAAATCAGCCTTGAAACGCGAAAGAAGAAAAAATGAGTTTATCCGGATCGTGATAATTATCGATAACGAAAGATGTGAACATTTTTATCGTGATAACAGAGAGTAACTAGTAACTTATAACGTGTCACATCGTGGAGGTAACTTGTCCGACGCTGCAAACTGAAGCTATTTTGATCGTTTAAGTCCTTACCTTTAGAGTAGGAAAAATGGCCACTTTAATGTGAGTAAAACAGAATCTATCAATGCAGCTTCACAAGCAGTGTTACATGTAATTTAATGTAAATGTAACCGGTGACAGTTTCTTGGAAAACGAGTGTGATTAAATTACAGCCAGTCACATAAACGTTCATGATTATATTTTCTAAATATTTTCTGTAAAAAAAAAAGCTCGGCTATGTGTTGAATTATATTCACGTCGGTGCTTTTTTTTTTTTTTTTTTTTTTTAAGGGCCACGTGTGTCTTCGTTTGTAAAGTTCGATGCTGCTCTGAGGCTTCTGATTGGTTCTCCTGTTTAAATTTGCAGCTGCTGTTACATTTTAAACAGGGCGACTTGTAATCGGTTACCTATTCCACATGGTCACAAAGTCAAAGTCCAGTTTCACGCCTCTGATGATCACGTGATTCCTGCACAAAGCCCCGCAGGTCGTCCCCTCCTTATTAAGAGTGAACTAAATTAAAACATGGCCGCCACGGAGGGAAAAAAAAGGTCAATCGGGTTGAGTTTAGAATGAATGTTGTCGAGAGCGAAATGACGGCGTGTTGTCACGGCTGAGGTGAGAACAGCTGAGGTTTGTTGTCCCTGCTCGCCGCTCTGCAGCCAGCGAGTTCAGGACGCGTTTCCTCCAGCTTCATCCTGCACTCCAGAGTCAGGAAGGAGGAGGAGGAGGGCGAGGGACAGCTGAACAAACAGAGGGAACAGAGAGAGGGAGAAAAGCCTGAGTTTGCCACGTAATTTGAGCGAACCCATTTATCTCGGGCCACTGGCTCTTCGGGCCCTCTGGGTGTTGAGTTTCGGTGACAGATGAAAAGAAATGAGCTGTCTCGGCTGGAATCCGAGGCCGACCTCACGCCAGAGATGAACCGGCCCAGGAGAGAGAGAGAGGAGGGGAGGTCTGGATCTGGTTTAGATCGCTCGTTCTGATTGGGCGGCTCGCAGACATCAAAAGCGGGGAGCGGCGGACCCCGGAGTTTTAACCCGTCACGGCGTCTTTTGTTGTTTCTTTAAAAAAGGAATGTGAGAGTTGAAACTCGTTCGCCTGCTTTGCTTTTTAATAAAGACCAAAAATATTTAAATGAAATAAAGCACCTTGATGTCTCAAGGGCCCCCCTTCAAGGGCCTCCGGTGGCCCCCGAAGGCCAAGAAACAGTTTATCCTACTAGAAAATAGCCGCCCGGGCTGGAATTTCAGATGGGCCCACAGGGTTTCACGGGTTCTGCCTGATGAGGGTTCTGCAGGCCTCAGGCAGAACCCTCATGGAACCCTGCAAAACAAAACCTAAACCCTTAAAGTATTTAAACTCCTCAGAAGTCCTTTTTTCTTCCTTTCTAATCCTTTACTTTGGCAAACTTGTGATTGCAGGACTCAGCAGAGGAATGTCATCGATGGAAAAACAAACATTACATAATCCAAACTGACCCGCGCGGATTTAATCTCACTTAGCAGGCCGGCCGGCACTCTAAGAAAGCAAAACACTGGAAAACCTCTTAGAAAGGCCGTTTCTTATCGATGCAGCGCCGACGCAGGGAGCAGCCGAAGGATTATTTTCTCTCCGAGTTCTAGAAAACGTTGAAACGAAATGTTTTTTTTTTTTTTCTGGCCGACTGTCCAAAACTCGAGGATGTTCAGTTTATAAATGATGTAAAAAGAAGAACAGCTGAGAGGAACCGGGGCCCACGTGAGCTGAAGGTTTCGCCCCCCCCCTCCTCCCGTGTTCCCTTCGCTGTCCCTTAATTAACTGGAAATTAGACACTCCGGATTTCGCTGCAGACGTTAAGCGTGGACTGTTTTTACTTAACGTGTTGAAACACGAATGTGACGGTGAGCCGGCCGAGAGAGAGAGAGAGAGAGCAAGCGAGCAAAGGGTTAACGGTTTCTCATGTCTGAATGGCGGCTGAAAGCGACGAGGGGCCCCCCGGCATAAACACACACACACAGGCCCCCATTCATCCGCTCGCTGTGTGATCAGCCATGAACAGTGGAAGGCGTGTTGTTGCAGCAGAGGAGGAGGACGAAGAAGAAGAAGAAGGGGGTGACTCAGGAATTCCACTGAGGAGCACGTGACCCCTGAGCAAGGCAGTTACATCCTCCCTCTGCCCCTCCGCTCCGAGGCGGGGGCCCCTCCACACTCCTCCTCCTCCTTCTTGTTATTTCCCTCCAGCCAGAATGTGGAAAAAAAAAAAATCCAACAAGTGGCCGAATCGCTTTTACGGCAGAATAATAACTTGAAAAATAGACGAGAAAAAAACAGATTTCGGCGTCTGACAGGAGGCGTTTTGTAGCAGCTTTATTGTGGAGCAGGGATCCTGATTCGCCCCCCCTTGCGGGGCCAAAACAGGGGGCCTCTGACGTCCTGACAGAGCAAGTTATGGGTAAAGAAACTCGCTCAGCTCCCAGCGTAACAGTCCCAGAGGGCCGCCGCCACCGCCGCATGACCTCACGTGTTTTCCCTGTAAATTGTGGGCGTGAGGTTCAGTCAGTCAGCAACAGGCCTCACCTGCTGCCAGCTCTTTAAAAGTTAAATAAAAAGGACGGGACGAGGGGCGAAGCCTCGCTTTCGCCGCCACGGACACGTCAACAAGCGCCTCGCTACGGAGAGCGTCACGTTTCCGCGGCACGCTATTTTTAGGCCCCGCTTATCTCCCCAGCGCTCGCAGGGCAAGGAGGCCCCCGGCGGCGAGCGCCCTCGGCCCGCCCACGTGTGATTTACTGTACAAAACGTTTATGCAACCCACTTCTGCTGCACCCCTCCCCTCCTCCACCCACTCCTCCCTGGAAGCCGGTTCGTTCCTGCTGGAGTTGCATCACGGCTGAATCACAGATCTCCAAACCAAACAACCTCCCTGCTCGCTGATTATGGAGAAGAAGCAAACCACAGAGACAGCAGACGTATTATTACAAGGTCTGAAACTGTATTTGGCAAGTTTTTTTTTTTTTTTTAAACAAGTGCATACATGTACAGCTAGAAGCATTTTTTTCTGTCTCTTTTTATTTTTTCTGCCAAGTGCTCAGATTAGTCACATTCTATGTTTGACAGGACGTCTCCGGGCCTAAAGTACACCGAGAGGTTCAAAATAAAACAAGTGTGTGGCGTTGGTGGGGGCTGTTATGAGAAGCACATACCTTTTTATCTTCAAAATTATAGAAACACAAATGTAAAAGAATCAAAAATATTATACAGCCATGTTTAGGAAGCGAGCGCCTCCCTCGTGTCCAGTATGTACATGTCCGTCCATTTCTCTGGGGGCTTGCTGCGGGATTTATAATGTGTGTGTGTTGTTGTTTACTTTTTGTCCTGTTGTTGTCGCCGTAGATTTAAAAAAAGAAAAAAAAAAGGGGGGTCAATAAAACCAGCTGGTGAACATTTTAAGGGTCTCTCTCCTTCTTGACCTTTATGTCCCCGGCCAAGATGGTGGCTATTTCCCCCTGCATGAAGGCCCAGGGCACGTTGGAGCCCACCAGCGGGCACCGCTCGCCGCTGGGGCAGTACACCTCGCCGGTGGCGCCCTGCTGCTTGATGCTCTCCCGGGAGCAGGGGAAGCAGAACTTGTGCGACGGCACCGACGGGCACTGGACGAAGTGAGTGTCCTCCAGCCGCTCGTGGCACAGAGTGCAGCACAGCGGCACGCTGCCGGGCGGCACGGAAGAGTCTGGAATGCTCTGTGGTGGCGGGGCGTGGGGGTCCATGCCGCCGGGAGCGTGTAGCAGCAGAAGGGTTGGAGCTCACGGGGCCCTCCCGCTGGGCCAGCCTCCTCTGAGAGGCTGAGGACGGCGACAGGGGGCTGCCGCTGTTCCGCCGCGCCACCGCCGTGGTGGAGTGTACCTGGTTGGCGTCCTTAGGGGAGCCCGTGCCGCCTGCGTTGTCCGTGACGTGGATGAGCGCAGCCATGGGGGACTGGCCGTTCTGCGCCGTGGCGGCCTCGGGCGGCGTGGTGCGGGAGTGGGGGGAGATGGTGGAAGGGGGGGCGGTAGAGAAGCCCGGCAGGGCGGCCGGGGGCATCTTCAGGACCTCGGAGGGCGAGGGGAGCCACGGCTGGCCCTCGCCGCCGCCGCCGTTCATCTTGGGGGCGCTGCCCTCTCCGTCTGGCTCCGGGGAGGCCTTCCTCTTCATGCTGCTCCGCGGGTGCTTCCCCCTGTCTGAGGAAGAGGAAGAGAAGGGTTAACTCGGCCCACGCTACACACAAACATTGCAGCGTGCAGCTCCGTAAATAACGCAGCACAGGAAATTTCTCAGCGCTGAAAAACTCTTTGTTTACGTCGCTGCTGTTCTCTGCCAAACCTCCGCGTGCGCAGGGGTGAGCGGGTCCGCGTCCGCAGCGTGACATTACGTCGGTTTAAAAACACACGTCAGCGTTAAACAAAAGAAAAGGCTGACACATGTTTCAGGCTGTTAAACGTTTAAGTTCCTGTTTTTTTTGTCTTCACGCGTGCAGCAGCTCGCCGAGCTGTGGCAACAACAACACAGAGCTTCCTTACCTGGTTTTGAGGAAGTGGCGCTGGTCTCGTAGCCCATCACCCGCTGCATGGCGGCGTGCTCCTTCTTAAACCTGCTGTCGAAGGTCTGCAGCGCCATCAGGTCCCGGACCGTCTTGCCTTTGCCCATCCAGTCCTTGTGGCTGTCCGACATGTCCGACAGGCTGTCCGGCCTGTGTTTGTCTTTGAGCTCGTCCGGACGCTTGCCGTGCTCCCCGTGGCCAGGCGCGGCCAGGACCCCGGGGGGCAGACCCATCTGAGCCGCGCGGCCGTTCAGCTGGTGTATGGTCGGTATGCCGCCGTTCACCAGAGGCACCAGGTTGGGAGGAACCGTGCTAGTCCTGCGGGGGTTCGGGCTTTGTCGGTTCAGCTCCGGGGGCTCGTCCGGTTTTGGAAATCCGTTCGGCATGGGGAGGCCGTTCGCCTGCCTCCCCGTCTGGTACTCCGGTCCGAGCCGGGGCGGCCGGTCGGACAGCGGGTAGCGGTCCAACGGCTGCGGCGGACGGGAGCCCGGGTCTCCGGCCGAGTGGTTGATCTCCTTCCCGGCGTGCTGGGACTTCCCCGGGCCCGGAGAGCGGCCGTCCTGGAAGCCGTGCGCTCTCTTCAGCTGCCGGGCCGTCTCGATAACAAATTCAATCCGGTCGGCCCCCTCGTAGTTGACACATCCGCGGCAAACGGGCTCGGTAAAATCCCAGATCATCGCCCACGGCATGCGGGGCAGGTCGCACAGATAGCAGGACTGCCTTCTGGAGGCAGCGACCGCCGCGGAGGACATGTTGTAAACCGCACAGCGAATTAACTCTCCCGCAAAATGTCCGTCCGCGTGCTCACGTCGCTCGGAAAGACGAAATAATCAACAAATAGGATCAAAACTCGGCGGGATTTTCCGTCAGAAAGCAGCAGAGTCGCACCGCGCGGGGCTCATCGTTGTGTCCGTTGCCTCGGCGCGCCTCCGTCTGAGGCTCGCGCTCACAATTCAGCTCGAGCTCTCACTGTAGGGCCGTGACGTCAGCGCCGACACTCGGCTCGTGCTCCGGGGCTCTATCGCTGGATTCTTCGACTGGCTCCTCGTGCGCATGCGCACCGTTTCAGCCTATTCCGGAGAGAGAGGCTTAACAGCCAAAGATCGTCTGTGTGCGTGTGAGAGAGGAGAGGCATCACTCCGCTTTGTTGTGACCTACCAGGTGAAACTCGAGAAATTAGCATATCGTGTGCAAAAGTTCATTTATTTCGGTAATTCAACTTAAAAGGTGAAACTAATATATTATATAGACTCATTACATGATGCTGATAGCATCCATGCCACGGCGCATTCAGTACATATGCATATACTTTTCAGACGGCTGACATTTCTGTATTTAAAATCCTTTTTTTAAATTGATTTATTTATGTATTTATATTCTAATTTTCTGAGATTTTGAATTTGGGGTTTTCATAAGCTGTACGCCATAATCATCGAAATTATATCAAATAAAGGCTTGAAATATCTCACTTTGCATGGAATGACTCTATATAATATATTAGTTTCACCTTTTAGTTGAATTACTGAAATAAATTAATTTCGCACGATATGCTAATTTTTCGAGTTTCACCTGTATAACTGAAGAACTACCGTCAGTCAGTTCTCTACAATCTGGTGTTGCATTTACATTTATACATTTAGCTGACACTTTTATCAAAGCGACTTACAATTGCTAAACATGTCAGAGGTCGCACGCCTCTGGAGCAATGAAGGGTTAAGTTTCTTGCTCAGGGACACAATGGTGTCTCACAGTGGATTCAAACCCGGGTCTCTCACACCAAAGGCATGTGTCTTATCCACTGCTCCATCACCAACAGCAGAAACTTCTGTATCTCTTCCCAAAAAGGCAGATATAGATTTCTATAGATGCTAAAGGTTACTGGTTAGTTGTCATTTAAGAGTAATTAGCTAATTAGTTATATTACAATATTACTGTCTCTGAGTTGTAATGCTTTGCACTACTTTTGCATAACTGTTGAGTTACTTCAATATTATTCAGACAGTAAGATGTGCCTGCAAAGATAGGTTAGACTGGATTGGTAGGTGATCATTCTGATTAATGGTGGGGGGGTGTTGCGGATGGGTTAAATAAGCTGAATCATCATTAAGAGAGACGCTGTGTGGATTTATGCACAAGGTACAGCAGCATAACATTCGCTAGTTATTTTAATCTCCTGATAATAAGGAAACTCCAGCAACATGAAATATAAACATTTCTCTTTTATTCACTGTTTTTTTTCTGGTGCAGAAATGTTTCACAGTGTGTTTTTATTAAAAAACCCCGAACACCAGCTAAATGTCGGGTTAAAACATGTTTTAATGCACCTTACTGAGATTGTAATGGGTATAATGTTAGAGAAATTTTATTAGTAATGCATTATATTACTGCATTAAAGCTATACATTACTGTAACTGTGTTGCTTTTGTAAAATAAGAAACCCGCGAAAGTCCCGACTGTGACAATATGTAGGCTAATTATAAAGACCTCAAACCCAAATTTGCATATATGACATCATAACTGTTTCTCTCAAAGAGTGAAGCTAACATCGCTGAAGCTAACTTCAAAGAGCTTCCATGTGTCATGATGTGATGATGGGACCAGTCATTGTATTAAACACATCAGCTGAGATACATCGGTGCAACAAAGCTAACTACTTAGGTAGTAGCAAACAAGCAATGAACGTTAACTTAGCATTACAGCGCTAACATGTTGGTAACATATATTGAATAGCACTAAAAATACATAATTACAAAGATCACAAACCCAAAAGTCGCAGATGTGACGTCCTGTTTCTCTCAGTGACTGAAGCTAACGTGACTGAAGCTAACGTCAAAGAACATGCTAGATGATGTGGTGAAAGGACCGGGAGTGGCGGATTAAACACATCAGGTGAGATACATCTGTGCGTGGAACATAGCTAATGTTAGCTTAGCATTACAGCACTAACATGTTGGTGACTTATATTGTGCGAGACAAAAGATGTAGTTCACTGAGCGGTATCACCATGCGGGAAGCTTCTGGTCTGCGATCTGAAGCGAACGCGGAAACCTTGAAACCTGCATTCTGTTGAAAATCCAGCAGGGGGCGACTCTTCTGGTTGCAAAAAGAAGTCCGGCTCCATTAGAAATAATGGGAAAATGTTTCTCCTTCTCAGCTGAATAATTACCCCAGTAAACACTTTCCTGATGAGTTTATGGTCTCAGTCGCTAGTTTCAAGTCTTCTTCAACACAGCATGATGTTCATTTAGTAAATTATGGTCACGTTTATTTTAAAATAGACCACAAAGCAGAGAATGTTTCAGGGCGGGATTATCTATGATTGACAAGACGTTACCATGGCGACCTGTCAATCAGGCCAGAGCCGACTCGTACCCTCGGCGCTGTGTAAATTTAACCAGCGCCGTTGAAAAAGCTTATTAGGAGTCGGCTGTTCACTTTCTCTGGTGAGAACATTTAGTTTTCAGACTGTTGTTCTCTGGACAAACTTATCAGCCTGTTAAAATGACAGTTAACTTGAGTTACAGCTGCACCTAGCTAAGCTAGCTAGCTAGCTCCACACACGGCCGTCAGCTCCGCGCTCTCGTCACTTCCAGGCGCTTCCTGGTTGCAAAAACGTGACATGGAGGCGACCAATTGGCCAAACTCGAGGCTTCAAAACGGCGGTCCACAAACCAACGGCTGACGTCACCATGACTACCCCCATTTCTTATATACAGTCTATGTGTATCACACTAAACTAAATGTTACTGTCCTGTTTTACGACAAACTGCGACTGTCTTGACTTGAACAATAATCTTTTAAATTGACAAACAGCATGTGTGTGATTCAGGGAACAATTCAAATGGGATCAAAACGTTAGTCGTCTCTCGCCGCTGACTATGACATACATATTTTTCCCCAAAATAAAGTCCCATGGGCCGGAAGGGGAAGGACAGGCTCGGTATAATCTTGAAATGCTTTGTTTGAAAATTTCTGCTTCTTGGTCACTATAATTTAAAGCAGAGTGAGAGCTCTTCCTCTGCTCTCCACCTCTCTGCCCGCAGGGAGACCAAACAGCGTTTAAAAATACCAAAACCCAGAGCAGGGAGTTCAGCTGACATCCTGCACAGACAGTCATTTAAGAGTTCAGCAAGTGTAACCACAGACTTTATTCCAGGAAAACAAACTGGGGCTTTATTATCCTTGTACACTTTTCTCTTTTTTTTTTTCAATTTTACATTTTTGCTAGCTGTCCATGAACAACACATGCCACAAAATAAAAAATGAAAACATTTTGCAAAGTAAGTGAGAACGTTCTTGTGGCTTGTGAAATAGCACAACTGTCTGCAGAGCGAAAGCAACAAGTGTGGCTGAAGCTTGTTTTCCTCCTGCAGGATCAGCTCCTCTCTGCTTGAATGGCTGCTTGCTCCTTCTGTTGCATTCCAGTCCCTGCGCCAGGCTCCCGTGACGTCACAGGGCAAACAGCCAATCACAGAATTCAGCTGTTGTTACTAGGCAAACTGTGACAGCTGCCCACCTCCTGGCCGCCCTCCATTCACGCCACTAAACACTGAACATAACATCAGTTTCTCGCTGCTTTTACCTGTAAAAACATCCAAAACATCTGATGCCTGTAAGACTGTAAATATTATTTTATGATATAAGGTCTCGTGTTGTTCCACCAGAAGGGTATATGCTAATTATATCACAGTTAAGGGCCGTTGTTCGGCCAGACTCGAAGCGATTATTGTGGATTATTATTTATTGAATGATATATTTTCAATTTAAAATATAATTTCGAAAGTCAAGAAAGTCGCAGTTAAACTGTTTACGTGTAAGACTGTGAGAAAATGCAATTACAAAGACCACAAACCCAAAAGTCGTTTATGTGATGTAAGTTTTTCTCTCAATGGCTGAAGCTAATGTGACTGAAGCTAACGTTGCTAAAGCTTGCATTCCTAAAGTTAATGTCAAAGAGTGCCCATGTGTAGATTTAATTTTATTTATTTATTTATTTGAACATGGACAAATGTACACTGATCAACATTCAAAGCAAATGTGAGCGTACCCGAGTTAGCCACAGGCTAGTTTTCATCGGCAGTCTCCTTGCCAGATGTTATTAGGCCTCCTAAAATATTAAACTGTCATAATACAATAATAATTTTTTACAGCGGATGACGCGATGAAAGGACCAGGAGTCGTCATCAGGTGAGAAACATCTGTGCGTGGAACATAGCTAACTTACCTAGCTAGTAGCGAGCAAGCAGTAAACGTTAGCTTAGCATTACAGTGCTAACATGATTGTGCAAGATGAGAGATGTAGTTCATTGAGCGGTTTCACAGGATCAAAACATTTGTTGTTTCTGGATCAAAACATTTGTTGTCTCTCTACCGTACATATTTTCTCCGAAAATAAGGCCCATGGTGATCCGCCGCGCCGCGAAAAAATTTGTTCTTTACAAAAATTGTCCTTTAAAACAAACAGCAAAATCCAACTGATGACTTTTTGTCGGATTTTTGTGCTTGAGCAGCAAAAATAAAAACCTTTGCATGACTTAACGGTGAAGTAGTTCTCTCTATTATAAATTAAAAACATTAGCCGGCCATGGAAACCATCAATCGAGGAAGTAAAGATGGTCGACGCGAGGAGCTGAGGAAACAGAGGAGAGACGTTCAGGGAAAGAAGCAGCCGACTGATGTCTGATGATGTTGGTGTCTGACCAGCAGTGAGTCAGCAGCATCATCTCTGACTCAGCCTGTATCACGGCGCTCCGCTGGACGTGGCCGAGGCCCGTCTGTCTCAAGTCGGGCTTCACGGCATCATGACATGGCCGGCCTCACTCGGCCGGTCAGGAAGCAGAGGGAAGAAAGAGGCAGCTGTGGTGAACAATGCGTCCTGTTTTTTCTCCCCAGCGTGGCCTCAGCCTGCTCCAGGCTGCAGGAGCAGCGAGGTGGTTGCATCCTGGACGGCGTTCACACACAAACTGAGTCCAGAAGAATCTACTCATGCTTCAAGTCTCTTCCCTGTAATGCAGACAAATTCAGGGTTGCAGATGTAGTAGGTGTGTCTGAAATCTGTTCTGCTCGTTTCATGTCCACTGGCCACAGCCATTAATCACTAGGTCCAAACAGACAAGGATTTTCTTCCAAAATAAAGACATTTAATAACGACAAACTCTAATTAAGCATTGCTTAAATCGTAGACACGTCTGCAGCTGCATCTAGGACAGACATCATCAAACCAAGCTTAGACAAAGAAAGATGTCCAGCCATAAGATGTACAGAGAGACGACCTGCAAATCTCTCAACATTGCAAAAATCAGGTGTCATCCAAAAAAGATGTGGAAAAACTAGCCCACACGTTTCTTACTTCCAGGCTGGATTACTGGAGTTCTTTATTATCAGGCTCTCAAATCAACACGCTTTCACTCCCTGCTCGTCACATATGGACGCTTTGCTAGACCCCTAGGCATCGCTTTAACGCCCTGGGTACGTTTTTGGACGTGAAGGGTGAAGTTAGCAAGACTAATTAGGGATGTCCAGATCCGATCACCAGATCGGAAATCGGGCCGATCTCGTTGTTTCAGACTCGAAGGAATCAGACGTTACCTCCTGATCAGGACTCGGATATATATGTATATATAGATGTGCTTTGCAAACACTGTGGCACTTTTATTTTTGTATTTGTTTACATGCCTGCCGGGTATTTAAAGTTGAGGTGCTATTTGTTTTTATCTTAGACTTTTTTTATATTTACTGTTGCACTAAAGTCCAAAAGTGAAGAATTTGTTATTACTTGATTGTTGAAGCTGCCTCACAGAAGTGCTGTTTGTTAACAGAGTTGTTGAATGTTAAAATAAGGTGAATTAAATAAAAAATAAGGAACATCCTGGATCAGTTTTTTCACTCCTCTTTGTTCTTTTTTTAAGTATTATAGAAGTATCGGATCGGGACTCGGTATCGGTAGATACTCAAAATCAAATGACTCAGACTCGGACTCAACGGCATAAAAACCTGATCAGGACATCACTAATAAATATTCAACATCCAGTTAAGACTTTCAAAATAAAGCTAGTGGTTCACATTGTGAAACGACGCAACTTGGTTAGGTTTAGGAAAAGATGATGTTTTAGGTTAAAATAACAAAACTTCCAAATACTTTGGTCTGACCACCTGAAAAGTGTCTTTTAAGTACTTATAAAACAGCTATATAAATCTAATTTATCATTATTTTTAAGTTACTTTAAAAAAAAATCAATGTTGACTTTTTGTATCACACAGGAAACGACCACCGGTGTCCCGGGTGAAAGTCCGGCTGCTGGCACATCAATCGCCCCAACCACCTCCTCACTTTGATTTTTCTGTTATTTATATCCAAAACCTGCTTTTAGCATTTATAATTGATACTACAAGGCTTCCACCAGTGCGTTACAAACTGACGGCAATAGGTTTTGACCATGCGTACACATGTGATGACCTGGTAGCGAGAACGGGTTGTCTGAAAAATTCCATTAAGACTCTTCAGCTGACCCAGAATGCTGCAGCACGTGTTCTGACAGGAACCAGGAAAAGAGTAGGCTTAAGACTTTCCTCTTTGATAAAGCTTATAGTTAGGGCCGACTCAGGTGAGTCCTAGACTGCCGGGGGATTTCCCATGATGCACTGAGCTCCTCCCGCCTTCTGTGGAGTCTGGATCTGTGGTTATGGGTCACCTGCTGCCCCCCGTGTTACGGTTATTATTATTAGTCAGGTTGTTTAATTTTATTAAAACGGTTATAATCATTTGTACTATTATTCATTTTTATTGATATTTGTATTCTTTACCACTGCCAGTGCTATCGTTCTACATCTCTATGCTCCCCCTCTTGCTCATAAAAGCCTCCAACAGTCGCCTCTACATGTTATTTTGGTTTCATTCATGAGTTTCATTCATTCAGGAGAACAATATGTGCGTTGAGAGCCACTGTAGGAAGCAGGAGAAAGGCTGCTTCATTGTTTGCTGGTTTCACTGGATACAACATGTTTGGATTTTTTTTGATCCACTTTTTAAATATATGCTGCACAGAGCACAGCGGTGTTATAGATACCTGCGTGTCCTAATCAGGATTTCATCGTGGCTGCTGGCCGGCTCAGCCTTAATAACCGCCTTACAATCTGCAGATTTAACCCCCTCCCACCCCCACCACCCCTATAAATCTTCCCAGTCAGCTGACAGATCATCCTGTCGCTGCCTCCCACAGCCTGGGGCTTCATGTGATGGAAACACAAACATGAACTGGCAGCAGGGACGACATTTCCCACATCATTCACTCAGTGCTTAAACACATATGGTACGTGCTGCTTTACAGGATTCTCTGCGTTACGTCAGACACTGAAAGCACAGAGACAGTAAATACTAATACACACTGTCCTTGTGCTTATATCTACAGTAGTTTAGACATTACCACTCAAAATGCCTGATTACACACATACATATATAAAAAATGAGAAACCGTACATGCAACATTTCAAACTGCTTCCTTAGGTAAGACATGTTACATTAAAATTCTTGACGTTAACTCTACACACACAAACAGAAAAACATTATAAGACAGAAAATCTAGACAAAGAAATCCAAACTAGAGCCAATCATGATTTTACCTGGTGAATGTTGGAAATTATGATCAGCAAACGGCTTCAACCAGGTTTCCTTGCTGTGGTTTTATTTAATTTTTCAGTAGACAAGAAACCAAAATGTTAGGAATAAACTTTTATGTCACTCATTTCAGTTGCAGCGACAAAATCCCCAACTCTCCTCTGAGCTCAGGTGATGTTCTAATACATCTGTGGGAGTTCATTTTATCTTTAACAAGCTTCACGACGGCTATTCAGCTTCTCTGAGACTTAAGGCCTCCGCCGGACTGGTTGTCACGTCCGTTTTAATCCCCTCAGACAGTCGCAGCCCCAAACAGTTACTCACGGTAGCTCCGCTTTAATCTTGAGAAGCTGCAGAGCTGCAGTCTCTATTCGTTAGTCAGAGTTGTGCGTGTCTGCCGACTACGACAATTGCGTACGTACGTCGCGATTCCTCGCGCGTCTATTCCAAGTTCTGTTAAAAAACGACATCATATTCTTTGAGCGGGTCATCAATGCTAATAATTGATTCAAAGCTCGGTGTTACAATTTTGGATTTACGGTAAAACTCTGATTAATAGCCCGGGCTTTTATTTGCTAAAATCACTGAATTGACCCTGCCAATATTTGGGACAGGCCTTTAATTCCTCTCTCACAAAACTGAAATATTGATCATACGTTTAAACAATAATATTTGTATTAAAGATCTGAGCAGCTTAGACACGGAGCACCCCCATGTAGCCAAAATGGTATAAACCTCGTACCATAACAGCTCTGTGAGGATTCGACTGTGAGACTGTCGAATCAGGCTCCGCCCATCGAATCATCGAATCTCTAACCCTTAAAATAAATGTTATTTTGAGTTTAAGTTAAATATCGTTATTGACTTCCATCACGTGAGTTTATTAATGTGATTTAGACCCAAACCAAGATGTTTTTCTAAACCAAACTGCGGCGTTTCACAACGTAAACCACATTTTAAATGTCAAGTCACTTATGTGGAGAGGTAGAAAGAGTACTAAAATATTGTACTTAAGTAAAAGTACATTGATGAATTTTTACTTAAGTACAAGAAAAGCTACTGTTCTAAAAATCTACTCAAGTAAAAGTAAAAATTAGCTCATTTAAAATTTACTCAGAGTAAAAGTTACTTTTTTAACCTCCTAAAATAACTTATTTATACTGAGTTAATATCTTGTTTATAGGCCTTTTTATTCTACTTATTTAATGCAGTCTTTTGCGATTTGGCGGGTCGCACTGGGAAAATGGGAAACACTGGACTATATATGAAGTCATATCCCTATATAGGCTACAGTCAAACAGGATGTGACTTCATAGGCGTTAGCGTAATCATTTTTTTATTAACATAGGCCTAAGTGTTATTTACTAGTTACCAGCAGGTTGCTAGTGCCAGTCAACATTAGTGATGTCATGCACTGATGTCTTTTTGGCTAATTTGGGCAAAGCCTCTTACCAAACTATAAAAACTTCTTTCACCAGCTACCCGGGGTGCAAGCAGGGTGCGAACTATGGCGGAGCTTGGCTCCTCTTAGGAACCCATGACCCTTCTCTTTTGAGTCTCCTCCTTTAATAGGCCGACGTGGGACCTTTTCACCTTAATGATAAATTAATTAATTTTAATACAGTTATAAACTCCTGGACTTTAACAGCTCTAAAACAGCAAGGCTGCGCTTCAGTTTTAAGATGTTTATACTGCAAAACTGTAGCCTACCAATTACGCTACTGTCTGGGCTGGAGGTGATTCACATATTACGATTTGTAGCCCCCTTACATTTTACGCCTTAGGAGATGGCGTGAAGGTGAATTCTTTTTTTACTTAGTAACGGCGAAGTGCAATACTTCAAAGGAAACATACTCAAGTAAAAGTAAAATTACAGATTATAAAAACGACTTTAAAAGAACAAGGACACAAAAACTACTCAATTACAGTAAGGCGAGTAAATGTGATTCTTTACTTTCCACCTCTGCTTACGTTGACCTGGTGAAGGGTCGGTTGCCTGTCGATGGACTGAAAACACAGGATTTGACAAATTACCTATTTTGTCATTTAGGTTTGATGACATGTTACTTTTTTTCTAAAACAACCACTTCTGTCACTTTTCCTGTTTACAACAGAGCACGAAACCCCGAATGAGACGAATGCAAAAGACACGGAGTCGTTGGAGAGACGGGGAGGATACGACGAGGGAAAGGTAGAAATCACTCTGTGTGAAGCTTCCTGAGGCCTTTGCAGTTCAAAAGAATCCACCTCTTCTCAAAGCTGTGTGGCCTCCTGATTATAAACATAACAAAACCTTCCTGCTCAGACTGTAGACCGGTCGCAGGATAGACGCTACAAGCTAATGAAGCTCTGTCAGCCGTGTTTTGCCTGATCAGCGGGGTCTTTAAATAGCCTCCCCGTGGGCCACTCAGCTGGGAGATCTGCAGACTGGGCCTCATGTCTGCAGGGGTCGACCCGGTCGGTTTACTCAGCTTAGCAGTTTCACATGGGGGGTGGAAGTCTGCACGATGGGAAATCGGCCCGGGAAAAGGCAGAGCTGCGAGGTGACGCCGAGGTCAAACTGGAGCTCCAGGAATGATTAACCGTCTACAGTCGCAGTTTATTCCACAGAAAATATCCTTCAGTTCCTTCATCAGCAGTATTACTAAGAGGGATCCGGGTGACGTGAGTCCGTCTGGCTCTCATGCTGAAGGCCCTCAGCTGTGGCATCTCAGTTTCTGATCACGTCTGCAGAGTTAATCAGTTAAAGGTCCGGTTTATGTCTCGACTCAGCCGAAACGAGCGGTGAGCGAAGCATTAACATGACGTCACCTTGGCATAGCTGAATGAGAAGAGTTCGGCTCATGGAACTGACATGGCGTGAGCCGAGATCTCCATTGTTTGCTCCAGATGTAAATCTCTCGCATGCCAAAGACGCTAGATGTGACGTAACATCTGGGCTAATATTTACTCTCCAAAAAGTTACATGCCGTAAAACTTTAATTAACAGCCGAGTCCCAAACAGCCGCTGACCCTGTTTACCAGCCTGGTGTTTGCAGGTCTCCAATAGAAGCCTGGTCTGGTTTTTATAGAAGTTCTTTGGATGTATAAAACCTCTTAAACCCCGCGGGGTCGCCGCTTTAGCTGCTTGTAAGCTGCTCAGATCGTTAATACAAATATTAATGTTTAAAGGTGTGAATAGGTTGGATTCTCCACGATTCAGTCATTCAGTTCATTTAACGGAAACAACGAGACCCGAAGTCTGACTCTAAGAGATTTAACAGTGTATCCTGCCAGGTACAAGAGAGGAAAAGTGCCGCCTCCCGTTACCTTTGAAGTGCTCGTTCTGTCCGAATGTGTTTGTTAAAGTTAGGGTTGTGAAGGGTTGTGATCTGTTTGCTTGTGTCTGTTGCCCCAGTAATTCCTCTGCCTGTTTGTCCACTACTTCTTTGAGTTCCAGTTGATGTACGGTCTTGTGTTTTGCATCTGTAAGGGTCTGTCTGCCTCGTTAGTCCTGATCCCGGTCACCTGTGTTGCTCCCGCCCGGCTCGTTACTCCCTGGTGTTAAATGTTTGCTGTGTGTCTTCAGTCCTTGTCATGTGGAGAGAATACTCTCTGTTATGTCGTGTAATGAGTGATTTGGATTTCCTGTCAGGTTTGGATTTAGCCTGCCTCCAGCCAATAAAGCTTCGTATCGTTCCTTTGTGGACTAAAATGGCTGAACTACATCTGCTCTCATGGTAGAGCCGGATGATACGGCCAAAAATGTTGTCACAATAAAAATTTTCATATCTTTCGATATCGATAATTATCACAATAAGATTACACTCCGGTCACATAACATCCAAGAGGAAAGCAGTCTGACGAAGTTGATGCTTCGTCTGCACGTTACGCTGTACCTCGCCTTCTTGTTGAACATCGGCCTTAAGCTTCACAGAAGCGGACACTACAGAAACTTCAGTATCACACAAGGAATGAAAGTAGCAGCCGTCATCCACGGGTAACTCGGTGGAGGTGGATGAAATTGTCGGGCCATCCGCCGCTTTGTCGGACAGGAAATCAAATAAAAATCTCAAATAAAATCTCTTTCAACAAATATGCACGAATAAAATTAAGTAAAAGCTTTTTTTCTGTCCTTCTTCCTCAACAAAATAAACATCTTAATAAAAACTTCAGTCCTAATTCGTGTGATTCAAGTGAATCAAATCAAAAATTTATTGTTTATTTATTGAACGTTTGTTATATTGTTATTGAGAAAAAATTATATCGCGATAATTATTATTATTGCTTCATTGTCCAGCCGTATCTCACGGTGTCTTGCATTTGCACTGCAAAAACTGAGCTCTCAAAAACAAGAAAAACAGCATTAAAATGGGGGAAATGTTACTTAAAATAAGCAAAATTATCTGCCAACAGAACAAGAATATATCACTCGATATTTAAGGCCAAAAAAACAACTGAAATTTTCTAACATAAAAGCCGCCTGGTAAGAAGAAATATCTTGTCAGACAGAAAACAAATATATTTTGCCTTCAATTAAGATAATTAATCTAAGATTTTACGTTTTGTAGTGGGGGCTCTCACCTCCTCTGCGCTCACCTATGAATTCTGACAATAAATCAAATTTTACCGTAGTTGTCAACTATTCCATATACTGCATAATAGAATTCCTTAAATTCAGTGATGGCTTTTGGTGCCTCCCCAGGATTTTCAGTGACCCCCATCTGGAACGTGGTCAGTAAATTAACTTGTCAGAATTAGTAAATTTGTGAGCTTCGTGTGAAAGCTTTGTCCCGATCACCAAAAAGATTAGGATTCACCCAGCCATCAACAGCAAAGTTCCTGTCAGCCCGTCCTGCAGTTGTTGAGATATTTCACTCCTTTGTCCTGGTGAATCTGAAAGTGGATTCGTCCTTTAACGTCCACATATTTCTGTTTGTTGTTCCGCGGCTGTGGGCTGATCTGGGCTCGTTAAAGAGGTAAGACTTGGATCTCCGTCAGACACTGTGAGATGAGAAGCAACGCGAGCAGTTGGCAGATCTCCCCGTCTGTACTGACAGACATCATTAATTTCCAAAAGCTCGTAAAAACCATTTCACCCAGCTTTTCATTAAACATCGTGTTTAGAGTCGATCCCACTGGGACTGCGAAGGCTAATCTGTTTCTCTATTTAAGTTTGAGGCCAATTCTTAATTATTTGGGTTGCTGACAGTTACCTCAGATTGAGGCGAGATAAAACAGAAATGCCCTGAATGCATCATCTGTTCTGCATCATCAAAGCCTGCGCTCTGTACGGCGACGCTTGATTCTCCAAAGCCTGTGTTTAAAAATTAAACCCGTTTTTAACACATCAAAGCTAATACTCCAAAGCTGTTTGCTCAATTATTAAGAGGCTCCCCTCGCTGTCTGTCTGCCTGAAGCTTCCTGCTCGTAGGCCGTTCGTGAGCGTTGATGTCTCACGACTGAGTGCAAACACAACAGGACAAAGCGATGGAGAGAATCCGCGTGGTGTCCGTTTCAACGTGTTGGATGTTGGATTAAACGTGTCCTGGGTGGATTACTGCTGCTGCTTTTTACCGCTGCCTTTTCAGGGTTTCTGCAGGTTTCACCAAGTCAAATTTAAGCCTTTTTAAGACCTATATCACAACATCAAAAAAAAGAGAAACATCTAAAGGAAATGCAGTCACAAAATTATTGCAGAGTAAATATTCAAATTAGGTGTAAGAGCCAAATGGGATGTTTTCCTCCAGGCCACAGGCGGCATGATACTGCATTATGTTAGGTAATTTAAATTCCTGCACGGGTGCAAACAGCTGTTGTTAACTTAAGAAGAGGAGCAAACGGTTTTTAACTGAACTCGGATTATGTTATTTGGAAGTGGAGGCTGTAAGGACGCAGGAAACAAACGCCTTAAACTGCAAACTTTTGCAAAAGACTTGACATCGAGTGCACGTTAGAAACAATAATCCAAATTAGCAACCGGTAGCGGCTTTCACACCGCCCAATTCTCCGGGATTATTACGCCAATACGGCGGCTCGCTGCGCTGTGTGAAAGGTACAGAGCCGGAAAGGGGGGGTAAATACGCCGACTACAGCGGCGCCACGTTTCTGTTCGTCCCCCAGCCCGGCGTCAGCGTCCTCTGGAAGTGTTTCAGTGGTGACTTGTTGTTTATTGGTCATTTCTCCACAGCTCTGTTTGCTGCCGTGTCGTTCCGCCAACTTCAGGCTGCATATCCACAGAGAGAATTTCACAATAAGAGCATTCTGCCTGCCCGATTTTGCTGACATGTTGAGTTTGTATTGATTTGGTAATCTTGCTTTTGTGTTTCTACTATGATTAAGTCGGCTATGTAGTTAAATGGTCTCTTTTGTCTGTTTTGACAGTGTTTACTTTTGAAATTGACCGGATGAGCTCCGGCAGCCGCGGCGTAGGCGGTCTCAGTGGAAGTAACCTGGAAAGCCGGAGCGCTGCATGAAAGCACACATGGTTGTGGGATTACGCCGCAATATTACGGACGCTCTTTCCGGCTTCATTGCGTGAATGTCTGTGGGAAAGCAGCTATAGTCACTACTTTAGGGTTGGGTGATGTCTACAAAATTGGCATTGGACGATGCCAACAATGAAACACCGGGATGGACGATGACATTTATAAACTATAATTAAAAAGCTGGCATGTGGTGCAGCTGCTGCCATGAAAAAGGATCACGGGTGGAAATATCCAGATAAAAGTTCTGTGTCTTTTCAGCGATGGTATTTTGTGTGTTGGCGTTTTGGGGGTCGTCCCCTGAGAAAAGTTTTTATGTATTCCAATAAAGAAATTTGCAATTCCACATAATTTTGGAACATTGTTATTAGCACATCTGAGAACAATAAGTTGGAAAATCTAGAGCAGATTTTGAATAAACTACACCCCAAAAAGCTAAACTTGCTAAAGAAGCCTTCTGGGTTTGAATTATAACCATGAGATCTGGGAAAACCCATGTGTTTAGTTTTGATGCTCTGCACAATGATTTTACGTTCATGGCACAGCACCAAGTTGTTTTGAGCCTCACCACCTTATAATGGCGGGAAAACACTGTTAATGTGACTCGAGCCCGACCGATATGGGGTTTTTAAGTCCGATAACGATATTTGAGATTTTTCAAATCCAATGTGTATATACAGTACGTATCGGCACGATGTATCGGCGCGATATATTGGCCGATATATCGTGCTATGAAGTAACTAACGGCCAAACGGCGGCTTGAACACGGTGGATCAATATATTTGACCGTTGCAACCCGAGCGAAATGAATCCAGCTTTAAAGTCTCCTGCAGGCCGTATTGCAGTTGTGTCTCTGCAGGGACTTCTGGGTAACCCCAGCAGCAGCTGTCTGTGGACGGTAAACAGAGGCCGGGCGATGCTCTTAAATCTCCTCAATTATCATCACGTAACTTTATTGTCAGGATATTTCACTTAATGAACCGTTCCCATTTGACTGAGTCGCCGCTGTTTCTTCTTCTTCTTCTCCTCCAGCTGCAGGACTGCTGGCACAGCACCAACAGCAGTCTGTTTACCATCTGAACAAACAGATCGCCATCTCATTTACATGCCGGCAGCCTCTTCACGGAGCCTGCCAAGGCCTCTCTGTGCGGTTACTGTTCCTGTCTGGAGACGTCCCCATCAGATGGACACGTCTGTCTTCCTGTAAAGATACAGACTCTGAAAGGGACTCGCCGACCCTCTCGATAGGCCTCCGCACGCATCTGAAAAAAAGTGCCGGGAACAACAGATGATTGGACGAAGAAGGATAAAAGCTTCATCAAGCAGCTTGAACCAGTGACTCTTAGATCTGGTCTGTGTCCATTAATGCTGTTTTTTGGGGGGACGGATGTCGTCATCCTACAAAACCTGAAGTAAATCCATGAAAAATAGAATATCAGTCTTTCCCATAAACGAGACTGTGGCAGGTCGCCATAATTCCAAAATGAAGCGAGAATATTTTTACACTTTTCATAACGATAATAACATTCGCTAATGTTGTGTTTTGCTCCGCTGCTTTGAGCTTCGCCACACTTTGGCATCCGACTCACCACGGCAACCACTTAACTACGGGAGCGTTAAGGGTTCAAACAGCTTTGAGGTGTTTTCAAAAACACATCTTTTAATGAACGTTTATATATTTCCTCCTAACTCAACAACTCACAAAACTCTGTGATTTGTTTTAAGGGAGTTCGGTGCAGATTACCCGCCGCCTCACGCACAGTCAGGAGAACTGTTTTCTCTTCTTCAGAGAGTATTAAACTGTCCCGTGTTCTCTAATTTAATCTTGCGCACTCTGCAGCAACATGTTCTCCAGCTGGGAACGTCGCCATGAGCGATGCAGCGTTAATGATTGTAAAGTCAGGGCACGTCTGGAACGTGAACGCGGCCCGTTGTGAATCATAATTATGTGCTGCTCTTCAGGCGTTTAGCTTTTCTGTCTGAGTGAAGAGGGAAACGCTGCCACACTCTGGAGGTTTCAGCTGCTGAAGGTGTTACTGCAGCTCTGATGTTGTTTTAGAAACTTCACTGTTCACATCACTTTACTCCGTTAAGCTGACGGTGTCGCTACGTCCCAGTGACGTCACGAACGAATCGATTATTAAATTCGTTGGCAAGAAATTTAATAATCGATTTTCGTCGACTACGACGATCGGTTGTTGGATGAACCTTTGGGAGATGTTTCTCTTCCTCTTTCCATCCATCCGTCCTCTCTGTCTGAAACACGTACGTTACTGTCCTCAAACGAGTGTCCTTTATCCTTCAGGTGCCTGTAAAAGTCTTGACCTTCCGTTTGTGCAGAGGTTGGTTAGTCTTTCCGATCTGCAGGTCTGAACACCGGACAGCAAACACTAGATGTTGTTTGTCCTCAGGATGAACGTGTTCAACTCTGGTTTGGCGCCATCATCAGCGCCAACTCTTTGGTTTGTGACCAAACAGCTGCAGAACTACTGACATTGTCATCCGTTCGATGTCAATAATTATCAGGGTAAAAGTCAAATCATTGTTTCTTTCAAGTTTAAAGGCTGATTTTTGCTCCTGAGTGGAAGTTAACTGTGCGTTTAAACTTTTCCTTCTGCGAACATGGCAAATCAGATTATCTGCTCAATATCCAAATGTTAAATTGTCATTTGTAAACATATTAAAGCTAAAAGAGCCGCTCACATGGCTGCCAACGTTTAGTCTTTGCAGTCTCGTCCCTCGTTTGCATCAGTGTGTTAAACACAAACTGCAGAAAAGAACAAAATCTGTTCAGATCTCTGAGAATAAGGTCAAACAGCCTCCCACTAAAATTTATTCATTCAGCTGATGCTTTTATCTACGGCTTCGCAGCCAAACGAGGATCACACCATTTTGGCGATGTGGAGGTGCTCAACGTCTGATTTTACACAGAACCACCAGTTTTCTGCCAATAAGTTAATATGCAGCCTGTTACAATAAACATCAACGTTTATTGCCGTAAATGTAAAAAGAAAAAAACTTTCAATAAATGTTTTTAAACTGTGTGAATAAATCCAAAGTTGTAACCCTAACCCAGGGGCGTCAGCACGTGTAGGCGTAGCGTGGATGTGTGCGGTGGCAGAAGAGGAACACCAGCTTCACCGGTGTTGTGTCGAGCTGTCGGCACCTTGCGGGACTTTCGGGTAATTTATTGTTTTTAAACAGCCGACTACTTGAAGTAGACCTGCGACCGCGAGGAACCGCGACGTGCACGCAGCTGTCGGCAGCACGGCGAAAACTCTGCACAAGGCTGGCGATTGACCAGAGAGAGAGAGAGACAAAGGGGTCTTCAATAAGCTTCAGTTTCGTAACAAAAACACACGATTCGACTGTGTAAATCTTTAGTCGGGTACGGCCCTGCTTTTATCCAAAGCCACTTACAATCGCTGCATATGTCAGAGCAACGAGGTCTGCAGACAGGATCCGGTTTGTGCAGCAGGTTTTTATTAATTCTAAAAACACAAAAACAGCCCAGTTGTTCTGTCGTTGTCGACGCTGCAGATTGCAGGAGGTGCCCCCCCCCCCTCCTCAGACACAGCGCCCGACACGATGTTTATAAAATGGAGGGCCAAGTGAAATAAACCCCGGGGAAAACACTTCTGGACGCCTCGCATCTGGAATCAGAGAGGTGGTGATGTCACTGAGGGCGAAGCGAGGAGACAAGAGAAAAACAAGGCTCTCTCTTCCCCCCCGCCCCCCTCTCCTCCCCCCTCACCTCCCCCTTCCATCCTAATCCTCTTTGCAGGCCTGCAGGGAAAGGTCGGCCAGCTGCCAAAGGCAAGGGCTGCCGGGAAAACGTGGCGGATGCCAACCAGGAGCGGCGGCGGTGTCGCGCACAGCTTTGTTCTGCCAGAGGCCTCGATTCAGACTTTATGGCCGGACTGGACCATCGCCAGACTGAAGCCCCGCCCCCCCCTCTCTATTTTTTGTTTATGCACTTAAACTCTTGGTCTCTCGCCCCGTCACACAGGCATACACACTTTTATTGCTTTCTGTTTCTCTACACACACACAAACCTCTCTCCCTCTCTCTCTCCTTAAGCTCCGCAGCTCTCACTCGACCCGGCTCGACGCCAACGATTTCCTGCCAAACACTCGTCAGTTGCCATGGTGGCAGCGAGAGCGAGGGGAGCAGAACATCAGAGCGAGCCAAGAATAATGAGTCAGTCCTGGAGCCAGATGTGCCACATCTGCGGCCATGATGGGGATTCTGCAGGGGGGGAAGCGGGCTTTGGAGGTGGACGGGGGTCAGACAGGGAGGACGGGGGCTTCGAGTCTAACCTGCATTTCCAAATAAACTGTTGAGGGGAGGAGGGAGCAGCTCGGGCCTCCGGAGGGGAAGTGATTGGAATTTCCCTGGAAGAAAGAAATGTTTTGTTTTTAAAGAGAGAGAGAGAAAAAGCTTTAAAAAGCAGATGGGAACCGGCCTCGTTACAGAGCTGATGTGACGACGACGATGGCGGCGGCGGAGTGGAGGCGTCCAGCAGCTCGGCGCCTCGCCAGCTGCTCTCATCAGGAAAACGTTTCCAGACCGCAGACGATTTTAAGAGGCAACAAAGAGTGGAAGGCTTTTTTATTCAGAAGAATATCATAATCTGTGAAAGCAGTCACGGCGAAGGAGACTCCAAACATACCACTTTACTTTTTCCTTCCTCGTCGCTCTGCACTCTTTCCGACAGCGTCTGCAGGGACTGACTGCTAAACTCATCAGCAGGGGAGCGTTAAACTTTCATTTAACATTTAACAGCCCTGCTGGTTGGAGCAAACATTCGTGTCACCTCACCTCCCCCCTTCTTCTTCTTCTTCTTCTTCGCCCTTCTCTATTCAGGCGCATAACGCTGCTTTGCCAAAAATAACGTCAGCGCCACACAGCAAAGTTCAACCATGATGTAACTGTAAGGTTCTCGGAGCGAGAAGCTGCAGATAATGACGGCTTACGTAACGTCCCGACAAACCACAACCAAGCCCCGGGTTTAGGCTTCTGCCAGGCTGCTGACTTCAAACACCGAGCTCGCCACGAGTTCAAAGCCGCCGAGCGTCGGCTGAAGGGCGGACGGAGGAATATTAGAGGGAGTTTCTCCTCGATGGTTTAGAGACAGTAAACATCCTTCAAGGCGGCAGAATGAGAGAGGCCGTTGGTTGCTTTTGAAGATTCATCTGATCGCGGAGAAGGCCCTCAGGACGGCTGCATGATGCAAAACGTTTTATCTGACAAGCTCGCATTTCTTCCACAAATATAGAAAAAGAAAACGCCGGCTCTCCATGACACAGAATGCAGCTTCATGTTTTACTAGAATTCATTGGGGCTTTTATCATTTATAATCTAATTACTCACACCTGGTGTTTATTAAATGCGTTTTGGCTGATCTGACTGATCTGATCTGATCCACATGGCACTAGAGGCGCACTGAGGACAGATTGTGATCTGATCAGCCAAAACCACCTCTGCAGGTGGTCAGGGACTCGTTGTGACCACACTTAGTACCACTCGCAGTCTACTGCGAAACAAATCCTAAATTTGACGATGCAGACAGACGGCCTCATCCCAGGGCATTAAATATGAAAAAGCGCGAGAAAGCGTCACTCTTTGATACACAAGATGCCCTTCAATAAACTTGTTTCTACCTTTAAAAACGATTTTTTTCATAAATTTGAAGGCTTTTTAACGCTGAATGGTACCTTGTGCTTCTAATACTGACGTTTTGGGGACTGGACTTTGAACCTGGAGAGCAAAGTTTGTGTCCCGTGTGAAACAAACATTAAATATTTTTATTAAAAGCTGCTTTTCGACCAAAAGTATCCAGGATTTTCAGTCCCCAGATCTTTTTTGAAGGAACTAAAAGGTTCCTTCAGCCCACTGTTGTGTGCGTTTCCACCGTGGCCTAAAGACCTGCGAAGATAAGGCAAATTAAGCAGCTGATGTAGGCTGCAGGCCTGACTGTACACAGCGATGCACAGGCATCCACGTATCCACGATCCATGAGCAACATTTATAAATGAGCAACAGATTTGACTGGAATATAATGAAAAAGTACAGGCTGAGCTTGACCAATTAAGTCCACAGTTACACATTAGAAAACAAACTGAACAAAGCAGTCACGTTCTTAAAATAACTCCAGCACGGAGAAAGGAACACAACCAGCGACAGGAGCTGCAGATCAGCTGCAGGCGGAGGAACGTGATTTTACGAGCTGTGGTCAGCTGTTCTGCTTCAGTTCTGTGTAAAAACCTCCTGACTGATAAAAACTTAAAACAACAGTTCAGTTGACTGTTTTGACTGTCGATTGTGATTTATTGGTTTGCAAAAAACGGTGGGAAAGAGAGGAGCAGTTTAACAGGGCTGATAAGTTTGTCTAGCGCAGATTAAATTTACACAGCGCCTATAGCATGATTGACAGGTTCCGATGGTAACGACTTGTCAATCACAGATAATCCCCCCTTATATAGGTTGTTTGCGCGATCAGATCTCGATTAGATCTCAGTGTGGACCGACCAAGCAGGAAGCTTCCGGTGCTAAAGTCCATGAAACCTGCATTCTCTGCCAAAATTAGCATCGCAGCTAATATCACAGTGAACGTGAGCTACCTAGCTCCACCCTCTTGTCCAAATATGGTCAAGTTTGGTTCCAAAAAGGCAAGATGGCGACGGCAAAAATGCCAAGCTCAATTCCAAATGGTAGACCACCAAGCGGGAAGCTTCCGGTCTACAATATGAAGCCAATGCTACAGTCCCTGAAACCTGCATTCTGTTGAAAATCCAGCAGGGGGCGACTCTTCTGGTTGCAAAAAGAAGTCCGGCTCCATTAGAAATAATGGGAAAATGTTTCTCCTTCTCAGCTGAATAATTACCCCAGTAAACACTTTCCTGATGAGTTTATGGTCTCAGTCGCTAGTTTCAAGTCTTCTTCAACACAGCATGATGTTCATTTAGTAAATTATGGTCCCATTTAGAGGAACAGAGACCAGGAAGCAGGGGAGGCTTCAGGGCGGGATTATCTGTGATTGTCAATTCGTTACCATGGCGACCTTTCAGGCAAAAGTACAAACCAACGGGTGACGTCACCATGACTACGTCCATTTCTTATATACAGTCAATGGGACACATATTAACACAAAGTGTAATCAGGTTAAAATCACATCCAGACACAGTCAGGATATGAGAGGAGTAAATTTTTCCAGCCCACCAGTTGTGGCTAAAAGGTTTTTTCATAAAACCTAAAAAATCTTTGGTTTATGATGTCTGCAAAGGGAAGCATCTTTACAACAGCAGCTACGTTTCCAAACCAGGAGGGCGTATAACTATTTCATGTGTGGAAAAGACAAAAACTAAAACACGTCTCAGTCCCCGCCGTTTCATTTTGGGAGGAGATGCTTGTTAAAAAAAAAACTTACAACAGTCGGAGTCCTCTCGCCGCAGGAAACGGTTTTATGATGTCTAGCACATGAATACTCTCCCTTCCCCTTTTCAGACTTTTTCCAGGAGCCTCCTTCCCAACTCCCACCAACATTTCCTTTTGCTGCTGCTGGATTTGCTCGCTGGGCCTCCCCGTGTGGCTACAACCCACAGCAGCTCAGACTCTTATCTGATTGCACTATTGGAGGCAGATGTGTATGTGTGTTTGTTCTAAATGAGTTGTGTGTTCGATTCTGTCCCAAAGTATCAGACAGGATGGAAACAGCTTTGTCCTCCTTTCCTCCTCCTTTGTCTGTGTCTCTTTACATATTATCTTTATGGTGTGTGTGTGTTCCTATTCCTTGTGTCTATTCTCGGCGCTGCTCGTAAACCTTTGCACTGACTAAAGTGCTGCTGACCACCCGTACGACCAAAATATCTGAGCCAACATCAAACACTACAAGTTTTTTGAACAATGAAACATACTAAACAAATACCTCCCATCCTCCCGGTGCTGAAGTAGACTCTTCCTTTCTGGTGATTTAGCTGTCTTATTAACCCTTAGTGGAGATAAACATGGATCGCACCACGTTAATGCACATGCATAGCTCTTTAAAATTAAACGGTGATGCAGGTGTCCATACCTGTCCAACTATCCAGCCCCTGTTGCTCATTGGCCGCTTGCAGTTGATGTGCAGTGTTTTAGATGTCTGGTTCAACTCGATGACCTTGTTGGACACGTTCCACATTTCGAATCGCTGCAGCAGGTCCATGTAGGACATGTTACCAGTGCTCCTGAAATGGAAACAACTCGTTCAGAGTCTGCTTAGGTCTGACACTTTAGCTTTAACAGTCTCTAGGCCGAGTTTTTTTGCAGTGGACGACGCATTTATACAGGGATTTGTACACACTTCCAGTCAAGGTACATAAATCAGGCATCTAAAGAGCATCCCGGGGAGCTCCAGTAGCTGCTTTAGCTGCTCGCTTTCCAGAATTGATCTCAGTCCATATTGAAATGACCGAAACAGCTAGTGGCCGAGCACTGATGGTGAAGGTCCTGCTGAAGAGGAAAATTCTACTGGAGACGAACGAAGAGCAGCGATGGAGAAGAACCACAGCAGAGATTTCGCTGCGTGGACCGACAACGAGGTGGAAGTGTTACTGACAGTAACACGGGAGCACAAAGAGACTGTGGCAGTGGGAAACAGACTGGGAGTCGTTGCAAATATTATAATAAAAACACCAAAACTAAAACTCTGTCAGCAGCATCGTGTTTCTGCTTTGCCCGACTGATAAGAACCAATCAGGAAGCCAAACATGAGCATCTGTCAGCAGCGTTTTCAAACTTCAAAGTTTTAGGTGTTCAGAAGGTCTGAGTTTTAAAACTAAAACGTTGGCGGGTGGATGGGAGACCTTGGGGGAAAGGTTAAGAGGTCCCTGAAGGCAACACTCCCCGTCTCTAAAATGTCTTCAAATGAGGTGAAAAAAATTAACACTTTAACAGAAATGTTAAATTTGAGTTTTTAGGAATTGTAAATTTAGCCCCACTGGCAGCTCTGAGGACATCGGTGAGTCTCTCCACCACTTTAGTCCAGACTGAACTATACCAACAACTGTCTGGATTCCCGAAAGGATGAATTATAATATCTAATATCGGACTCCTATCTAGCACCATTATCAGGTCAATAATTTGTCCAATTATTTCGTTCATGACCAACTAAAACCTCAGGCTGTTTGTTAGTGCTAGTTAGCAATCATTAGCATACTAACACACTAAACTACTGTGTGCTGTGTCTCAATTTACGCCCTCTCGTGCTCACACTTTACTATTTTGAGTGCATAAGACAGCACTAAGAGCCCCCGGACGGTGCACTCATAACTAATAAAGCATTGAATGGCTGTTGTTAAAAGATGCAGAGCATAAATAGCATCAAACATGAGAAATTAAAGTGTTTGCTGACCAGATTTAAATTTTCTTTAACAACACAGAAACGCCACACTGACAAACATTTAGAGGATTGTCAGATGTCAGACTTTCCTCACTAACAGGGGAATCTCTAATCTTTTCTAATTTAAGATGGCACATGACTTCCCTGACCCAATGACCATACGTCAGTGGAATAGGATCTTTCC